>JAUKNK010000077.1:722500-970000 GCA_030765055.1 Mantis religiosa | reverse complement strand
ATGCCTCCATTCTCAAGCACAACTATTTGTTTCTCTGAAACATTTGCACATATTTTCTTAGCTATTGTTAGTTCTTAAGAAATAACAGGTACTTAAATCTATGCTAAGCCTATAAAACACAGTTACATATGTTACAAAACGGTATAAGTATCTGCGGCTTTTTCTTCCGCGGTATACAATACTACAGGTAGTGCCATCTGTGGACAGAAAACGCGGTACACTGGAAATTTCATTCTTTGTGATCCAACAAGTTTTTCCCGCGGTAAATCTGCACAATAAAAGATTGTCTGTTATGTAACATGCGTTTGTAAGCAATTTTAGTTATTTCTAATCACAGTACATTCTGAACTCACACATTCCCAACGTTAACCTTTAGGGCAGTCAACGGTTATTGGCAAATAAAAACAACATTTTTAGGTGTATGTGTTAATTCCTCTGTTATCCCTTGGCGATGCAGAGATTGCTTAATTGCAAAGCATTACATGGAACCAGCAGTCTAAGCATTTGAAAATTTCCTAAAGTATTTTCCATTCCAGTATCATTGTTGTACCTTTTAATAAATGATTAGAAAATGTGTATCGACAACTATCTGTCTCTTCTTCGTGTTTGTCCTCTTCTTTAACTGTCCTGTTACATCCCTACGTGGTGTCTGCGTATTGTTCTTAACCCCTGTGCAGGTGGAGTAACGGAATCTCTGTATCAGCGAGAGAGAGAGAGAGAGAGAGAGAGAGAGAGAGAGAGAGAGAGAGAGAGAGAGAGAGAGAGAGAGAGAGAGATATTCCAGAATGTGAGATCAACCCGGTGCCTAGTATGAGAGTAGTGGATGACAGAAGCAGGGTGGGATGAAATGACAGGATAGATGATAATTCGGAAATTGATGTAATGCTTGTGGGGGAAACAGGAGGACCTGGAGAAAACCTGCCGTAGCACCGTGTTGTCCATCACCTATCTCAATTTGCGGTCTTTTGGGATCGAACCTAGGTGAGAGTCGATCGTCCAAAGTAGTCAGCCACAAAGCGGCAATTATCTTTCTCGATGCAATTTACGTAAATAGAGGACAAAGTTGTTAAATATTTGGGTACTTGTTCTGAAAACTTCAGATGATTCCACACAATTAAGTTTAGTTTCTCGAAACTAAACAGTTTTGCAGATGCAGTTGTTATTTGTTTTTGTAATATGTTGTTGTCCGTTGTCAGGACTAAGCGAGTCTCAACTTTTGGCGCTTTTCAAACGTGTGCGGCAAAAATATATTTGTATATCAATCGGCAGTCATGCTACTCGTATCGTCTAAGTGTATAGTAACTGTATGGCCCTTGCGTCACAAATTTTATAAATAATTACCCATAAATTAATTACAGGTACCCAATTTTTTTGTAATTTACGTCCTTCAACGCTAAGCAATATCGGACGTTGAAATGGATGAAATTCTGCTCAATCAAAAAGGGTGTCTTTAGAGCTCAGAGCTACACGTCATTCGTCTTTCAGAATAAGGTAAAACCCCGGATAAACCTTATCCAGGTAACTCAACCAGAGCGAGATCGACCACGGGACCTCTTGAACGTGAGGCAGCCACACAACCATCTACGCTAGAGAGGCTAGCACATGCACTGAATTGCCAGAGAGAAATTATCAAAAGAAGTAATCGCAGATTAAGTATTCTCGAAGTACTAATAAGCCCTCCCAACAAATTCCACATTGCACTAAAATCACATGGATATACTCATGATCATCTTCGAATTCAAGTACCAACAAAATATGTTCCAAATTTAACAGTGAATTCATATCTTAAGTAAGTTAAATCTTCGATAGTTACCCATTTTAGAACGCTTCAATTTTCACGCACAACTATTTGTCTCTTTGATGTAGAGTGTATACTTTCTTGCTACCCTTAGCTTTCATAAAATGAAACGTAGTTAAATCCACGGTAAATCTAAAGAATACACATAAATATCTTATAAAGCACTGTAAAGTCTTCCAATTCTTGTTTCTCAGTATGTGAGATTACTAGTAGAGTCATCTATGGACGGCAAAAGCAGTTGTTTGGTATTTTTATCGCTACTGAGGGAAAACGTCTTTCCCGGCAGAGAATCGGTAACTGGTATATTGTCTCTCCGGAGTAGGATTAAGTTTAGTCAATTCCACACATTAACTTTAGTTTTTCGAAACTAAAATGTTTAGCAGTTGCATTATTTATTTGGTTTTGCAATATCCAACGTTCCGTTGTCTGAAGTACAGCAATGTTAACTTTTGAGCTTTTCATACGTTTTTCAGAAGTCCAGTAAAAGGATATTTGCGTATCAATCGACTGTCACGCTACTCGTATCGTCTAAATATAAAGTAGCAGTATGACCCTTGCTTCATAATGTCACACCCTGCATTTGAATAGATTTAAATATTTATTAGCTTTGGGGGAACCCGTAGCGGTAGAGCTAAACCATCTTAACAAACACTAGTTACACACCACGCGGTAGGGTGGACATGTTATTTTACTGATAATTAGCTTACCTGCATGGTGGTGAAAGGTGGAAGGCCCAGCGAAGGAAAACTCACAAGTGCATTTTAAAGGAGGTTTAATAATTTCAAACAACTTACATTCAATGAGGTTTGTGTCCCGGAGGGCTGCTACAAACACGTCCTCTCTCTCTGGTGGCGGCCGGTCGTCTGGGGGGAAGCGGATGTGCCATCCCCCAGGGTCAACAGAACAATTAATCACAAATGCAAAGAAAATATAACTTGCTCGAGTGATGGAACAAAACAAACAAAAAAAATTAGCATACAAATATCACAAACAGTATTACACACATAAATCTTGTCTCTTGACGTTACACATTCGTTTCTCTACTCCAGTGTCTGTCTATAACTTCAATTAAAAAGCCCTAAAAGAAAAATAAATGAAGTTCAGCACTTTTCACCACTACTGCACCGAGCAAAAAAAAATATGTTTCACAACCTGCCTGGACAGTACATTCCATTCCCACTGGTCTCACAAATGTAAAAAAAAAAAAACTTGAAGCTTGCACTGCAGTCACTGATGAATAAAGACCACTGAATTGAGCACAATTGTACTTGCTCTACACTGAATAACAATGTGGGGCATCAAGAGTTCTTCTGCCCCCAACACAGGTACGAAGTGACAGAACTAATAGCTGCCAAAGCTCTGACGAACAGTGGTCATAAAGGGCGGACCAGAGCCCGATGACACAAGGCAGTGTGGCAGGTTTAGCACTCCCATGGTGCAAACAGTTCGGTAGGAACAGTGTGGTGCAGCAGGAACGCAGATAAATAGGGCTGACTTGATACGTATCATCATACTACAACATTATTTCCAAAAATATAAGTGTACGTCAATTACAGAAGACACAACGACATCATTAAAACAAACTTCACTTCTGAACAATAATAAATAATAAAAAAAATTAGGTACACCTCATCTGGGTAGCAAGATACATGCTAAAACTAAGATAATTTCCATCACTCGGCAATATATAGAGCTTACAAATTTTGACAAGATAAATCAAATAATCTTCACAAAATAATCTTCACAAAAGAATACATAAAACGTAGGAATGTCACAATCAAGACTTTACAAAAACCCCTTAGGGTAGAAATAATACAATACACACAGCACAAAATAATTTGACCTTCCAAAACAGTGAATAAAAATATTACAAATTTTCAAAATACCAAAACTTACAATTAGAGGGGTACCCCAAAATATTACACGTGGCCATAAACTTTTTAACAAAAACTGACGTGTACACTTAAACAAAAATGAGCTCAGTTTTTCTCTTTGTTTTACCATTATAATTTCAATCATATTTATTATGTGTGCGCACTACTTAATATCATCAGTACTACTACCTTTCAAATCAACAAAACTACTTACAATCTACTAACATCAACATTTTGCATGCCAACAAAACTACTGCCACATTACTACACCAACAAAAAAAAAAAAAAAAAATCGTTCTACAACACAATACATAGAACAAAACTGAAAGAAAAAATTAAGTTCTGGGGCCTCAAAATTTCACATCCTAGATACACAAAAGAGAAAATATAGTATCATGTCTTAGCCTATTCTAAAAACTTTTGTATACATTGAAGGGTACTTTTGCTTTTCAACATAAAACTTAGAATTCAATAAACCATTAAAGCATACTGGTAATCACACAACTCCAAAATATATATCACTCTTAATCCAAAACAAATTTATCAAAATGTTCAAACTATTAGCATCCTGCAATAAAGAGTCAAAGTAAACATCTGTACCAGTAAAGTGCTATCTCACAAATACCTGGTAACTATGGCGAGGATGACAAACAGAACATCCCCCAGGTCTCAGCTTCATAACAGTCATTCACAAACCTCTCTGTGATTCAGGTTTTCCTCATCATCTTAGCATGCACATTTCAGCACCAATGCTAAACAAAACTCAAAAATACACTTAATTACTTGCATCGATAAGCACATTTCAGCCACATTATCGAGCCTAAAACACTGGATTAACGGGCACATTACAGCAACCTCATTAACCAGATAAACTTTACCTCTACATCTTTCACATAATCACACATAATTTCATTCATCCTTCTTATCGAGGTAGCACAGCACTATTCCAAAATGTAAACTTAAAATTAATAAACAAAATTTCAATTTTCTAATCATTGCAAAATTTATCATAAAATGAGGTTATTCAACTCGAAACAGTTATTAGGGAACATATACTTTTAATATCAATTAATTGTGACTTTCAATAATAACAATTGTATGTTCAACTTTTGACATCTAATTCATCAAACATCTATCCAAGTATTGCCATTTGCCAATAATATACATCATATTCCAAAACAAAATAGCTTAGCACACTATACACTAAATCTCAAAATTCACACTCAGAAATCAAGGGGCAATATACTTTACATACAACCTTTTTACATTTAATGTGACACAAAAGAAAAGCAAAATGCATTTACAGTCTATATGGCCCCACAGGATCAAAATATGGGAATATCCTAGAAACATGTACTGATTGTTCCTTAACTCTAGGAGCATTTGGTCGACGAACCACATAAGTAACAGGAGTAATTTGTCGAACAATTTCAAAAGGCCCAAAATATCTATGAAGCAATTTGGTACATTTTCCCTTTTTCCTAATTGGAGTAAAAATCTTAACAAGCTGACCTACTGCAAAATGAGTATCTCTATGCTTAGCATCATATCTTTCTTTCTGTTTAATCTGTTGCTGATTAATATTATGGATGGCTACTTCACGAGCTTTCTGAATCTCTTCCAAAGTGTGCCGAACAAATAAATCATTTGAAGTGGCCTGAAGTTGCACCTGATTTGGTAAGGAAGGTTCGCGACCATATATCAAATAGAATGGTGAAAATTTTGTAGTTTCCTGAACAGAAGAATTGTATGAAAAAATCACATATGGTAAAACATTAGACCAATTGCGCTGATTTGAATCCACAAAATGACTAAGACAATTTAGTAAAGTCTGGTTAAATCGTTCAGTAAGGCCGTTGCATGCAGGGTGGTATGAACTAGTAAAATGAGGGGAAACTGACAAAGCTTTCAAGAGTTCCTGGGTTACTTCACTCAGAAAGACACTACCACGATCAGACAGTAACATGGCAGGGGCCCCATGCCTGCAAATAATCTGATGTAAGATGAACTTAGTAACCTGGGGAATGGTAGCCAAAGAGAGAGGGGCAGCTTCAACCCACCTAGCAGCATATTCTGTAGCAACTATGATATACTTATGACCCGACGTAGAACGAGGCAAAGGGCCTAACAAATCTATTCCCCAACGTTCTCCAATAAAGTTAACTGGAATAGGCTGCAAAAGACCAGCAGGTTTTTGATTCTTAGGTGCCTTCCCAGACTGACAACTTGGACAAGTTTTCACAAAATGCTCAATATCTTTTTTCATACCTATCCAGTAGTATCTTGAATTAATCTTACTAAAAGTTTTAGAAAAACCTAAATGACCAGATAGTGGATCATCATCACATGAGGACAAAATTTCATGCTTTAACACCTCAGGAATGACTAGTAAATGCAAGGGACCAGTAGAACCCGAATTTTTCCTGTACAAGACATCACTTTTCAAAATATAGGTAGAAGCTTGACGTTGAACCTTAGCAGGAGTAGATTCAGGATCCTTAAGGGCATTAATAATTGGAGTCAGAACTGGATCATCATTTTGTTTCTGAGCAACCTCAACTGGTGATAGCAAACAGGTAATTAGCTCATCAAGTTGTTCAATTTGATGCTCTTCAGGCTGTAACACAGGGAACCTTGACAAAACATCTGCGTCATTATGTTTCTTACCAGATTTATAACATATATCATAATCAAATTCCTGTAACTTTAGACTCCATCGAGCCAATCGGCCCATCAAATCCTTTAAATTGTTCAGATAACAAAGGGAGTGATGGTCTGAAATAACATGCACTTTATAGCCATACACAAAAGTCCTGAAATGTGTTAAACCAAAAACGATTGCCAAAAGCTCTAACTCTGGTACACAGTAATTTCTTTCACATTTTGACAAAGTTCTAGAAGCATATGCAATAGGTCTAAGATTATCATCTACTTTCTGTAGTAAAACACATCCTATTCCTAGACCACTAGCATCAGTGTGTAATTCTGTATAGGCTCCAGGATTATAATGAGCCAACACAGGAGCAGAAACCAGATAGTTCTTTAACTGCTGGAATGCTGTTTGCTGATCCGGGCCCCAAATAAAACTTTGACTTTTCTTGGTCAGCTGAATCAATGGATGGGCAATGTAAGAGTAATTCTTAATAAATTTCCTGTAGAAATTGAACAAACCCAAAACTTTTCTCACGTCTCTAACATTCTTTGGGCGTGGTAGTTCTTTGATCACTGTCACTTTCTCAGAATCTGGGGAAATTCCATCTTTAGATACTTCAAAACCCAATAACTTAATCTTTTCCATAGCAAAGAAACATTTCCCAGGTTTCAGTTTAAAATTATGCATTTCCAAACGTTGAAAAACAGCTTCTAAGTTTTCTAATAATTCTTCAAAAGTTTTGGCAAAAACAACAATATCGTCCAAATATGCTAAAGCTTTCTTAAATTTCAAGTCTCCTAACAATTTCTCAGCAACAAAACTGAAAAATCTTGGTGCATTAGCAAGCCCAAAAGACAAACGTTCAAATTCATACTGCCCTTCATGAGTAACAAATGAGCTATACTTTTTACTATTCTCCTCTAAAGGAATTTGAAAGTATGCTGACAACAAATCTAAGGAAGCAAACCATTTAGCTTCTCCAAGGTAACTAAGGAGGTCATCAATAAGAGGCAAGGGAAAGGCTGAGTTTACTGTAACGTTATTCAGTTGACGATAATCTACACAAAACCGCCTAGAGCCATCTTTTTTCTTTACCAACACAACAGGTGATGACCAAGGTGACTGAGAATCTCTAATAATACCAGCATTTTTCATTTCCTCTACTTGTTGGGAAATAATCTCTTTCTGCTTATGGGCTACCCTATAGGGTCGTTGCTTAATAGGTTTTTCATCCTTTACCTCTATTTTAAATTCAGCTACATTAGTTGAGCCCAAATCTTGAAATGAAGTGGCAAAAACATGTTCATATTTTAACAACAGATTATGAAGATCTGACTTTTGAGCTTCAGTTAAGTTGGTATTAACATTAAATTCAAACTTTGGAGCGTTCAATGGAGTAACATCCTTAGGTGAAACTGAGTTACTTTGAACAAATGCAACTTCATGAGCATTAGCTAATACAGTTTTAGCAAAAAGTGTTTGAGGAACAGCTGAATTATTATGTACTGGTATCACAAAGTCCTTTGAAGATTTGCAAACTACAGGTGGAATAGAAATATTCTTCTTATGCATAATGCTGGTAGAAGGCTCGAACATAACCTCATTTGTAATATCAGCTGAAGGCTGCACTGCCACAAAACAAGCAGTAAGCGGTGGCAATTTCACATCTTTTACAACAGAAACTTTATTAACTGTCTGTACCTCATCGTTCAATGGAATCACAGCAATATCTGTAAAGGGACCACCACATGTTGTTTCAAAAGGAATGTGTACCATTTCTCCCTCACGAGTTTGAATCTTAACTTCTGCACAAGAATAATCAATGGTAACTTTATGTGAAGTTAGAAAGTCATTACCCAAAATGAGATTATGTGCCAAGTCTTTTACCACTAACACATCTTCCTGAAAAACAAAGTCATTAATTTGAAATTTCAAATTTGTTTGATAAGGCGCATCTAATAACTTGTTACCAGCTGTTTTAAGCAAAATCTCGACAGGTTTCATTTTAGAAATGTCATTGATATGAGCTGCATTCACAATGCTAACTGCACTTCCTGTATCCAACAAAATTGGAAGTTTTGACTCCCCAATGGACCCCAAAATTTGCAAAATTTGACCTGGAAGAGAAACAACATTAGACACAGGTGAACTTACTTTGGGTACCTCTAGGTTATGTCGTTGGAGGCTGGGCCTCTCGAGTTTTTTGAACCAGATGGTGAAGTCCAGCAATTACGTGCCATATGACCACGCTTGTTGCAATTGTAACACACAATAGGTGCCTGCTGTCTCCTTTCATGATTACTTGGAGGCTTAAGTGGGGGTGGCTGTACAGTAGATGCAGCAGCAGTGAATTGAGACTGAAGTTGTTGCATTTGGGTAGCAAGTTTAGTGACCTGTTCACTCAATGTGGAAACAACATTAATAACTGGTTCAGAGTGATTTACACTTTCAAACCGTGATAAAACAGGTGCAGATGACACAGGTGGAGAAGTGTAAGTTGATGTTTGTGCTTGTACTAAATGTTGTCTATGTTGCACATAAAAATTAGCTTTATCAACGCTTTTAATAATTTGTAAAACCTCCTCAACTGTTTGTGGATTTAATGGGAGCAAAGCTTGTACATACTGAGGTTTCAATCCTTTCAATAAGTTTTTTACCTGCTCCATTTGTGCCATTCCAGCGTTAACTTGGTCACACAAGGATAATACATCATAAATGTAATCTAATACAGGTTCATTTTCTAATTGTACCCTCTGCCTAAGTCTAATTTCCAACAATTCATCTTGATTGGACATTTGAAAAGGTGCCAAAAACTGTTGAGTTAGAAAATGCCAATCATGCTCAGGGTGTCTATGGCAAAACGTTCGGTACCAAAGTACTGCTGTGTCTCGCAAGTAACATGGGAAAAACTTCAACTTTTGTACATCTGACCAACCATTTGCTGTAGAAACTAAGTTAAATTTTCTCAAAAATTCTGAAGGAGATATCAGTGCTATCCTGTCAAAACAGGGTGGATCAATAAAAGGCCGAGAAACTTGCATTGTCTGAGTCTGATTAACATTAGGTGCCATGGATACTTCTAAATTACTAGGTACATGTGCACTTTGATTAGCTAAAGCAGAAGTCGACGCTATTACATGATGTGAATCCATTGTAACTGGCACATAGGATGATTGCCGCGTTTTCTTAGGCATTTTGACTTACTTTTAAGTAACACTGGACACCAGAATAAAATAAGCAGAATTACCAACTGGAATGAACACAAAAATGAAGTGCATCCTTCACAAAAACACAAAAAAAGGAAACTATTTAATTTGAATTTTACTGCTAAAATTCACATAGCGTCCCTTGAAAATTAACACGTGACCACGTGGTCGACCAAAATTTAAGTTCACATCCCAAAATACTCAAAATTTAGAAAAACAAATCTCCGCAAATTTAAACTATAAGCTCTGTATTAATAAATAAACCTCACATTAAGCCTGAAAAGAAAACTAATTAAAAACAAATTATGCCACCACGTGGTGTCCATTCTTCAACGCAAATAATCAATTTCCATGTAGTTATAAAAAAAATTTTAGCACAATATTATGAAATAAGTTTACTATTAAAGAAATCAAATAAAAACAGACCAAAAGTTAAAGGATTACGTTACGATGACCAGATTAGAATTTCTAACTAATTGAACACCACGCGGTCGGCCATGTTTCCTCCATCTTTCACCAGCGTATACATTCAAATTTTTTCATCAAAACCGGAATAAAGCAAGGGAAAAAATTTTTTTGAGATCTTACCCGCGTCTCCACCAATATGTCACACCCTACATTAGAATAGATTTAAATATTTATTAGCTTTGGGGGAACCCGTAGCGGTAGAGCTAAACCATCTTAACAAACACTAGTTACACACCACGCGGTAGGGTGGACATGTTATTTTACTGATAATTAGCTTACCTGCATGGTGGTGAAAGGTGGAAGGCCCAGCGAAGGAAAACTCACAAGTGCATTTTAAAGGAGGTTTAATAATTTCAGACAACTTACATTCAATGAGGTTTGTGTCCCGGAGGGTTGCTACAAACACGTCCTCTCTCTCTGGTGGCGGCCGGTCGTCTGGGGGGAAGAGGATGTGCCATCCCCCCTCCCCAGCGCAGCCAACGAACAAAATTCAGCCTAGTGGCCCCAGGCCTAACAACCCATACAGGGTTGCCACAATAAATTTTATAAATAATTATCCGTAATTTACAACAGTGCTTTTTCTTTGCAGAGAATCGGTAACTGAAATATTGTCTCGCATTTAGGAGTAGCTTAAATTTAGGATTACTGTGCAGGTGATTCGACAGTGCGACCATCCTTGACCTCGTGTACTTATGCCCCACTTAGGGCTTCCACGTGAGTAAGGAGGAATCAGAGGGTGGCCGCCCCAATGTGCAAGGACAGAACAGAGGGCACAGTCCTTGCAGTTTTACTTAAATGTTAACCTCCTAAAGTACAACAACCACCCCCCATGCCTGGACAACAGATATTCCAACTGTACTAATATTGAAGATAACACGGAGGGAGATAAATATCGGGGGATGTAACCGAACCCCCGAAATAACACTTGCGTTAAGTATGTCGGCCAGGGGAATCGAACACGAACATCCTGAATGCAGACCACAGATGAAGCCTCAAGTACCATTGCGCTAAAGATATCGAATGAGACATAAGTTTATAGGTAATCTAAGGTACTACGATCACACTATATTCTCGAATCATCCGTCCACATTCCAGACTTATCATACAGGATTAGGGAAGTAATTACAGTCCGCTGTAGATAAAGCGTAGGCATAGTCATATGTGTAAAAAATTTGGTCGTCTCTTGTCATATTTTAAGTTCAATGCTATGATTTTGCTAGCACTAGAAAATCAGGAATGGGGACGGGAAGTTTTAAGATATAACCACATTGTAAAATTGAAACAAAGGGCAAAGAACATGTCGAAATTGTATAATGACATAACATAAACATATATAATGTACGCTGACTTGCAGGAGAAAGAAATCTTACAAAAGTGTCTCAGAGTGAAAAGCATCTCTGAGACACTTCCCAAAATATTCAAGCTACACATTTTCTTATGCAAATACACCAAAAATGCCTCACCGTGTTCAAATGGCTAGATATTAATTACACAGATAAGGGAATTCTAAAATGTGTCTGTCCTGGTGGTAGCAATCAAATCGTAAGTTTTATTGTCAACTCTTATACTCTGGTGCAATATCTCTCTCAATGTTTAAAAGTTTACATACTTCTAGTTAGATCGAGTAGAATTGTGTTCCATCCAAAGCTTCTAAGCCCTAGAACACCCAGTTATGAGAATCTCTGAAGAAATAACACTTTTTTCAGCAAAATAGCATTTTACAGGTATCTCTGAGTTGAGAATCACGTAATTCCTAAGTGAAATCAAACTTTGTTTATAAGTATATAGCTATTAACCCTAAATATGGATATTACACTTCATCTGTCATCGCATTCATGTTCCATCACAAAAAGTGTAAGAAAAATTAACCATATATGACCCTAAATACTAATTTTAATAACCAAAACTCTTCTAATTATATTTACTTTAGAATGCTTCCATTCTCTCGCTCAAGTACTTGTTTATGCGACATTTTTGTGCATAAATTGTTAGCTGACCTCAAATTTCACGAAAAAAGCGCACTAAAATTTCTGCTAAACCAAAGGAACACAGTGTTATATCTCATAAAACTTCATAAGAAATTCTAATTCGTCTTTTCTAGTATACGATATTACAGGTAGTTCCATCTGTGGACAGCAACTGGAACTCATTCACAACGGCTTATCTTCCCCAACTATTCTTAATTTAGCATACCACTTCACAGAAGTAGTGTCTCTGCCGATTTCATTGTAGGTGCAACAGCCACACAGGATATATAAAAAATCACGCACTTCGGTTTTCCTATCTGGATACTAAACAAGAAGTTAACTTAACATTCACCAGAGCTAATAGTTATTGGCAAATGTAATTTATACAAACAACATGGCCGCAGTATATCTTAACTCTTGCAATCCTGATTGTACAATTTCGTTGTTCTTGTCTGTACCATGTATTGTATGCATGTATGTATGTATATATATATATGGTTTTTATAGGTCATCAAAATGAATATTTTCCAAATTTTTTATAATAAAGTCATTTTTAAAATTAAAATGCATTTTTCCGGTCATTTTCATTCTTTTTCACGAATTTATAGGGCTTTTTCATCTGTATCCCGCATTCGGGAGGCCCTGGTTCGATTTCCGTGGCGGACCAGACCCTAAACCCGTCCCATGAGCTTCCTGGGGAGTTTAAAATAATCTGTGATTAAAAGCTCATTTATATATTGTATAAGAAATAGTAAATTTGTAAATGTAGTAAACATGTAATTAACACTGTTCAGCGACCTAACAGTGCTGGTGAATGTATGACGCATCAATTCGAGGAATCGCTGATTACATCATGCAATACGTGTGGATTTCTTCCACAGAAAACGTTTGCGAGCTCTTCCAAATATGAAAAAAGACAAACGTCTCAGTTACTGTTAAAAGAAACGGATTCGTCGTCAAGTAGCAAGTCGACTTCCACTTATAAAAATTATGTAAAGTGTTTGTTAGTGAAAATATTACGCAAAGAAAATTAATTCCAATTTAGAATATTTTCTAAAATGTCACACTGATCATACAATTCCAAATGAATCAAGTTTGCGTAAAAGTTACCTACAAAAATGTTATGAAGATATATATCAATTGATGAGACAACCGATTCAGAGGGGAATTATGTGGCCATTGGTACGCTAGAAGCTACTAGTGCCGTAAAAATATTTCTTCTAACTTTAGAGGTTATGGAAGCTGTTAACGACTGTCAGATATGCAAACTGTTCGATAATACCATATGTTTATTGCGGTCTAGTGGAGTATAGCAGGCCAACGTGCTCCCATTCGTAACAGACGCGGCGCTTTACATAGTAAAGGCGGCAAAATCGATCCAATTACTTTACAGTAAGATGGTGCATGTTAAGTGTTTGGCCCAAGATTTTAATCGAATTGCGGAGAAGTTTAGGTTAACATTTCCAGAAGTAGATACACTAATTTCTACGGTAAAGAAAATATTTTCGAAAGCGCCAACACGAACTATGCATTTCAAAGATAAAGCCCCTAATATAGCTTTGCCCACGGCACCAATTTTAACACGCTGGGTTACATGGGTAGCTGCATGTATATGCCACTGTGGCATTTTCAAATAGTGAGAAAAGTGGTGAATAGCTTAGATAGGGTAGATTCTAGGCAATTGAGAGCGCACAGGATGATTTCTGAAAATGAAATCTAAGGTAAATTAGCTTTAATTAAATCAAATTTAAATTTTTGGCGGATACCATAACCGCCTTGAAGAAATTGGCATGACATTGGATAAGTCTGTTGAGTTAATGGAGATAGTGGAAGAGAAGATACAAAATGTAAAAGGTGAGATTGGGGACAAAATTAAACAAAAACTAAAATTTGATTTGGAATAAAATAAAGGATAACAAAGAGTGTGTCAGGATGCTAATATCTAGCAGATGTAAACTTCAAAATTGATATTTTTGAGCAGGATTTAACAGCAAGTGACAGAATTTTTTCAAATATGCACCTATAATATCTGTGGAAGTGTAGAGAAGTTTCACAAAGTATAAAACAGTTTCAGTTGACAACCTCCGTTCTTTTACCGTTGATAACTTGAAGATGACCAACGCTAAGTAGGGTATGTTTTGGCTAATGGGTACAGAAACTTACTGTTTCATATTTTATAAAATTTGAAAAATCCTAATGAAGTTCTAATTTATTATTTAGTAGGAATAATTGCATTATTCACTAACAAAGTTAATTTTAAAATGTGGCTATTCAAGCCATATATTCATTATTTTTCTATGCCAGTTATTAACTTATTATTATTAAAGAAATTGTTAATTTTTAGGTCATTTTATTTAATTTGGAGTGAATTTTTTAATATTTTAAGGGCCTTTTATAGATCATTGTTTGAGAGTTTTTAGGTAAACAACCTCCGGGCCCTGTTCATGACAAATGACATAGTTGTCATGAATTTTCTGGAATTTTAGAAACCGTCTATAGCATAGATGATCAATAATTAGCTGGTACATCGCAAGTGATGGAGGCGGTTACAGTGCACAAAATAGGAAGGATACCTCAATACACACAATTTAGGCGAAATTTATTTCGTATTCTAGGAGGCACCTTATAAATAGTGTAGGGTATTTGTTTTTACTTTTACAGTACTTACATTCTTTTTCTGCTTAGCATTTACTGGGGGTGTGCCACGATATTTCGAAATCTAAGATTTTGTCAATAATAGCTGGTGCGGATATGTTTGAAGTACCACAAGGTTCATATTTTTATGACAAACCAAATATTTGTTTGCGAGCGTTATCGGACTAAGGTACAAGAATTTAGTTTCCCTTGAAATTGTCCCTAAATATTTAATTTAAATAATCTGAAATCGTTCATATATATACATTTTCGAATGTTTCCAATCTCACTCTCATATACTTGTTTCTTCGACATTTTATGTACATATTCTTAGTTATAATTAGTTCTGACGAAATAACACGCACTCGAATCTATGCCAAATCTAAAAAACACAGTTACATATCTTATAAAAATTATGAATCTTTGCAATTGTTTTTCCTCGGTATACACTATTACAGGTGCCATCTGAATGTTTCTTTTTGAGCGAACATGACTTCCCTGGCAGAAATCTGTAAACTAAAATATTGTCTGTTATGGAACATATGTTTTTAAGTAACTTTAGGAATTTGCAAAAACACAGCACTCTCAAATCACTCATTCACAATAGCTTATATTTCCAGCTATTCTAAATTTATCATACCCCTCCACAGAAGTGGTCTGTTTGCCCATTTCCTTGTATGTGCAACAGAGATAGATTATTTATTAAATATCTGGCACTGCGAGTTTCCTCTCTGCATACAACGTAATTAGGCACGTTAACATTTAAGTGATCTAGTAGTTATCTGCAAATATATGCAACCATTTATAAACAGAAGTGATTATTCCTTTTTTTAACTCTTGGCAAAGGAATGATTGCGGAGATCTCAAGCATTATATTGCAACAGCATGCCGAATATTTCAAAATTGCCCATAGCCACCTACACTCTGGTATTATTCTCGTTCCTTTTAGATGATACTTACAAAAATGTATATCTACATTTATCTGTTTCTTCCTTTTCCTTTAATTGTTCTCTAATACCCCTACATGGTGACCGGGTATTGTTGTTCTTCTTAACCCTCATGTCCGTTGAGGAACGGAACCCCTGGATCAGTGAGAGAGTCCAGGTTGGACAAGAGAATTGAATGACAGAAGGTGGGTCATATGAAATGACAGGAAAAGGACAATGGAGCAATTTGTCTAATGTTCGCAGGGGAAACCAGATAACCACGAGAAAACCTTCCGCAGTTCCGTAGTGTCCCCCACATATCTCACTTTGCAGTCCCATGGGATAGAACCCAGTCCGCCTTGGTGAGAGTCGAGCGGCCCAACCACAGAGCGGCCTTGTCTTTCTCGTTGCACTTTACGTAAATAGAACAAAACGTTTTTTAAATATTTGTTTGCAAGGGTGTGTAGAGAAAAATCATATAAGTCAAGATATTTTAAGTCGCTCCACTGTTTGATCTGACAACAAAAGTCGATTTCATACATATAACTTAGGTTTTTCGAAACTAAGGGTTTTGCAGATGCAGTTACTTGTTTTTGTAATATTCCCCAAGGTTGGATAAAATACAGTAAGCGATTTCTCCGCTTTAACATGTAAGGAGCTGCATCTGTGTACATCAGTAGGACCCTCTCTTCTTTTACGCCATCTAGCTCTATAGTACCTTAAGTCCATAATTAATGAATCTAACAATTGTTGAACTGTTGGTTACCCCCAATGGCTTATAATAAATTGAGAAGAGTTTTCATGCAACTTCTGAGTCCATCTTTCCCACTATTGGATTAGCGATGAAACGGCCGGAAGCATCCGTCGTCTCATCGGCAGAAATACATATAGTTGAGTTGCCTATGTCAATCCCGATTTTTTCCAATACGTCAACGTAACAATAATCCAAGTAATTCTTCCTGAGAGTGGACTCTTCGGGAATGTCACGGCTGCAGAATTTGTGCAAGAGGTGTATAAATGCAGGTACCTGAAACTTGTTCCGGGGTATGTTCTGTAAAACCAACGCCATATATATTTCTTTGTAAAATCTACTATTAGATACTGTAGGTTATCCTTGCAACTGTGTAAGTAATATCTGTTTCTTTGAAGTTACTCGTTTAGTGTTAATATGCACAATTGCTTCGTAGATATTGTTCAAATTGAGATTTCGTCGTACAGTCTATACGTTAAACAGAAGATTGGCAGGGGAGTGTTTTTCAATCAGTTATTAAAGCACTGTCAATAGAAAACCACGCTTTTAGCTATGAAGACAACGAAAACGCAACTGGTGCAATGGCCACATTAAATGAAATTGACTGTTGTAAATTCTGAAACGTTCCACTTTTGAGAACAAGAAAGAAAAGATGTTTAAAACAAGTCATGGTTTTCGGAATCGGACTCGTACAATTTAGCTTTGAGTGCGGTGGAAATGTCTACAATTGGCGACAATGAATGAGAAGCACAATAATAAAAATGCAATGATTTCTACTTTCCTGCTATGTAACGAAAATTAATGGAATTGAGGAAAAGTTATAATTATTCAGAAAAAATGTTAAAATATGTAAAATCATGTACTATAGTGTGAAATATATACTGTAGCTCAAAATATGTAAAAATATGTAATTTAAAATGTTGAAATAAGGGTCCTTACATTTTAATTCGTGGAAGTATTAGTTTTTTTTTTATAATTAACAGCAACATGATATGTAATTACATAAAATCCAGGCTCTAGTTATCGTCATTATTGGTTTCATGTAGCAACAGAAGCGGCCGTTATACAGGTTGTTCATTTTTATTTGTGGCTATACCGCGCAAAATGTGACGTCATCATTAGCATAGCTGATGGAGCGAGTTAATATACGATTCCCCTAGCGGCTGGCGATCATACTTGATGTGTTGACATCAGCTTTGTGGGCTCCCTCTGCCGGCAAGTAAATATGCTATTTGAAGCGTGGGTCTGCCCGCGTAATATAAAGGTGCGTAGTTTCAGCTGGTACGTAGATTTGATAACTGTTGTAGCTTTTTAATGAATGTGGACACTAAATGACGGATAAATACTAGCGATATCTTGCAATTTGGTGTTTCCCTGTGAAGATATATAACTTAATATAATTTAATAAAGGAGTAGCAAATTAATAACAGTGAGGAAATAGATTTTCCGTTTTTTTGTCCTTTCAATAGTGTACGTCACATCCAACAATGAATGAATAATTGAATGAGTGAATGAATGAGTGAATGAATGAAGCGGATGAATTAATACTCAAAGGAGGCCAGGTTCCCTAGAGGTCAGAGTTACCGGATATTCGTCTTCGCAGGATAAGGGAAAACCCTGAATAAACTTATCCAGGTAACTTGGTTTAAGCGGTGGTGTAGCACTGCAGAATTTTCTTCAAAATATTCATGAGTCATCCTTGAATATACTGAACTAAAATACTAGTTTGGCATATATATATATACATATATATATATAATCGGTAGAATTTTCAAATGAAGTTTGAATAGAATGCAATTCCTCCTCTACCTACTCTGTATATAGGTGGCACACAAGTATTATTCAACAATAAAAAAATAACGGCAAAGATACCCGGTTATCAAAATTGACGTTTAAATATCCCGTGGGTTTCACCCACCGCAGCGTCACACAGTGGAAGTCTCCTGAAACACGATGTACCCGCGGGGAGATACAGAGGTCGCGCAAGTTGTAATTACTTTGTATATGTCAATATCTGTTACTTATGAAGAATCTGCTCCAAAACAGGGGAATATTGATGTTTTAATTTCATGCAAAGCAATTATACATTTCGAACTTAAATAATTTGGTTCAATATTTCACATATAGATCAAAATAAAGCGACATGAACTATCATATTTCAGAACAAACATCTTCAGAAATTTGTATAACTCGAATAAAATTAATTCCTTGTTTGTATATTCAATTCAATCATTTCATCTTTATATCTATGCTATTTAGCATAAATAGTGGTGATATAAATCTAAATAAATAAAGGAATCTTAAGAATAGAGTGAGACGGTAACAAAGGCAAAGTGCATGTTTGGGTCCATTTGTGGCTTTCATTTTGTTGTTTAAGAATATTGTGTACCCATATTTAGTATCAGACATTAATGACATATGAAATATAATACATTTAAAAGATGAAAACTAATGCCATTTGTTCGCATGGAAATGTTAAACGACAAATATATAAATCTTTATGGATTCTTGTTGATTGTCATCTTTTTAAACTGTCATTTATTCGCCACAACTGTCCCTTAAACTTCAGTCAGACGTTAATTTAATCAGATGTGTTTGGTAATTTGATTGTGATTTGTGAGAATGCAGTAAAAATGTATTTGCCATTTCAGACATTGATTTAATCTTACAAAATCTGTGGTTTTTGGCATTCTCCAAGAACCTTTGGTTGTTAATATAATTAATGTTTCTAATAAATGAAAACTGTCAATAACTCCGTGTTTACGTTACTGTTTGCTGATACAGAAACCGCATATGGGGGAAGAAAAACTGCATTAACTAAATAATGTGTCAACATAAACTAAACGAACAAGAAAAGGGCGTCGTGGAAAAACTTCCCTAACGAATCTGAGAAGAAATCTGAATATTTCTTCTCATGACCCCGAAGGTCAAACCGGAGGGACAAAAAAACTGAACTCGCCTAGATATAGGCGGGGGTGAGAGTCCAGTAAGGGTAAAAATGAGGAAAACGATCCTTAAATAAAAATGGTAATGCGTCGCGTGATACGGGCGGAATAGTCATAGAAATAGGTAAGGGGCGTTGATAGATAGTCTGCGGTCGGAAAGGAGGCTGAGAATCAAGTAAAGGCGCGACACTTCTTCGTGGATCGTTTAGGGGGAAGGTAATGTTGTAATTAACAAGTTGTTTGTAAAACAAGCTGCGATCTAAATGTCATATAAATAAGATGGTGGGAGAATTCAAGGAAGCAGAGTGTATTTTCAATTGATTTCTGGACACTGAAACGGAGTCGCTCACCCGTACTGACAACCGAGATTCGCTAGTCCGGAGCATAATCGGTCTTTCGGTGTAGGATCCTTTATATCCACCATTACCACCTCATTGCATAACAAATCTTGCCTAATGTATGCCTGAACTCTATCATAATATTAGTGCAAAAGAAACAAAAGTAAAAAAGAGAAAATTCTGAAATTGTTAATTGTGAAAATCATCTGGATCCCTGAACAGAGCACTATCCCTGTAACCTGTAAGGTGTATCTATTTTAAAAGGAGACAAGAAATGAGAGTAAATTGGTAGATATTCAAATCAGAAGACTGTAGCAGAGAAATTTAGGAGAAGCCGAGATCTCTGAGACATTTTCAAGATTAGATTAACTAGCTTTATTTGTACAAATAATGTTCTATTTTGTACTCCAGGAGAAATGTGTTATGTGATTTTTGTATTAATAAGAAAGAAAATAACAAGTCACAAAAGTTATTGTACAAAGAAGTCTTACATGGAGAAATTCAAATTATTAATATTATAAATTACAAACCTCAACTATTATTTTCGCAAACCACTCAACATACTAAAATATAAAAAGTATAATATGAATCAAGAATCTCTAAGTGAAAGTAATTACTGAAAGCGCAGTTTTCATTTAAATAATAAACCTGCAGACGGCAACGGCTATATTAACTTGGTTTAAGCGGTGGAGTAGCATTGCAGAATCTTCTCCAAAATATTCGTGAGACATCCTTGAATATTCTGAACTAAAATACCAGTTTGGTATTTAAACGAATTTCCAGTTTTGAATTTTGTTGTAGAGTTTTCTTAGATAACATGGAATCGCGAAATATATATCCATAACATTTTCAAAATCAATTTCTATAGAATACATTTCCCCCTCCACCTACTCTGTATGTACGTGGCGCGCAAGGTATTATTCAATACTAAGAAGAAATCACGGCGAATATACCCGGTTTTCAAAATTGAGGTTTAACTGTCCCGCGGGTTTCTCCCGCCATAACGGCACACAGTGGAAATCTCCTGAAACGCGAAGTCCCCTTGGGGAGTTACAAATGTCACGCAAGTTGTAATTGCTATGTATATATCATTATCTCTTAGTTATGAAGAATTTGTTTCAAAACACGGGAATGTTTTTTTTTTCTACGTAAAACAATTATACAATTCGAACTTTAATAAGTTGGGTAAATATTTCACAGATAGATCAAAATAAAGCGACAAGAGCTATCATATTTCAGATCAAACGTCTTCAGAAATTTGTATAACTCGAATAGAATTAATTCGTTTTTCGTATATTCATTACAATGAAAAGCATCTTAATAGGTATGCTATTTAGCACATATAGATGTGATATAAATCTAAATAAATAAAGGAATTTTAAAAATGAAGTAGGACGGTAACAAAAGCGAAATGCATATTTGGGTCCATTTGAGGCCTTCGTTTTGTTGTTAAAGAACATTGGGCACCTAGATCTTTTGGTAGACAATAATAGTTTCCGAGACATCCTACATATTTAAAAGAAATTATAACTGAAAACTTCTTTACCCGTGGCTATGGAGGTGCAAAATTGCAAGTGAGTAAAACTTGCTGAATTCCTGTTGATTAACGTCTTTGTAAAATGTAAGTTAACCGACAAAGCTGTCCGTCAAGTTTCCGTCACACTTTAATCTTATCAGAAATTATGGAAATTTGATTGTGGTTTGTGATAATTCAGTCAGAATTTATTTTCCCGTTCTGGCGTTGAGCTAATCTCTCAATATCTGAAAATTCGTCCTACTCCAAGATCTTAGGATTTCAACATATTTAATGCTTCTAATGAATGAAAACTGTCAATATTTCCGTGCGGATGTTACTCCGTGCATAAAAAAATGCCTGCTTAGTTCCTGAATTCTATCATAAAATTAGTATAACCGAAGCCTAATTAAACAGAGGGTACCTCATTTGTCTGGAACCCTGGACAAAGTACTACCACTGTTAACTGTTAAGTGTTTCTATTTTAAAAGGAGAAAAAAATCAGAGTAAATTGTTAGATATTCAACTCAGAAAGTTATATCAAGAAAGTATGGGAGTTGCAAAGATCTATAAGGCATGTTTAAGATTAGATTAACTCCCTTATTACTGCACAAAATGATGATACCAATTGTAGTTGTGGAGAAATGTGTTATTTTTTTGTAGTATTAATATGAAAGAAAATGACACGTTAACATAATTATTATACAAAGAAAAACTACATGGACATATTAAATTTACTAATTTTTTGAATTATAGTGCTTGACTATTTCCTCCAAAGCTACACAACAGAATAAATATAATAGATATAATATATAATCAAGTAATCCCCAATGAAAGAAAGGAAACCTTAAGAAGAACTCAAAGTAATAGCGTTACCGACGGCAGTTGCTAAATTATTTTTGTTTAAGCGGTAGTGCATTACTGCAGACTTTTCTTCAAAATCTTAATGTGTCATCCTTAAATATACAGAAATAAAACGTAGTTTGGTATTTATGTGACTTCCCAGTTTAAAATTCGCTGTAAAGTCTTTTTAAATGACATGGGACGCCAAAATACATATGTCCAGTAAGATTTCCAAATTTAGTTTGTATACAATGCAATTTCTCCACTACCTTCTATGTATGTACATGGTGCACAAATTATTTTTAATACTAAGAAGAAAATTCAGCGCAGCAATCCGGGGATAAACCTGCAGTTCAGATATCCCACGGTTTTCTCCGACCACAGCGGCACATAGTGCAAGTCTCCTGAAACATAAGGTACCGGTTGGCCGTTACAGATGACGCGCAATTCGTAATTGATACTTAAATATAAACATTCCATAGTTATTTAGAATGTTTTCCAAAACATAGCAATAATGGTGTTCGGTTTTGACGTATATTATATAGTAAATTCGAACTGTAGTAAATTAGAGTATTATTTGACAGATAGATGAATATAAAGAACAGGAACTATTGTGTTTCGGAACAAAAGTCTGCAAAGTGCTATAATAATTAATAAAATTTATTCCTTATTTGTATGACATCTACCGTTTAGGTCAACTATGACACAAATGAGGTTAATAAAACGGTATGAAATGCGTATATTATTCAAATAGTACAGAAATCAGAGTTGTGAAGAATATCCAAATAAATAACCCAGTATATCGTAAGTGAGGAAAGCTAGTTAACAAAAGCTCTGTATATATTGAGGTCCACTTTTTACCTCATTTTGTAGTTTACGAATATTGCGTATAATATATTTGTTAGTAGACACTTTTAGCATCAGAGACCTCCTAGGTTTATTTAAATTTATAATTGAGAACATCTGTTCGCATGCGTATGGAGAACCAAACGTTGACACATTTTAATGCGAGTTGTGAATTATGGTAAAATCTAGTTGATTAACGTCTACGTAAAGTTTAATTAAATGTGGAAATATCGGGGAAATGTGTATGTATCATTGCGCCACACTTCTCTTTTATCAGCCCTGTTTGGAGATTTGATTCTGGTTTTTCAGAGTGCGGTCAGTTATTTAAATTCATTTGCTACTTCGGGTTTTAGTTCAGCGTGTAAATCCTGTAACAAGTGCTATTTCCCAAGAGATAAGCAATTTAATTGTTCCAGTGAAGGAAGATTATCAGAATGTCCATGCTTAAGTTGCTGTTTGCATAATTCTGCATAGTGAAAGCTTGGATTATGTCACAACTTGCTTCCACACAAAGAACATATGTATATATTGTTGATTTTGTGGGTTTGTAAGATGAAAAGTCTGTGTGAGGAAACTCAAAATACTCTTTACTTCCGTAGAAAGGCTGTTGTACAATTCTGATATCAGCAGAATGACGTAACACACACGAACGCAATCTTCCAAGCTGTTTGCACACTGCTCACCAGCAACTTCTTTCCTTACGGCTTTCTGCTAGACCGCTGAACTCGTCCAGTGCACTCGCTTTTATGCACTAATCGTTGGTTCTCGCAAATTGGGGAAGTTTCTCGACAGCTCACGAAGATTCACAGTCTTTCACGACGGCATGCGATGGAGAGAGGACTGTCGAGACGTCTCTCCGGTTCCTTCCCTGACCCCCTTACTCCCACGGTGCCTCTCTAAGCACACATCGGCTTTATGGGCGTGGCTTCTGCCCGATATCTCTTTCACTGCCTGCTACCCCCCCTCTCTCTCTCTCTCTCTCTCGCATCATAATAAGCTCCTCAAGTGAATGTCAGAAGTAAGGTCAGATGAAATTCCGGGAAAGAGCGTAGTGGAGCAATTGTTGGAATATTTGCAAATGAAACCGGAGATGGCTACATGGGTACATCAGCGCCCTTTAAAAAACTAGTCATGGCAAAAGCCAGGTATAAAACTTTGTAAAAACTATACAAGTGTAACAGAACCTATTAAAAATACACGGACATAAAAAACATCAATCAAAACCCACTAAAAATTTAGCTGACTAAATCCTAAACTCTAAACTAGACAAGAGTCTAAAAACCTTCTCCACGGAGCTCCACGCGCGGCCTACACGTGGGTGGGCCTGTTGACCGTCTACCTCAACCACGAAGAGGAGCCCACACGAGGGAGACTGTTGGCTCGGGACCCCGGGTGCGCCAAACACGTACCTACCGAAGTAGGTCCCTGGGGGAATCTGAACAGCAGGTGTATCCCCGGATTGCTGCGCTGGATTCTCTACTTAGTGTTAAAGAATAATGTGTGCAGCACATACGTACATTGAAGGTAGAGGAGAAGTTGCACTGTACACAAATTAATTTTGGAAATCTTACTGGACATATGTATTTTGCGGTCCCATGTCATCTAAAAAAAATTACAGAAAAATTCAAAACTGGGAAGTCGCTTAGATACCTAAGTATATTTTATTTCTGAATATTCAATGGTGACACATGAAGATTTTGAAAAAAAGACTGCAGCAATGCACTACCTTTAAAAAAAATAATTTAGTGTCTGCTGTCCGTAAAGTTTTTACTTTGAGTTCTTCTTAAGGTTTTCTTTCTTACATTTGGGATTACTTGATTATATATTATATACATTATTCTTATTATGTTGCGTAGCTTTGGAAGAAATAGTCAAGAAATGTAATGTATAAGACTAGTAAATTTACTACGTCCATGGTAACGTGTCATTTTCTTTCTTTCTAATACAAAAAAATTAAGAAATCTCTCTACAACTACAGCATGGGTCATCACTTAATGCAGTAGTGGCCACGCCGGGTCTCTTGGTTAGACCGCTTGGCTCTCACCTAGGCGGCCCGGGTTCGATCCCAGGCGACCGCAAAGTGAGATTTGTAGTGGACAACACGGCGCTGGGGCGGGTTTTCTCCGGGATCTCCGGATTCCCCCGCCATCTCATTCCACCGGTGCTCCATCTTCATCTCATGTATCATCAGTGTCATCGCCTGCGGTGCCGTATGTAGTAAAAGCGGGCGTTAAACACCACACATTTCATTTCATTTTGTGTAGTAGTAAGGGAGTTAATCTAATCTTAAAATGCCTTATAGACCTTTGCAACTCCTATATTTTCTTGCTACAACCTTCGGAGCTGAATATCTAACAATTTACTCTGATTTCTTGTCTACTTTTGAAATAGATACACTTTACAGTTAACAGTGGTAGTAATTTGTCCAGGGTTACAGACGAATTTAATAATTATTCCTGAGGTATTTTCTGTTTAATTTGATTTAGGTTATACTAATGTTATGATAGAATTCAGGAATTAATTAGGCAATATTTTTATGCAAGGAGTAACATCTGCACGGAAATATTGTCCGTTTTCTTTCACTAGAAGCATTAAATATGTTGAAATCCCAAGTTCTTGGGGTATGACAAACTTTACAGATCTTAAAAGATGAACTCAACGCCAGAACGGGTAAGTGAATTCGGACTGATTCTTACAAACAACAATCGAATTTCCAAATTTTTCTTATAAAAATTAAAGTGTCACGGAAACTTGAGGCACAGCTGTGGCGGTTAACTTACATTTTACAAAGACGTTAATCAACAGGAATTCAGCAAGGTCTATTCATTTACCATTTTGCTTCTCCATATCCATGGGTAAAGACGTTTTCAATTATAATTTCTTTTAAATATTAAGGATGTCTCGGAACTATTATTGTCTACTAAAATATCTAGATAACCAATATTCTTTAACAACAAATCGAAAGCCACAAATGGACCCAAATATGCACTTCGCTTTTGTTCCCGTCTCACTTCATTTTTAAAGTTTCTTTGTTTATTTATATTTATATCACAACTATATGTGCTAAATAGCATACATATTAAGATGCCTTTCATTGCAATGAATATACAAACAACGAATTAATTTTATTGGAGCTATACAAATTTCTAAAGACGTTTGTTCTGAAATATGATTTCTCTCGTCGCTTTATTTTGATCTATCTGTGAAAAATTTACTCAACTTATTAGAGTTCGAATTTTATAATTATTTTACGTGAAAAAAAAAACATTCCCGTGTTTTGAAACTCATTCTTCATAGCTAAGAGATAATGATATATACATAGCAATTACAACTTGCTGGACATCTGCAACTCCCCAAGGGAACTTCGCGTTTCAGGAGACTTCCACTGTGTGCAATTATGGTGGGAGAAACACGCGGGACACTTAAACCACAATTTTGATAACCGGGTATATTCGCCGTGATTTCTTCTTAGTATTGAATAATATCTTGCGCGCCACGGACATACAAAGTAGGTGGAGGAGGAAATGTATTCTATACAAATTAAATTTGAAAATGTTATGGATATATATTTCGCGATTCCATGTTATCTAGGAAAGCTCTATAACAAAATTCAAAACTGGGAATTCGGTTACATACCAAACTGGTATTTTAGTCAGTATATTCAAGGATGTCTCCTAAATATTTTGGAGAAGATTCTGCAATGCTACTCCAACGCTTAAACAGAGTTAATATAGCCGTTGCCATCTGCAGGTTTATTATTTAAATGAAAACTGCGCTCATAGTAATTACTTTCACTTTGAGATTCTTGATTCATATTATACGTTTTATATTTTAGTATGCTGAGTAGTTTGCGAAAATAATGGTTGAGGCTTGAAATTTGTAATGTACACAATTTGAATTTGTCCGTGTAAGACTTCTTTGTATACGAACTGTTATAAATTGTTATTTTCTTTCTTATTATCACAACAATCACAACATATTTCTCCAGGAATACAAAATAGAACTTTATTTGTACAAAAATGCTAGTTAATCTAATCTTGAAAATGTCCTAGATATCTCGGCTTCTTCTTCTAAGTTTCCCTGCTACAGACTTCTGATTTGAATATCTACCAATTTACTGTCGCTTCTGGTCTCCTTTTAAAATATTGTAACGGGAGCGCTGGAACACCCTGTGAACCAGCTGGGAACGGAAGGCAGGGGGAGGACCGCGTTAGCCACACCTCCCCCTCGTTTGTCTTGTAGTGGTGACAGGCAGTGGTTGGGAGGAAAAACATCAGTGTGCCGTCTGTTTCTGTCCACCTGGTTCCAGAAATTACGTAATCTGGAACATTCTCCTGGTCACTAGAAACCGGCGATATTCCTATATAAAGAAGGTTACAGACAGACGGAGTTGAGTTGTGTGTGTGAGTGAGGACAGTTCTTGGTGTAAGAAGGCAATGTTAGTCAGTGACGTGTTAATGTACGAGAAGATTGTGCAACGGAAGACTGTACGTAACTGTGAATGTGTACCGGAGCTTACGTAACTGCGAGTACAAGGAAATTGTAACGGACGAACGGGTGGATTGTAATTGTTGCAGCACGTAATTCTGTGTAATTGGCAAGTGTTTAACTGTAAGTCGGTGGAAATAAAGAACATTGTTGAGTGGTGTAATTGGACTTTTTATTTCACGAACCCACAAAGTCACACTGGTGTCAGGAAGCGGGAAAACAACATCACCGAACATTACAACCATGGACGCGGCATTGGAAAAATTTTTGGAGAAGATGATGGAAATGAAGGCCGAACTAATCGGGAAGATGGAAGAAATGCAGGCCGAATTAACAGAGAAGCTGGAGACTAGAAATAACCTGGCCGTGGAACTGAAACTAATCAGGACGGCTAGGGACAACATCGCCGAGAAGATGGAACAAGTGAAGGCCGAGTTAACCACGGAAATGAGAGCAGCGAATGACGGTCCGGCTACCGAAATGAAGGTGGCGAACGAGGCTCTCGCCACCAAGTTTGAAGAACAGTTGGCCGGCGTGAGGGATAACGTGACGGAGCTGGGCGAGCGGAAGGGTCAAGTAGACGACCGCCTTAATGATTTAGAGGAAAAGGCCGACAACATCGCAAAACCCCTCACCCGCCTGACGGAGGAAAACCGGCCTTATGTGTGGACGGAGGACGCCGAAGACGCTTTCCAGCACCCGAAGGGGACCCTGTGCAGTGCTCCAATTTTGGGTTTCCCACAACCGGGTGGCGCCTTCATTATGGACACCGACGCTAGAGACCATTGCATTGGAGGTGTCGTATCGCAGATCCAGGACGGCCATGAGCGCACAAGAGTGGAAGAGAAGGAGCGTGCCGCAGCAGTCCGAGTAGTTGTGGCAGTGCCTGCTGAAGGCTGGGATAGCGCAAGCCTGAGGAGGGAGCAGCTGGCGGACGCAGACTTGGGGCCACTCTTGAGGGAAGTGGAATCAGGGACGAGGCCAACCTGGGAGGACATCGCACCGAGGAGCGCCACCTACAAGTCGAACTGGGCTCAATGGGACTCGTTGAAGACCAGAGTGGGCGTGCTGTTCCGGGTATGGGAGTCACCCGATGGGAAGGCGCAGAGAGGACAGTTGGTACTTCCCCGGAGCAAGGTCCCGGAAGTCTTGGAGGAAGTGCACGCCGGTACTTCAGGAGGACATCTGGGAGCGAACCGAGTGATTCACAAACTACGGCAGCGCTACTTCTGGCTCAGACTCCGGGGAGATGCTGGTGGTACACCTGGACCGCCTCGCACGCTACGATGGGGCTGTTCGAGGCGAACAGCTTTGAGGAGGGAGCAGTGTAACGGGAGCGCTGGATCACCCTGTGAACCAGCTGGAAAAGGAAGGCAGGGGGAGGACCGCGTTAGCCACACCTCCCCCTCGTTTGTCTTGTAGTGGTGACAGGCAGTGGTTGGGAGGAAAAACATCAGTGTGCCGTCTGTTTCTGTCCACCTTGTTCCAGAAATTACGTAATCTGGAACATTCTCCTGGTCACTAGAAACCGGCGATATTCCTATATAAAGAAGGTTACAGACAGACGGAGTTGAGTTGTGTGTGTGAGTGAGGACAGTTCTTGGTGTAAGAAGGCAATGTTAGTCAGTGACGTGTTAATGTACGAGAAGATTGTGCAACGGAAGACTGTACGTAACTGTGAATGTGTGCCGGAGCTTACGTAACTGCGAGTACAAGGAAATTGTAACGGACGAACGGGTGGATTGTAATTGTTGCAGCACGTAATTCTGTGTAATTGGCAAGTGTTTAACTGTAAGTCGGTGGAAATAAAGAACATTGTTGAGTGGTGTAATTGGACTTTTTATTTCACGAACCCACAAAGTCACAATATATACACCTTACAGTTTACAGGGATAGTGCCCTGTTCAGGGATCCAGATGATTTTCGTAACTAAAAATTCCAGAATATTCTCTGTTTTACTTTTGTTTCTTTTGTACTAATAGTATGATAGTATTCAGGCATACATCAGACAAGATTTTTTATGCAAACGGTAAAATAAGCACGGGATTATTGACAGTTTTGAATTATTAGAACCACTAATTATGTTAGCAACCGACGTTCTTGGATAATGACACATACTACAGATTTTGTAAGATTAACTGAAGGTCTGAAATGGCAAATGCATTTTCACTTCATTCTCAAAAACCACAATCAAATTACCAAACATGTCTGATAAAATTAACGTCGACTGAATAATAAGGGACTGTTGTGGCGATTATATTTCAGTTTAAATAGATGACATTCAACTGGAGTTCGTCAAGATTTATATATTTGTCGTTTTGCACTTCCATGGGAACAGATGGCATCAGTTGTAATTTTTAAAAGAAATGTAAGATATCTCTAATGCCATTAATGTCTACTACAATATATGGGTATACAATATCCTTAACAACAAAACGAAAGCCACAAATGGAACCAAACGTGCACTTCCCTTTTCTTACGGTCTGACTCAATTTTTAAAATTCCTTTATATACTTAGATTTATATCACAACTATCTATGCTAAATTGCTTAGATATAAAAATCCTTGGATTGCAATGAATTTACAAACAACGAATTAACTTTATTCAAGTTTTAGAAATTTCTGAAGACGTTTGTCCTGAAATATGATAGCTCTAGTCACTTTATTATGAAATATATGTGAAATATTGAACCAACTTAGTAAAGTTCAAATTGTATAATTGCTTTTCATGAAGAAAAACATCAATAGTCCCGTGCTTTGCAACAGATTAGTCATAAGTAACAAATATTGAGATATACCAAGTAATTACGACTTGCGCGACATCTGCATTTCCCCACGGGTACTTCGTGTTTCAGGAGACTGCCACTGTGTGCCGCTGTGGTGCGAGAAACTCACGGGACATTTAAACGTCAATCTTGATAACCGGGTATCTTCGCAGTTTTCTTCATTTTAGTGTTGAATACTACCTACTTTGTGCACCATGTATATACAGAGTAGGTAGAGGACGAATTGCATGCTATTCAAATTAAATTTTAAAATTTTACTGGATATATATTTCGAGATTCCATGCTACCTAAGAAGAATTTAGAGAAAAATTTAAACCTGGAACTTTGTTTAAATACCAAACTAGTATTTTAGTTCCATATATTCAAGAATGACTCATGAATATTTTGAATAACATTCTGCAATACTACACTACCGCTTAAACCAAGTTACCTAGATAAGTTCTTTCAGGGTTTTCCCTTATCCTACAAAGACGAATATCGGGTAAATCTGACCTGTAGTGACTTTGTCCTCAATTGAGTATTATATCATCCGCTTCATTCATTCACTTATTCATTTATTCATTCATTGTTCGATGTGACGTACACTGTTGAAAGGACAAAAAGAAGTAAATTCTTTACTGTTATTAGTGTGATATTCCTTTATTAAATAATATCAAGTTAATGTTTTCACAGAGAAGCACCCAATTGCAAGTTTTCATTTGTATTAATCCGTCATTTAGTGTCCACATTCTTTAAAACAAACTACAACAGTTATCACATCTACGCACCAGCTGAAATTACGCACCTTTATATTACGCGGGCAGACACACGCCTCAAACAGCATATTTACCTGCCGGCAGAGAGAGCCCTCAAAACTGCAGTCATCAGTCATCAGATCAAGTACGATCGCCAGCCGCTAGGGGAATCGCATATAAACTCGCTCCATCATTTCATTATGCTAATGATGACGTCACATTTTGAGCGGTATAACAACAGATAAATATGAACACCGTGTATAACGGCCCTCTCTGTTGATACATAAAACCAATAATGACGACAACTAGAGCCCGGATATTTTGTAACTACATATCCTGTTGCTCTTAACTATAAAAAAGCCTAAAATGTCCAGGAACAAAAACGTAAAGACCATTATTCCAACATTTTAAATTACATATTTTTACATATTTTGAGCTATAATAAATATTTCATACCACAGTATATTATTTTAAATATTTTAATGTTTTTTCTGAATTATTATTAATGTTCCTCAATTCCATTAATTTTCGTTACATTGCAAGAAAGAGGAAACCATCGCAATTTTTATTATTGTGCTTCTCATTCACTTTCGTCAATTCTACACATTTCCACTGCACACAAAACTAAATTGTACGTGTCCAATTCCGAAAACAATGACTTGTTTAAAACATCATCTCTTCCTTGTTTTCAAAAGTGGAACGTTTTAGAATTTATAACAGTCAGTTTTATTTGATTTGGCCATGGCAATGGTTGCGTTTTCGTTGTCTTCATAGATAAAAGCGTGGATCTCTGTTGACAGAGCTTTAATAACTAATTGAAAAACACTCCTCCTCTTATAGGATGTACGATGAAATCTCAATTTGAACAAAATCTACGAAGCAATCTGCATAATAAAAATAAACGAGTTTCTTCAGAGAAACAGATATTACTTACACAGTTGCAGGGATAGCCTACATTATCTGATAGTAGATTTTCCAAAGAACTATGTGTGGCGTAGGTTGCAGCGAACATACCCTGGAGCAACCTTCAGGTCCCTGCATTTAAACACTTCTTACACAAATGCTGCAACCACAAAATTCCCGACGAGTCCAATCTCAGGAAGAATAACTTGAATTTCTGTTACGTTGCCGTAATAGAAAAAATGGGGTTTGACATAAGCAACTCACCTGTAAGTATTTCTGCCGATGAGAAGACCAGTTTTTCAGGCCGTTTTATCGCTAATCTAATAGCGGGAAGGATGGATTTAGAAGTTGCATGAAAACCCTACTTAATTTATTATAAACCTTTGGAGGTAACCAACAGTTCAACAATTGTTAGATTCATTTATGATGGACTTAAGGTACTATATAACTAGTTGGCTTAAAAGAAGAGAGGGTCCTACTGATGTACACAGATGCAGCTCCTTACACGTTAAAAGCGTGGAAATAGCAAACTGTATTTTATCCAACCTTAGGGAATATTACAAAGACAAATAACTGCATCTGCAAAGCTCATTATTTTCGAGAAACTTAAGTTATATGTGTCAAATCGACATAAGTTGCTTGATCAAGTAATGAAGCGATTTAAAATAGCTTGATTTATATGAATTACTCTACACATTCTTGTAAACAGATATTTAAAATCGTTTTCCTATATTTACAAAAAGTGCAACGAGAAAGACAAATCCGACCCGTGTTTGGACCGCTCGACTCTCACCAAGGCGGACTTTGTTCGATCCCGTGAGACTGGAAAGTAAGATATGTGGGGCACACCACGGAGCTACGGAAGGTTTCTCGCGGTCCTCTGATTTCCCCTGGGAACATTCTACAAATTACTCCATTATCCTCTTTCCTGTCATTTCTTCTGACCCTCCTTCTGTCATTCACTTCTCTTGCTCTCATGCCACGCACCGACCCCGGACACTCTCACTGATCCAGGGATTCCGTTCCTCAACCCGCATAAGGGTTAAGAAGAACAACAATACCCGGTCACCACATAGGGGAATTAGAGAACAGTTAAAGTAGATGAAGAAACAAATAATTGTAGATATACATTTTTGTAAGTATTATCGAAAATGTACGAGAATAATACCGAAGTGTAGGAGGCTCTGGGCAATTTTGAAATATTTGGCGTGCTGGTGCAATGTAAGGCTTGGGAACTCCGCAATCTTTGCTTTGCCAAGAGATAGAAAAGGAATAATTACTTTCGTTTAAAAATTGTTGCTTATATTTGCCGATAACTATTAGGTCAACTGAATGTTAACGTGACTAATTACGTTGTATGCGGAGAGGAAACTCGCAACGTCAGATATGTAATAAATAATCTATCCCTGTTGCACATACAACAAAACGTGAAAAAAGGCTACTTCTGTGAAGGGGTATGCTAAATTTGGAACAGCTGGAAATATAAGCTATTATGAATGAGCTATTTGAGAATGTTTTGTGATTGCAAATTTCTAAAGTTACTTACAAGCATGTTCCATAACAGACAATATTTTAGTTTACAGATTTCTGCCAGGTACGGCATGTTCTTGCACAAAGTAACTTTCAGTGTACCGTGCTTTCCGGTCCACAGATGGCACCTGTAATATTGTATACCGAGGAAAAATAACTGCAGATATTGATAATTTTTATAAGACATGTAACTGTACTTTTTAGCTTTGGCATAGATTACAGCACGTGTTACTTCGTGATAACTAATAATAGCTAAGAGTGCATACATACAAATGTCGAAGAAACAAGTAATTGTGGGTGACAGTGGAAGCTTTCGAAAATGGTTAGATATATTGACGATTTTAGCTTCAGAGGCGCATTGACATCATGATGCAATAGCCAACGTAGCTCACGGCTGCGACCCGGACACTCTTAAAATCGTCTTCTTGAAGATTTTCTGCATGCCTCACCCTGTTTTCCCAGTTCTGTTGTTACCTTGTCAATTTCTTCGTTTAAAAGTCATTTAACATCCGTCAGTTTAAAAGTATTATTTCTGTTTGCAACACCCGTTTTTATTTGAGCCCACACCAACTCAATTGGATTATATTGGCAGTGGTAAGATGGGAGGCTTATTACCTCGTATCCCGTTTCAATCGCAAGTTCATCCAGCTGATACACTTCTTCCGTGTTTTTAAATGGAAGTACTCTTTTCAATAACTCATCTTTAGTTTCTGTTTCCAAAAAATTTTTGAAGAACGTGTACACCTTAAAACTAATGCTTCGATCCTGACTTCATAATACCTGCCTTTTTTACTCCCACCAATTGCACTATTTAACTCTTACTCTACTGTTGTGTAAAGAACAACTGAATGATTTTGATCTGAATTCAACCAGAGTAAATAAACACTTCTTATCCAACATTCATCCATAAACATAAGCACACAGCATTCCACAGGCTAACAAGAAATTAAGTGCTTGCTCTTTCTCGCATTTAACACTTTGACTTATTAACAGTAATTCTTTTATCTGTCATGTGCAACAGTATTTTTGGGTTATGTTCGGAGGAATTATGAAGGGATTATGAATTTATAGAAATATATGTAGTTGTGTGATTGGCCGAAGTAGTAAAGGTATGACGTAATATCACGTAATGTGGTGACGTGCCATTGGATCGGCCAATCACAAAATTAAGAAGTAAGTAACGATAGTGACGAAAATCAATAATCTTTAGGAGGGAGATATGTTCTTCAGTCTTGTTACGTGACGATAAATCAATAATCTCGTTTTAAAGAGAGATATTTTTGTTGTAATGTTGGAGTGTGATGAATACGGGTACTAGATCAGGAACATTTTAAGTTATAATTTGAATCTGTATGAATATAACCAATTGCAGAATTTGACTTCTTTATTCCGAACGACGCCTTGAAACACAGATGTCTCATTACTCTTATTTAGAATAAGATTATCCAATTGGTGACCAGAGGAAATAGATAGCCGCAAAAAAAAACTCACACGAGAAGAGGAAGAATTGTGCGTCCAACATAGAAATCCTGTCCCAAATTGCACCCGAAAGGCTGATGAAGACGAAGGTAAATTAACGACGAATAGACTCAAATTCCTGTTACACGTGTCAGCAGTTTAAATTTCAGTTCCGAGTAATTAAAGGTATATATAAATACATACACACCAACCACTTTAAACTCTCTAGAGTAAATAGAGATCACGAACCATTCATAAACAAAGATATAATGTGACCAGACACGTTCTGCCAGGGCAGCAGGAAATTTATTGTTTCCTCTACCTCGAATTGGATTACTCAAATAAATTCTTTTATCAAGTCACGTCATCGTTTCAGTTCTGAGTAATTACAAATATACTTACATGCATATATGCCAACCGATAATGATATTCATACAGTGCTTACGTCGCGATTTATTGTTATAATACAGGTAATAGTGGTTTGTTTACTTATTTGTATTAGAAAAACTATTTGTGCTAAAAATGTGCGGTTTTCACGGTTATGTTAGATACATTACTCTCTGCCTTCCACATCAATCACTCTCGGCAAAATCTCATGTTCCTCACACGCCACTTAGCGGGAATGAAATACGACAACACCGCAGGACTCCCATTGGCTGCTCATCTAGTAGCGCTCAAGGACAAACACCTTCCCATTTAAAACAGATGATAAATACATCGACAAAAAATATAATACGAATAGAGTGTACATTATAATTTGCATTACAATCAGTGGAAAGAAAATAACGTATTTTAAAATAAACCTTGCCGTTGGAAATGCTCAGTTAATCGAAGTCATCAACTATTTGTTCCCTGTTTTCGTGTTTAAGCAGTTATCGTAAATAATTTTCGCGTTTTTTTCACAAACAGAGGAGCGTTGCATTTCACACATGCATATTTAGTTTTTCTGTTATTTTTGTCTTTACTGCAAGGTTCAATTCGTTTCCTTTTCAGTGATTCTGGTGCATTCGGCAACTCATCTTCTGTTGGTTGTTCAGGTTTATATTTCTTTAGGTGCTCTTTCAAATCATTGGGTAGCTTTGATGCTATTGATCTTCTTTGTAGCTGTTGAGACAGTAAAGGTAAGGGCAGTACTTTCAAATGTTCCAGTGTTGTGGAATATTTGTTTTGGCTTCCAAGAAAAGTAGCCATTGAATTAATACCTGCAATATTCAACACATAGTAAAGAGTACCATTGGACACTTTCATTTTTTTCTGGCTACATTGTACTTAGTACACAATTTATTCATTACATCAACTCCGGATTTAGTACCGTTGTAATGCGTGATTATTTCAGGATTTTTCTCGACACCTTCTCACAGGTTGTCCAATAGATCATGTAGACTTGAGATCAAAACTACTTTTTCTGAATCTAATGTTCTTGTTCCACTTTATTCTGAGAATCAGAATCACCTGATTGGTACAAATTGTCATCCAATGGTAAGACATTGTTATCGCAAAGTAGACGATGTACTTTTACCAAATCCTATTCAGTAGACCATACCTTTTTATGATATTCATGATGAAGAACTAATGGCTCCTTCCACTGGCAATGCAACATTCCACAACTTGCTAACGAAGAAAACCATGCCATCAGCATGTAACGAGAGTAGGCGCAAGGGAACTGCCAGACCCATACTACACCTAACTGTTGATTTGTCATTCTTGTAGCTATAACAATAAAGAGAAAAATTTGTCGCCGAAGCAAATATTCGAATAAGGTGTAATGTTAGATGTTCTTGTTAGGGAATTACGTAGGTGCGTTCTTTCGAAAACTACAAAATTTAAATAAAACTATAGACCTACCAGGCCCCAGGCGATTAAAGGTGGGTTACATCTGGACAAGGTCCAGAAATAAAGATATTTTAATATAATATAATAATATTGTATCTTTGTTTATGAATGGTTCGTGATCTCTATTTACTCTAGAGAGTACTTCAGAAAAAGAAGATTCGTATAATATCAAATGCCCATAAACTTGAACATTGTAAACCTTTGGTTATGACACAAGGTATTTTGACAGTGATATGTTTTTTTTCCTAATTTACGTCCACCAACCTTAAATAATATCGGACGATGAATGAAATGGGAGAAATGATACTCAAAGAAGTCTGGGGTCCATGGAGCTTAGAGTTACCTGACATTCATATTTCAGAATAAGGGAAAAGCCCGGATAAAACCTTATCCAGGTAACTCACCCTGACCAAGATTCGAACTCCGGATCTCTTGAATGTGAGGCAGATTGACAGTGATAAACTTGTATATCTATACTGTGGTGAATTATGTGAAAACCCACTTACATGAGTTGGACTATACATGCATACAATACCAGAAATAGAAATCAAATTAACATTCCACAGGCTAACATTTCATAGGCTTACAGCAAGAGCAAAGAGGTTCTAGGTGTTAGGACTATACAATAGTCTGCCACAGAAAATAACCACACTGCCAGTAGAAAAATTTAAACCACAGACATACAACTGGTTAGTTGCAACTCCATACTATTCGGTTGAAGAGTTTCTGGATGGTAAGTGCAATAATGCATAGAACTTCATATGTGTAGTCCTCATCATCGCACGTTAAGTTAATGAAAATCTACATTCTTTAACATTGTTCTCTTTAATCCGGTTTTTATAAAACATCAAAATTTGTGATATTGATTAGTTGTACTGCATAGTATTCTGTTTACTATTTTATTCTTATTCTTCCTATATTTCAATGTACTTTAACCTGGTCATTCTATTGTAGGTGCATAGTCTTGTATCAATTACAACCAAGTGGTGACTAATGTTATTTTAATGCATCAAATTTGTTATACTGACTTAGCTGGTGATGAGAACAGTACTGCACGGTACAAAGTGCGACGTAAAACTGGTTGGACAGAAGCTGCGGACAGATAAATACTACTGCAGGTTTGGAGGGTTAGGATGGGGGTGGTAGATTCGTCGGCCGGCGAGGGCGGAGTGGCTGTGCGTGGTGATGACCGCGCTTATTTATTTTATTATTTATTTATTGTTATCTGAAAAGGTTCCCAGAGCCATAGCTCAAGCTAAGGAACAGTACAAAGATATATAAAATGATGGCAAACAGCCCTTAACAAGACATATTACAATGTCATAGTAGGAATGAATTACCGTACAAAAATAACATATATGAAACATACAAAGATACAAACATTCACTATAACTCAAGAAATAATAGCAACAAAGCACATTACAGAAAAAAGCTCCATATTCTATGGGACATTAATACATATTAATTTTTGGCCAGTTCAGCTATCAAACCAGCCATAAATGTGTGGCACCTAATCAGCTATCAAAATATGCCTTCAGTAAATTTTCAGCAACGTTCCTTTTAAAACCTTTTATGTTCCTGTAGCCTCTCAGTTCCAGTGGCAGTGAATTATATAAGTTGATAACGTATGAGGTTAAGCGGTACAGGTCATAAGTAGAAGTGTTCACTGTTGATTTTGTTAAGTTTCCTTTATTTGTTTTCTTACATATATGTGAGGAGCTTTCTAGTTTTAGATTAGACTTTAGAAGATTATTTTTTATTTTGTGGAGATATATTATCAAGGACAACCCCATGCTTACTTGTAATGGTAAAATGTTAGTTACATGGTAGAGTGTTTTTGTGTTTGTTGTAAAGGGCAGATTGTAGATTATTTTCAAGGTATGATTTTGAAGTACTTCGAGGTCATGAATTAAATATTTCACAGAATTACCCCATAAGATCCTTAAGTAATCCAAATGAGATTGAATTAAAGCGTGGTAGATACTTCGTAAATAATTTACACTGAATCCTTTGAATTTCAGCTAACACGTGGAGAGTCTTACTTTTTAAATGTATAATATGGTGCTTCCATGTAACGGTACTGTCTAGAACCAAACATAGATATGATTCAATCACTGCATTATCAACAAGTATCTTGTTATTTACTACTGGTACGTATGATCTTTTATGAAATAACATATATTTTGTTTTTGTTTTGTTAACTTATTGCCCCTAAACCAGCTATTTGCTTCAGAAGCAAAAGTGTCGCCACTTGCTATCATAATTAACAAATCACTTATACTCGTATTACTGTCTTAACCCACTATTCCGGAAACCATTATTTTGCATCTGAGCCAAATTTAGGATATCTGTTAACAAAATTAATTTCACTGTTCGTTACTTCGTAGAAACAAGGTTTATAATGAGGCTGAAGTAGAAATACATGTTTTAAAAGGGGGAAGAAACATGTTGAGTTGCATATCCTCTGCTATTCGTATAACATTGCTGTATCACGAGAACAAAGTTATGCATTTGAAGAAATAAATGTGTTGGATAACTGAAACAAAGAACAAAGAGGAACTCGAAAATTGCTAAGATACATATAACTATAATTAGGAAATACAAGCCCGTCATGGAAACGTATCATGATGCTTAGTGAAATATAAAGAAGTTCCCTCAAGAACTAACGAAGCAATAAATTTGTGCCTAACTCACCCAAACGTCATTGGCACAAGACGGGTACATATCATCACTCAGCTCAAACACGTTCCCTTTTGTACATTATGTTTTTTTTTCCCTTCTGACTTACGTCCTCCAACGTTAAGTCATTTCGGACGGTGAATGAATTGAGTGAAATGATGCTCAAATGAGTCCAGGGTACATGTAGCTTACAGTTACCCGATATTCTTCTTGAAGGATAAGGGAAAACACCGGATAAAAACCTTATCCAGGTAAATCACCCTGACCGAGATTCGAACTCGGGACCTCTTGGACGTGAGACAGGCTATTACCAAGCTACCGAGGCGGGCCATGCAGTAATGCTGGTGATAGAAACGTTACATTACATGATATGCTGGGGATTTTTCATATGGCTTAATCTGCAGTTATCCAATTTTCAGAGGAGGCAAAATGCAATTTTGAAGCTTTGCTCTGCAATACTTATGAATAAACCAAACTTTTGTTAAAATAAATGTATTACTTAAATTCATTAATCTTTCAAAAACTAAAACGAATAGGTATTTCAAATAAATGTATTGTAGCTAATTATATAAAATCCAGAAAGTTTCTGAAAATGCGATTCGTCTCCCTCAAAACCTATCGATTTTTATATGTTACGCCAGCTTTTACTTTGCGTTTAGTAACTATGTGTTTAGAGTATGTTAACGTATAGTATTTTTTGATATTTTATACAGCTGAGTTAAAAGAATGCAGCTAGTAATCTTTCCAAAAGATAACTGTAGGTAAATATTCCTAGGGTTAGTATCATCAAGGTTTCTGTTACTTGTCTGTTTTAAAGCTAGATGGGCCACGTCGTTCCTCGTGATTTTACTCCTCTTGCATACCTCCTAATCCCAGATAAGAATAACTTAACTGGATGTGAATATTTGTAAATTGGTTATTACTGCGACCAATATACTAAAAAATAATATAATTTTGTGTGGAACTCGTACCCAATGCTCTGTATATTGCTAGTGTTCACCTAGAACTCGTTTAGTTAGGGTCTTCCTTACATCTTCAGCCAATTTTGACATTGTCAAAACGGGATGGTAGAGAAGGAAGGTATAGAACAGTTCATTAGATGGTGACATTGGGAGGTACACTGCAAGTAACATCGAAATAGTCTTCTTGGAGAAAAATGTATTCTGCGTAGAAATGACTAACAGAGAAGGAACTGTCTGTAAGGTGCACTCGGTATATCACCGTAAAATATTTCAGGAAAAGAAATTGAGTGGTTGGTACAATTGGAATTGTCCCGTAACCTTCAAATGCAAGTCTTAAACGTTATTACCTGAGCCATCCCGTTCGGTTACTCTTAGCGATCCTTTTCTTGATTGTATTCCCCATTTCAGATGAGGATGAGCGTGTCCTCATTGGAAACAGTCAGTTAATCGTGTCCTAAAAGAACAGTCAATCTTTAGTTTCCACTCTCTCTGTAAAGCTTGCTCACTTATTTTGGTTTACAGAATACAGGATAAAAGCACTGTTTTTTTACGAGCGTGTAGTGTGGTCCAATTGATTAATATAGCTATGTTTAGGTTAGGTTCTGTAATAGCGTTTGAGTGGCACCAAACAGCTCAGTCAACAGCGCCACAATTGTAAACTCACACACTTGAACGTGTGGCAGACACGCTACCTACGCTACAGAGGTGGGCAGTATCATATCGCAGAATATTTTACTTTTGCAAAGGTAGAGAAGGACTAAAAAGTTCAATGCCATAGTCGGGATTTGAACCACTGACCTCCTTGTCGTCACCCAGTTGCTAATAACCATTGAACCACCATGGTAACTTTTCAGCATGACATATTCTCCAGTCGACTCGTATTTTCTCGGTTACTCTTCAGCACTTCTCCTATACATATGAGACTGCTAACTTAATGGCAACTTACAATGTGGAAATACAGTTTGCCTTAGAAAAGAAACCCCAGAGGAACTTATGGCTTTGTGTTCCCTTCTAGTAATGGGCCGATGTGAATAACACACATTTTTCTGATATTAATGTTCATTGCGTCTAGCACACGTGAAGTATCCCCTATGCCCAACGTGGTTCGGAGTCCACGGTAAAAGCTGTAGGTCCTCTCACCTCACCGCCATCTTCACTATCACCCTATCATTGGAGGTAATGGACACCGCCCTCTGGGTGCCTCCACCTGAGAAATGGGTCCGGTCATCACTTGGTGGGGTGAGATTACCCCGAAGGCCAAGGTTGCCATGTGGGGAGTGTTAGTAACTAACTAACTTAATGTTCATTGCCTTCTATAGTATTAACAACAAAATTGGTATTGCTTCTGTTCTGTTTAATTCACTTTCATAAGAGCCAAGTGACATGGGGAGGAAATGTAGTCAGTATTTCCAGTGGACAAATTCGCACTGCTAAAAGTGATTTCGCCATTTGTGCTGTTCAACTTCCTCAAGATGCGGTACCCGGGACATAAAATCTATTCGCTCCTAGATGGTAGCAAATCCGTGCGTATACCACGGAAAGGCACTACACTACAGCGCTCCAGGCCGGTGCCCCACGGAGTCGATAAGGAATGTGATGTAATGATTTTAAAGTATGTCAAAACAAGATTGTCCAACAAAGTATTACCAAGGTAATAAGCAATTAGCAGGACATACACAACATGTAGCAGACCAGCAGAAGAATCGAGTCGTCCAAGTTTACCTGGACGGAATGGTTTCGCCCAGCACCTAGCCGCTTTCTGCGACTTTATCTGGGTGTTGTAGAAGTCTTTAGTCTTTTGTCTCAAGCGTTTATGTCGGGGCATAGGTTTCTCTGATCTGTTGGGTTAAGCCGTCAGGCTGCCGCCTGGGGTATATATTCCCAAGGCCGCCCTCACCCAACTCTCCGCTTGAAGAGGGTCGGAATGATGACAGCACGATCAGAGGGGATAGGAAACTATGTGGGGGAATTATCTAAACCCATTTCTGGTTCTGGTGTTTTCAGTGTGATGGAGAGAACCCCATCTGGCTAATAGCCCATGGCGTCCTTTGGGAGTTTGTACCTCCTCCTCCTGCGAGGAGCTCTGTGGTCATACCGACCCAGGGTGTTGACCAGCTGGTTGGAATGGGTAGAAAGTTTTTGATGGAGGGTTCGAGATCTCTCTCTTACCATGTCCTCTATGTAAGGGATTTGGGAATATTCATTTAAGATGTGCGTAGGGAATCTACGCCCAGTACCATAGATCATCCTTAACGCCCGATTCTGCACGATTTGCAGTCCGCGGATTGTGGTCGGAGCCGCCAATCCCCAGACCTCGCACCCATACAGAATCATGGGTGGAATGATCGCACGGTACAGACGTAGTTTGAGGTGTGCCGGCATGTTGGACCTGAAAATGGGGTACAACTGCCTGAGTGCAACATGGCCTAGTCCCGCCTTAGCCCTGACATGGGGAGTGAAGTTTAGCCCGCGATCAAGTAGGACACCTAGGTATTTAGCCGAGGAAACCCATGGGATTTGCCTCTGCCTCAGCCTCAGCGTTCCCGTCGGTCGCCAGCGTCTGACCTTAGCCAGCAGAAGAGCTGAGCTCTTCCCTGGACTAATTGCCATCCTCCACTTCTCACTTCAGCGGCCGATCGCTCGGAGCTGTCGCTGCAGAGGCGGAAAGCAGAACTTGACATTTTTATTACGCGCCATAATGAGAACGTCGTCCGCATACTGGCACGTAACTGTCTGTGGCTCTGTAGGGAAGTCAGACATGTAGGCCGCGAAGAGCAACGGTGACAGTACACTACCCTCCGGGACCCCCGCAGCTATGGGTCTGACGCTGGAAAGCTTTCCTTCCACTCTCACCCTGAATGAGCGATCCCGAAGGAAGCTGCTGATCAGAGCAAGATAGGGAGAAGGGATGTTAACTTCCTTTAGCTTGTACAGTAGACCCTGGTGCCAGGTTGTCGCAAAGGCCTTTTCCACGTCCAACAGAACCGCAATGGTTTTGAAGTTCTCCTGGAATCCCAGGGTTACCTTCTCAACCAATCGAAGCAACTGCATGGTCGTGGAGTGCCCCCGTCGAAAACCAAACTGGTGATCCGGAAGGAGTTGCCTGTCCTCAAAAAGAGGTGTCAAGCGGGTTAGGAGCAGTCGTTCAAACATTTTTGAGACAACTGGGAGAATACTGATTGATCGGTAGTTGCAAGGAAAGACCGGATCCTTGGCGGGTTTCAAGAAGCACACCACCCGCGCCTCCTTCCAGTATATCGGGAAGTGGCGTAGGTGAAGGCAAGCATTGAATATCCTCGTCAAGTGAATGACAGCCCTCTTGGGAAGGTGCTGGAGCATGGTCGCTGTAACGCCATCATGTCCAGGAGATTTGTTAGGTTTGAGCTTTTTGATTTCAGAAGCCACCATTTTAGGGGTGACTATAGGAATATGGATCTCCGCGTGTCTCGGTGGTGGGTCCTCATAGAGGAACTCCACCTCCGCCTCCACGTGTTCAGTAAAGTCCTCGTCTTGGGGGTCCTCCCTTGGTTCGAATTGGCACTCCAGATAGTCTGCGAACGCTGTGGCTTTCTCGTGTGGTTCAAGGCGAGCCTCCCACGAGTGCCATGCAATGGATGCTGGTACAGAGTTTTGTCCTTGCGTAAGGACTTGATTATTCGCCATGGTTTCTGTTCCTGAAGGTTGATGTTCTGCATGGTGTTTTCCCAGGTGGCGGCTCGATGAGCTCGAAGCAGTCTTCTTACCAGGGATTTTAACCGCTGGTAGACTGCGCCTATCCTGGGATGGAGAAATCGTTGCCACAGCCTCCGTACGGTAGCCTTGGCTTTTATCAGCTGCCGAATCTCGTTGGGAATGATTCCAGGATTAAGCTTGTTAGTCGGGATGCGGTATGTGTGTGCTCTTACAATCTGTTGGATTTGTTGGGAGAAACGTGTCGCCACCAGCTCCAGCGCCTCAATATCATTGATACGTGGGCGGGGGTCGAACGTTCGGTTAAAGGATTGTATAGCTGCATCCCAGTCAACCTCGTATTCCCAATCAGGGAATATCAGTGCAGGTGCACTGATATCTGTGTCGACTATGACAGGGTCATGGTCTGAGTCCATCTCATTAACTACTGAGAGGTCCAGATGGAATGGAATGTTTTTGGTGATCATGATGTCTATGATATCCGGTCTGCCGCGAGCCGGATGACACGTTGGACCTCTAGGTCCGTGCGCGATCAGATTTGGGTCTCCGCTTATGAGGCGGTAGAGCCCTCTTCCTCTCTGGTTATTGTTGCGGCTATTCCAGAGCCCATGTTTCGCGTTGAGGTCTCCTGCAATGCAAACCACTGGGTGTAGGTTCAGTAGGGTGGTGTAATCTGCCTCATAGAAGTGATGACCAGGTGCGTCGTATGCAGCTATCAGTAAAGAGTCTATGCCACCAATGGCAAGTCGGATGGCACAGGCCTCAACATGCTGAAGCGCTGGAAGAGGAAAGGGTGTATGTGTGATAACATTTTTGATGAAAATGGCTGTTCCGCCCCCCTGTAGGCCGACTCTATCGGCCCGGTGGGTGACGTAATTGGGCAACGAGAAATTTGTACCAGCCTGTAGATGCGTTTCACAGACCATTAGAATGTCAATTCCATAGGACTGCACAAACTCAAGCACACCAGGATACTGTGTCCCTATCCCATTCGCATTCCAGAATGCGACCCGCAATGTTCTCCGAACAAGTCTGGGGGTCATTACAGTTGAGTGACAGGGAACAGTTCCTCGAGTGTTTTGAGGAAGATTGTGTATTTTTCCATAGAGTTGTAGTGTGGGTCGTTCATTACCCGCTTGCACTCTCTAAGAGTAGGGAGAATCCTTTGCAGGAGATCGCCGAACCACAGAGATAGGTCTCTGAATTCTTCGACGTCTCTCTCGGATATTGCTGTTGCTGCAGTTAGTAGTGGCGAGAGTGGAACAGTCATTGTAGCTGGCGCAGTGCTAGGAGTTGTTGACTCCGTCTCCTTGGGCGGGGCTTGCCGCTGCTTCTTTTGTGGGGGATCAGTTGGTCTAGCTGTCTGTTGCTGTTGTGAAGCGACAGTCGGTTTGGCTGCCTTCTTCTTTCTCCGTGGAGGTCTCTGTGGTTGGGGTTGTGCTTCCTCCGTTGGTGCAGGGGTAGCTGCATGCTGTGCAGGGGCCTTAGCAGATTGCTCTGCGCGGTCGGCTGTTTGTTCTGCCCTAGATAGGGCCGCAGCAAAAGACACGCCAGGTCGGATAGTTGCCTTCCCAACATCCGTTCTGCGGCGGCTCTCGATGATCTTCTGCCTCGCCACGCAGCCCTTGTAGACGCTAACGTGGTCCTGCTGGCAGTTGGCGCACCTCTTCTCGTCCGGGGCTTTATCGCAGTCCCTCAGAAGATGAGGCCCAGCACAACGCAGGCATACTTGCTTTCGCTCGCACGCCGCTCTAGAGTGGTGGAACCCCATACATCTATGGCACTCGACTGGTCCACTTTGGCCGTAGAATCTCTCGACTCTGACGACTGTATGGAATAGCTTCCGGACGGAGTCTATTGGTTGTTCCGACTCTCCAGTGACCTTGTCCACATTGACCAAGAAGAGACATCCAGAACCTCAGCTTTATATCCATTAAATGCAGATTTCCGCCCTCGCAATCTGCTATTTCTTCATTGCATATTCTGTTAATATACATGATGCATACGGTTTCCCTTAATGTTAGAGAAAGCAATAATATGTGGGCTACATGCAACGAACATAATTTAATTATTTATATAAATTTGTAAATAATTACATATTTTCATTAAGTGTGCATCAGGTTACATGCAGAGCCATCTGGACAGCTAGATGAGGCACTTTATAACAGGGCTTACGGTTCTTCACCTAGCGGGAAATTTATGTAACTAACACGTCGTCACCTGGAGACCGGATATGGAAGACATGCTATCTTTTGCTTCCCGCCGCATCCTTAAATTCCACATAACAGGGGAAGGTGTCATTTTGGGTGAATTACAATACTTTTCCAAACACAAAGACAAGCATTTATATAACATATACATCTGCCATCACGTTTTTTCGTAAAGTATCGCTACTTGCAAATTATAATTACATACTTGCTTTGTCTGCCAGAACTTTATTTTTGAAATATCTAATTTAAATTGTGACTGTTTTCCAGGTGTAATTCGGGCTCGTACAACCGTAGTGGTGTACTCACTGAGAGAAAACGGATGTTTTATTAAAGCCATGTTTCCTTTTGTTGCAGTACCCCGTCTGCATCCGAAGTTCTTGCATTTTGTAGGCTGTCGTCGAGATATTGGAAAGAGCTTAGGAATTCCAAGGTTTGGTTTCGACACATTACTTGATCATCGTTGGCGAGAACTTTCAATCTGTCACTTTATGCAAAAGATAGTAAGTTATTACGTATATGTATATATTTTGTTCATTAAATACGTTATATATAGTTCTTTTGTTAGTTGCTGCTTATTATTATATTTAGCATTTATTTATTTTTACTTAAAAGTAATAACTCATGTCAATATGAACTTTTTTAAACTTTGTAATATTTATTAGAATGTAAGGAGCAGGGTAAGAACATCTTATTGTTTTAGAATATATTTAATTACTGTGGGAATTAAGTTTACTAGTCTTCGGCACTCTTTTGTTGCATATTGGTAAATTAATACACTCTGGTGCTGCTGAAACAAAGAATGGTTATGTATTTTGGACATTAAGAGGTTGACAATGTAAAGAAAACACAAGAAGCCATATTCAATAATGTGCTCATATATTGTCTTTCTGTTAAGGATTATTAAGAACAGGTATTTTGTTTGAATGCACTTTAACATCTGTTTTCTTGAATAACACGTTCTCAATTCTTTTATCTTTCATAATTCCAAGAAAAATGGAATAGTACATTTAATGTCTTATATTTTAGAAAACATATCGTTAAGTCAATATGGATCTTCCGAATAAGATTTTGAATTAAAGTAGTACTCTGATTTAGGAAAATGATTTGTAGTTACCTTGGAAACCTAATTTTGGAATTCAGGCGGCCTGTGTTGTTTAAAACTTAATTTTCTATAGAGTACTTAAGATTGCGATACCCATTTCTTTATAACTTGAGTTAAACTTCCAAAAATTTAGGGTGTACTATTTCAATCAGAAAAACTCAGGTTAAGGCAATTTGAAACTTTAAAATTCAAGCATTATGATATATTTATACTAGCAGCTTATCAAAAAAAATGTACCACGTACCAAACAGTGCATTAAAGAACACATGTTGCAGGTTGCATTAGTGAACATGACTCTGCAATTTATCTATACCTAAAATTCCGAGGTGTTATGTCACAAAATTTACTCACATCAAATGAATATAAGCAGAGCATATCTGTGTCAGTATTAATTCACTAAATTGGCGTTTTGCACATTTGACATCTCACATATGCTCTCTTTAAACCTTTCACATATCACCTTATCGAAAGCATTCCAAAGGCTAGTTTCATGCAAAACAGTAAGTTACAAATTATGAGTAAAAGATTCTTGAAGCTTCTACAAAACTGGTAGCACAATACATCAATAATACCTTCTAAATGATGCTATATTTACAGATTCTGACATACACATTTATATAGAGTCTGCCTCTATGGTACAGTGGATAACACTTTTAATCTCCATGTCCAGTTCTTCCTAGCTCACTTCCGAACTGCAAATGTTTCTCAATTAAGAATGGTATCTTAGTAAATGAATAAATATGTAAGTAAATAAATAAATAAACAAACAAATTAATTAATTTAATGAAATAAATAAAGTAGTAATTAATATCTACATTCCGGGTCCTAAATTCTAATACCGGGATATGATTTCCAAATTCTTATTTATTAGAACCAAAAAATTACATACAATTACATTACAAAGTTTTTCAAATAATAAACTTTCAAAACAAATTACAATAAAGTAAAGCAAAATAAATACAAATACAAAGCTACCAGTTTACGAATAAGGCTCAAATCTGGTAACCAGTAAAACAATTAACTGGTATCCAGCAAATTATAATATATATATATATATATATATATATATATATATATATACATCTTACTAAAATACCGGTATACAAACTGGTAACCAATACATTAAAATATTTCAGTTAACTCATATTATTAGAACTTTAAAATTTAAACCAAAATCTGTATATAAATCAAAATTTAAAAATTTCTCCTTTTCAACAACCAATACCAGACAAACAAAATTTATAAAATCTCATATACCCTTTAAAAATTTAAATCCATTAAACTCATAGTATATTACTATTAAAATTACAATCCTTTTACACATCAATTAAATTCAATATTTAACAAATTGATAAATATATTTTTAAATTTCAGGAATTTCACGAAAACGAAAAACAAACATATTAAATATTTATCTAATCACCACAACAATACCATAATTTCTTCAACTTCAGCTTTCTTCAACTGGACTATGCTAAGGAGGTGCAAAACTGGTGTAATTTACCTAAGTCCGCAACTGCAGCACTCCTGGGAAGGATGAGGCGAGGGAAGACGGAGGACGGCGTTCCAGTCAGCCACGACGGTGCAGATAGCGGAATCCCTACAACTGACCAGTCAGAAAATCCACGGCAGGCCAGTCCCACCCAGAGTGGTCCTAAAACAAAGATTAGTACAAAGTACACAGTCCAGTACAAAGATTTTGTTCCTTAGTTTAGAGCATTTCATGAATGCTAATTTTGTCATTTTTTACAGCTACATAACAAAACAATACACACAACCTGAAGGCCAAGCAATAAAAGGAAATAAACAATGGCCAGTGTTTTGCATAATGCCAGCAGATATAACGCACCCTTCCATACAGTTTTGAAGAAATTACGACAAAGAAAGCAATTGAAAGTTTGGATATACGCAGGGGCTGCCCGCCTCGGTAGCGTAGATGGTAGCATGTCTGCCTCACGTTCAAGAGGTCCCGAGTTTGAATCTCGGTCAGGGTGAGTTACCTAGATAAGGTTTTTTCCGGGGTTTTACCTTATCCTTCAAGACGAATGTCGGATAACTCTAAGCTCCATGGACCCTGGACTCATTTGAACATCATTTCACCTAATTCATTCACCGTCCGATATAACTTAACGTTGGGGCGGACGTGAATTAAAAAAAAAGAAAAATACGCAGGGGCTAAGTTTTTTTTTGCGTTTTCATTGCCATCATGTACAACTAAAGCAATGAACATGATTATTAAACAACTCCATTCAACGAACAGCACTGTGCAATTACTGTTTTGTGGTTTACAGGCCCAGTGTGTGGAAATAAGCAACAGAAGTATTTAACTAAACCGAGTTTATGAACTGATTACTGACAGTGAATTGCACAATTGAAGTTCAGGTTGTAATCCATAAAATAACTATGATTTCTTTATAATAACAATTCTAGTTACAACATGACATTTTAAACGTGGAGGACGAAAATTGGATCTGTTTCTCCAAAATTGGAGAACAAGTTCACTCAAATCATGAACGTAGGAGCAACATAACTTTCATAAAAATGAACTCTTGCTTTCACAACACAATTCTTCAGAGAAAGAAATCTTAGACTCTGAAATAATCTCGAATAACATTCGTCACATAGAACACTTAGGGTCAAATTGGTGTTCCTTCTAAGTTCTGTTTTATTAACTCAAATGGGATTGAAGAGTAAACCGAAAGTAAAACAGCATTTGTTGCAGCAATCTATAATAGGTATAGTCAACATGAAAAATTCAATTCCCTTGCCGGGATTTGAACCACGGATCTACTGGTTTCTGCCCAGTAACTCTTACCCAGTGAGCTACCATGGCCAATTTGCCGCACTCACATTAAATTCTTCAGTTGACTCATATTTTCCCTGTAAGCCACTAGGGGCTCTCGTATCCGAAAACACCGCTTGTGGTGACATATTATTGTAAGTACTTGAGTCCCACATTTTATAATTTAACCCTTATTATTTAAGTTAATTGATCGAAATTAATCATTTCTTTACAATAGCCGTATATAGGCAAAGGCTTTTGATCGATAGAATTATAATGAAAAGTTCAATGCCATGCCAGGGACGGCACGTTGGCAATTGTAGCTCAATGAGTAAGGGCGACTGAACGGAAACAATGAGATCCGTGGTTCAAATCTCGGCCATGGCATTGTATTTTTCATGTTGACCCTATCTATCAAAAACCTTAGCCTATATATGGCTATTTGAAGAAACGTTTAATTTCCATCAGCTAACCTAAATCTGTTGTAACTTACTATATCATACACAGTACATAATATCCATGGCAGTCTGATCTGTCGATGATATACTAACATATTTGTACCAACACTGAAGAGGTGGGACATGCTTTGACCCACGTACGATAGGTGTAAAATGAGCCGTAATTTAAATATTATTTTGAAAATACAATGTCAAAGAGTGATAGTAATCTATTGAGTTGATATATGTTGTAATAGATCCAACGAAACTTTCAGGTCATTATTGTAGATTACATGAAAACTGAAAGGTTTATATTTATCTAGAAACTTCCTTTCTAAATGAAAAGGGATTTGAAAACTTCGTTTACCCTCTCTGCCATCCATTATACCCTCCATATCCCAGGAGTTTACATACTGATAAGTATAGAAGATGTTGAAGCTATGGAAATGCCTTCAGAAACGAGGGGGCAAACAATTACTAATAATTATATAATTGAAAAACATTTTTATAATGAATAATTCCCGATAAAAATACTTAGAAATACAGATATGTGTAACAGCAGTAGTTTTCTAACTTTGAAGTTGTGTTTTTGATAGTTTCAGTAAATAAATTTAAACATTTTCTTTGTTTACCAATTTTGTTAATATTGGTTAAGAGCCAGTTGTATTTAAATTTTTCTCATGCATTTTAAATACTTTATGATTCAACATTTGTTTAGGCAGTATTTAAGACATCAAACAATCTAATAAAATTGTTCTTTCAAATAGTATACGTAGCACTCTGTTTTATGAAACTTGTTCCCCTTGTTTGGGTCATCACCGGAAACTAAAAATCTATTGCTATTCTGAACCCTGCACTATGCTATCATGACTTGCAGGCGTCTTAGTATTTTCTCACCTCACTCGTTCCTCTAGGGTACAGACAAAATGTCTTCTTTAGACACAATTCCTAAGCTTCCCTCCAAGCCTATTTTGTAGAGCAGTAATTTCGTGCATGTTCGCAAATATGTGTAACGAACAGTACTTTCTCTACATATTGTCGCGGCAACTGGCATAAATAGATAACAGACGGCGAAGAGTGTTTCACTAAAATAAAGAGCTTGCATAAACTGTTAACAATGGCGCGGCTAGTGTACACAAAGAGCCGGCAAATGCAGATAAACATAACGCTTGAGATAAGTGACTTGCCGGCCCAGATAGGGTTTCACGTAACGAAGGTTCTAGTGATATCTCGATTGACACAGAATAGTTGTTTTTCTTTTTTGCTCGAGAACTCTCTCGAATTTATGAATGAGATTGTGACACGCCAGCTGTGAGTTGTTGTAAAGACATTTAACAAGAGAGTTGTAAAACAAGATTTGTGAGTAAGCAGAAAACAGCTGTAAAGTGTTGTTGTGTAACGAGAGCTGACCGCTGTTTGTTATTGTCCTCGACTTTGGTGTTGTACATTGTGATATGTGATGTATTTCTACTGCTACGCAGCGTGTTTCTACGCAAATAAAGAACCTTTAGAATTTCGGCAAATTGGACTTTAAATTCCAGAGCTTCTGTATAATAGAACCAAGTTTGTTAGTTGTTGTGCTCTATTCGTATACCACTTTGATTTTTACTCAAAGTCACGTTGGTTTGTAAGTCATTTAGCCGTATGAATTGCAGTAGCATTGCCAGGACTTATTGTTTGGATAACACGTTTAACAAAATATTTTTAGAGTGATTGCAATACCCATAATAAATGACGAAGGCAACTAGGCTCTATATGTACTTCCAATAAAAGACTTCCTTTCCTGAAAACTAATACTCTTTCGATCTTTAATCTCTTTATATACATCTTATGTCCCTTGGTTTTTCACAGAAGAAAAAGCAGCTACTTTGAAGTTATATCCAAAGCACATAACTAAAATTGGTTTGAAAACATCGTAAATAATTACAAATATTTTCTGTGCGTAAGGATTTTACAGGTAGAGACATCTATTGACCGCAAGACATTTTATTACCGGTGAATTCAGTTTGTCGCCTAGCGGGAAATAAATATACTAACACATCGTCTCGCATACGATACCACGGCCAGCATTTTGATGTGGTCGCTTTTTTCTTTGATCTTTATTTCTTACATTACGGTTGCTGTTCGCCAGAGAAGTAAACCTAGAACTAAATATGTAAAATGGTTTCGAAAGTGGTATACTCCACGTCCAAACATGCACTGTAGCTGTTAGGATGGTGTCAATGCATCGCAGCCTCTCGGTACATATTAACCACACAAGATGGCAGCACCAGTAACTACTACATGAAGTAATGGCAGATAGCGTTGTTACTGAAACATGTCCACCCCCTTATATCTTTGGATGGACCGGCATAAATTTTGTAACTACCAGAGAAAGTAAATTAGTAAATACACTACATACAATTTACACAAAATTAATCAAGTACACATAAATTGCGCCAATCAAAATTTCTTTTCCGTTATAGCTTAAACAATAAATTGACAAATTCATTTATATGAGTTCCTCCACTCGCTCTCTGGTAATAATTATAATTGTAACTAAAACTATTGTGGTTCTATCAACTTCGTGATAATCGTTTACTTACAGATTTGTTTGTAGATACCATCGGAATAAAACAGCACTGCAGGCTTAAAAGATTGTGGAAAAATTTAAGAGTTGGTGGCTAGGTGATGCGTTTCAAATTTCTTTCTTTTATCATAGACAGGATGTTAAAAAGAATTCCTATTTGAAAAAGGTAAACTCATTTGAAAATTCAAATGCATAACAAAGAATGTCTGAAAAGTGATATTTTAAAAAGAATGTTTTAAATAAATTGTGTGGTTTAACGCCAACTACTCTTTTGTGTTGGGAAACTTTGTCAATCTCTTAGGGTAGCTAATTGGTCAACCGTAATGTTTAGTTTAGTTCATTGGCTATAAATATTCCACTCACACATATATGAGACTGTTTCTCAAAAATATTCCTGTTTTATTTGTAATTTAAAAAGGCATATTCCTGTTTAAACCTCAACACCTTATTTATGCGAGTTAAGTGTCATGCCATCTCTCCCAATTTGTTAGGTGCTAGACAAAGTAGAAGCAACTGAATTTGACATATATTCGGTTAATCAGGAAATGTTGTTCTTTAAGGCAAGGTTACACTGAAAATTCCAAACTATAATAATAAACCTGTCATTACTGTGGCTTTGTTGGTTCGTGAAATAAAAAGTCGAGGTTACAAACACAAAAAATTGCACTTTATTTCCGTAGCAATACACTGTTCACAATTACATTTTTGTCAGTTCGTCTTTACAAGTACGCTCGGCCATATTTACACAACGCACGCCATAACAACACTACACTCAACTGACTGTCGCTTCCGGTATCGATCGGCCTCAAAGTTTCCCGAATCTCCTTTTATAGAGGGGAAAAACATTCTCGAAGCTTCGCGTCACTTCGAGTAGCAGGAGGAGGGGTAAACGAAGACTCAGCTACCCTTCGTGTCTCCCCTCTCTCCACCGGCCTTCATTTATGGCTCGGCATTGCGGGCTTGTTGTTTGGGTAACACTGCTCCCTCCTCAAGGCTGGTCGTCCGAACCCGCCATCGTAGCGGGTCAGGCGATCAAGGTGTACCACCAACCTCTTTCCTCGGGGCAATTTCTGGATGCGGTAGACCACCTCGTTAATCCTCTTCACCACACGGTACGGTCCTTGCCATGGCTGCTGAAGCTTCGGGCAGCGTCCCTTGGTCCGGGTAGGGCGGTACAACCAGACCAGGTCACCTTGCTGGAAACCTTGGCTGTTGGCTTGCTTGTCGTATCGTGTTATCATGCGGTCGCTCGCCTTATGGATGTTCTGGCGAGCCATCTCGTGCATGTCGTGGAGGTGGTCCACCAGGTTCTCCACATACTCGGTCTCTGGCTGTCTCACCCCCGGAGGGCTACCAAAAGCCAGGTCACAGGGGAGGCGTAACTCTCGGCCGAACATTAGGCTGGCTGGCGTGATCCCCGTGGTGTCGTGTGTTGATGAGCGGTAGGTCACCAAGAACAGTGGCACCTTGACGTCACAGTCTCGCTGATGGCTGGCCACGACCTTCCTCAGGTGTTCCTCTAAGGTCTTGATGTACCTCTCGACCATGCCATCCGACTGGGGATGTAGAGGTGTTGTGCGGTTCTTGTTAACCCCAAGTCTCTCTAGTGCCTCCTTCATCAGGTTGGACTCAAAATTTGTACCTGTGCAGCTCTAATGGCACCCCAAATCGGCAAAACACTTGCTCCACGAGGCAGTCTGTGATTGTCCTTGCCTCTTGGTTCGGGATGGCATACATCTCCGGCTACTTAGTGAAGTAACCCACGACCACCATCAAGTACTTTTTGCCTCTGTCGGATATTGGGAACGGTTCAGCATTGTCAACGGCGATCCGTTGGTATGGCGCTCCGACGTTGTACTGTTGCATGCGTCCCCGGCTCCTATTTTGGGGGCCGTGACACGCTGCGCACACGTGACACTGACGGCACCATCTCTCAGCGTCTGCTCGGAGCCTCAGCCAGTAGTAGCGCTGTCGTAGTTTGTCATTCTTCCGGTTCGTTCCCAGGTGTCCTCCTGAAGTACCGCGTTGCACTTCTTCCAAGACTTCCGGAATCTTACTCCGTCGAAGTACCAACTGTTCTCTCTGCGTCTTCCCATCGGGTGTTTCCCATACCCGGAAAAGCACACCCTCTCTGGTCTTCAACGAGTCCCACTGGGCCCAGTAAGACTAGTAGGTGGCGCTCCTCGGTGCGACGTCCGCCCAGGTTGGTATCGTCCCTGCCTAAACTTCCCTCCAGAGTGGCCCCAAGTCTGCGTCCGCCAGCTGCTCCCTCCTCAGGCCTGCTCTATCCCAGCCATCCGCAGGCACTGCCGTGACTACTCGAACTGCTGCGGTACGCTTCTTCTCCTCCACTCTTGTGCATTGGCCGCACTCTTCTGGACAGGGTCTTCGGGACATAGCGTCCGCGTTACCGTGGCTCTTCCCTCTGCGATGTTCCGAGGTGAAGTCGTACTCCTGCAGCCTCTGAACCCAGCGTGCCCTCTGGCCTTCCGGTCGCGCCGTCACCATCACCTTGCTCCTTGCGGGGACAACTACGTCTTCATTCAAGATGACCCTGCAAATTCCAAGGCGCTCTTCTGGTTGACGGGGTATAACCTCTTCTCCATTGAGCCTCAGGACATTCCGGAAGACGTCGACCGTCGCCTCGTAATTCCTGAGGGCATCGAGTCACAGAATCACCTCCTCAGCCACCTTCGCGACTAACACCCACAGACGCACGGCACTCCGTCTTAAGGTCAGCTCCAGCAGGGCCTCCTTCTCCACAGGCAAGTTGTCGCCCGATGCCACCACAAGCTGTTATGGTCGGCTCGGCATCCTCGTCGGCAAACCATTCGCCACGTCAGGTATGATGATGGTCATGGCCGCCCCAGTGTCCACTAGGACGGGGCACCGCTTTTCCCCTTCCCAGCAATCCGCGATGAGGCTGTCATCCATACGCCGGCTGACAGCGCGCAGCGTGATTCGAGGGGATGGTGGTAAAGGCGCCGACGTGTCCCTCTCCACGCCGGGCCTTACTCGTTCTTCCCGCTGCCCTTCCTGGTTTTGGCAGTCTCTCTGCAGGTGCCCGGGCTGTCCACACCCCCAACACAAACCACTAGGTGTTCGCCGGCGTCCCTCAGCTGGTCTTCTGTCTCCGGCGTAGTGGACTCTCCTCGTTCTCTACGTCGGGATAGATGCTACCTTGGCCGCCTCCATCCTTAATGCCGCTGTCAGCTCCTCGTGGATGGTTTTCAATCGCCGAGCATTAGGCGCTGACGAATCTCCTTGTCCCGTACTCCGTCGACAAAGTTGTAGGCGGCTTCCTGGGATACGAACTCCAGTGGCAAGTCAACCAAGGCCTTGCTAGCTAGCTGCTCAATCGCTATGCCGAACTCTTGCAGCGTCTCCCCCGGCTGCTGTGACCTTGCCTTTAGTTGGCTGCGGTACGCTGCGGCTAAGCGGTGGTTCCCGAAACGATTCTCCAGGGCCTCCCAGATGTCCTTATGCGCCGCCGTTGTCTGCACCGCGTTTAGGACTGGCTGGACCGCGATTAGGACCGGTCACTGGAGGCTGGCTATTAAATGTGTGGTCTCCTCCTCCGGTGACCATCTGTTGTGCTTGGCCACTGTGTCGAACTGGCGGCGGAGGACCTCAAATGTTGACGCGCCGTCATATTTCGGCGGTTTGACGCGCGCAGATGTTGTGCCGCATCCCGGCGCGTCGGCCTTCAAATCCTTCAGTTTCCTGCCGACGACTTCCTCTACCATGGCGTTCAGGGGCTTGACGCTGCTGTCGGCCTTTCCTTCCAGCTCGTCAACGCGGCTCGCCAGGGCCTCGGCGCGCTCGTCCACTTGCCCCATTCGCTTGCCTAGCTCCGTCACGTTATCCCTCACGCCGGCCAACTGTTCCTCAAATTTGGCGGCGAGGGCCTCGTTCGCAACCTTCATTTCTTCCATCTTTTCCGTGAGGTTATCGTTAGCCGTCTTCATTTCTTCCAGCTTTGCGGCCAGGTTGTTATTTGCCGCTTCTGTTTTTGTGCGAGGTTTTCATTTGCCGTCTTCATTTCCTTCAAATCGGCGGTGAGATTGTTATTTGCCGCTTCTGTTTTTGCTGTTATTTCGGCCTTCATTTCTTCCATTTTGTGTAAAATCTTTTCCAGTGCCGATTCCATGGCCGTTATCCCACTTCTGACGCCAGTTGTGACTTTGCGGGTTCGCGAAATAAAAAGTCGAGGTTAAAAACACAAAAAATTGCACTTTATTTCCGTAGCAATACACTGCTCACAATTACATCTTTGTCAGTTCGTCTTTACACGTACGCTCGGCCATACGTACACAACGCACGCCATAACAACACTACACTCAACTGACTGTCACTTCCGGTATCGATCGGCCCCGAAGTTTCTCGAATCTCCTTTTATGGAGGGGAGAAACATTCTCGAAGCTTCGCGTCACTTCGAGTGGCAGAAAGAGGGGTAAACGAAGACTCAGCTACCCCTCCTGTCTCCCCTTTCTCCCACCGGCCTTCATTTATTGCTTGGCATCGCGGGCTTTTCGTTTGGGTAACATTATGAAAATTTAGCCACATAATTAGAGTATCATTTTAAACTTGCATGAAAATTTTTATGTTGCTACACCAAATGATTCATTAACTAATATTTTTTTTTTGAAAATATTGTAAAAATTTGAAATGTTCTACGCGTAATAAAATGTGAGATTTTAAGTTGAATATTTGTTTTTGGCTAGTACAGAGCAATTTTAAAAGACATACATTCTTATTTTTTGGAATACTCTTGTAGCATTCGTTTTAAAATATTTTCCACGTGTTAGCTCTCAAAATTTTGAAAATATTAACTTATTTTATTACTTAACACCATATAATTTTCAAACCATGAGCATTAACAAAAAAAGGGGAATATGAAGTTTTTATTTACTTATTATGGACCTACTCTGGAAGTTTCACCAAATTAAATGGAACACTTTGACGCGTGGGGCATTTTGTATACTGAAAAGTGTTTAAAAACGTTTCTCAGAAAATCAAATTTAAAGTCATGATTGTTACTTTTAATAATTGCTAAAGGTCTCTTTAAATTGTTACGTGAAGGCCTAAAGTGGTGCACATGATAAAAATAGCGTGCCATCTATTACTACAAACCCTAAGCTACCAAGATGCCAAAAAAGAAAATTCCATGATTTTAAACATTTTCGGCGAATTTTCAGTGTAGCCTTGCCTTAAACCTAAAACCAAAACTAAATACACCAACACCATATGCACACAAGTAATTGTTCTAGCTAGCTGTTATGCAGGTCAGGAGTACTAGAGCTTTTAGAGGAATCGTATTCCACTCTAAAACTTCTAAGCAAAGACAACAATGAAAATAATTATTTTGATATTCTGTAAATAGAAAAGTTGGTTTTAGGAAAACCTGGTATCCTATTCTTTTGACCTCCTCTACAAACTAGTACAACAAAATATTAATGCTCTATGTAATTTATTACTTATTGTTATCACGAATAATTACGTCTTGTAAAATGTGTAAGTATATGAAACGTTGAACCAATAAAAAAAGGACCTCTAGGAATCGACACAAGTATTATGCTTCACAAAATAATGTTCTTCATAGAGATTTAGGCGTTTATAGCGTTATTTGACAGAGATTGTGTGTCAGCCATAAAAACATCATTCAGAATGATGAATGGTATAACAAACAAGATGCAAATATTTTCAAACATCTTGTAAACTGAGTCATTATGAAAAATTAAGAAAATATGTTAATCAAAGGTTTACGTTAAACTGAGTCATTATGAAGAATTAAGAAAATATCTTAACCAAAGGTTTACGTTAATCATCAATTTAGTGTTTTAGTATAAGGATACTTTAAAATATGTTTAATAAATTATCTCTGCTCCAAAATAACACTTGCAAGGAAAACGTTTTCTTATTTATGGTTCCTAAAAATAGCTCTAATGATAATCACCAACACACCTTATGTTCAATATATTCACAACTGTATGCACAGTATAGCGTCAGCCATGGCTGTCTGTAGGTAACAGCACCATGAGGAGGGAGTGGTATGTAAATTTGTCTGGAGCAAGGCTTTATCTGTAATTTTACATGTAAACTCATGTAATTAGTAGGTATTTACTTATTATCGGTATCATGCAAATACATCAAGTGCTCTGGTTAAAAATATTTCTGTTGTAAGGAAATATATCTAATAAGATTAAGTATGGAAAAATGTATCCTGAACATATATGGACAAATTCCTTGCTCCTGAAGTTTCAGGCGATTTACATTTGCCTGTTTGTTTCATTTTCTCTGATAATTTACATTACGGGCTTTGAATTAAGATTGCAGTAATTAAGTTAAATAACATTCAACTGAAATTTGTAACAGTAGTTTCTCGTAATATTTAGAAAAGTAATGAAAAGTTTATAAATTTATAAAAAAAAGATTATGTAAATCTATTTCGTAATTTAAACAAGTAAAAATATACGTAATTTTGTTTTGGCCGTAATAATAATTGTATTACGTAATGTTGTGACGTGGAATTAAATCGGCCAATCACAAAATTAAGATAAGAGTAACGATAGTTACGAAAAATCAATAATGTTGGTAAAGAGATGTTTTGTAATGGTGAGTGTGATGAATAGTGTTGCTGGATCAACAACATTTATGTAATAGTTGGAACTGTTTAAATATAACAAAGTAAGAGTTTATCGAGATGTTGGAAGTATCCTGAAACTGACTGGGAAAGGAAGTTTAAGTAAAGTGCAATTCAAATAATACGATTAAATAGTTACAAAATTTGACTTCTCCGAACCTTTTTTCAGACCCACCCCTGAACCCAAGATTCTCATGACTCTTATTTAATAGAACAGAATCGTCAAGAAAAAACTCAAAATACAACGAATTAGCCCTGTTAAATCTGGCTTCTCGACGTTGGTTTTCGAAAAGTAAACGTGCATCCCATCTCAAACATAGAAATCCCGCACCAAATTGCCCCCGAACGCGTGGCTGATTAAGATGGAGAGAAATTAACTACGGATAAAGAATTCCTGTCCCAAAGTAAATTTCTGCTTTGTGCATTTCAGCTGCATTACATATATACAGGCAGGTACCAATTTTTCTCTGTGTATTTTTGCATCTCAATTTCTTATTTGTTTGTAATATTCTGGATTACTGTCTGAAATTCTCTTTAAATAATCATAAAAACAAATAATTGATTGAGCAGTGTTAAAGTTGTTGTTAAAATTTGCATGAAAGTATTCGCGTGCAATAGTTGTGTAGGGAATTGCTTTTGGAATTAATGCGCACTATCATCATATAATCAGTAACATTTACTGACCATTCTCCTTTCGATGTATAGATGACAGTTCAGCCCCAAAATCTTTTCCACTATATTACTATTGCTAGTTTGTTTGCAGTCCAATATACTTTTAAAACATATACTAAAGCAAGAATGGAATAAATTTCTACTTTCCTGTTATTTTTTCTTACGTTCATGTACTGATGCTACTGCATCATTCTGTAAAGGAACCATGAAGCTTCTATAATATATCAAATATGAATGGTATACTCTCCATACAAAGGAGTATAAACTATGTAATTTTGGTATACCTTAACTTCAGTTTGGATAGACTGAATTGTTGTTTTGTGGAAAGTACCAGCCCGTATTTATGAAAATGTCACCATCAATATCAACATATGTGTGTAAGTGTTAAGCAGCTACCTAGAGACTTGAAATAATAAGTAAATTTGAACAATGACATTCGTTAAGGAACTTCCGCTGGAGACACCAGGAACTAGACTCGTTGGTATGAGGAACACAAATGATTGTCCGGAAGTAGCTACTATCAGAAACTGTACTGTTGGCTATGTTTGTTTATTGGTGTTACAAATGGCAGGTGGAACAACAATGGTGTGGCGCATTTGAACTATATTACCCGTCAATCCAAATGCATGAAGACTCTTTAGAACATTTAAGGAATTGTGTGGATTGAAGTAGCTGGCAAGAAAACGCTAACAAAGTTGCAGAAGTCCTTTGGGAGAGCTCACGTCTATATATTATAAAATACAATGAGAACGTTAACCTTATCGGACTTTTCTTGGAATATCCCATTAGAGCCGCTTTATTTTTAAGCAGACGGGAAATGGCATTCGCCGATATAGCGACATCGATGACTTCTTAAACTAAGATAATTTTAAGGATCTTTTGGATTCACATATAAGAGGAAAGTCCCATCGAAATTCAAAACCACTATTCCAGCACAAAATCAGTTTTTGTAGGGCATTAAAAAATACAAAATGAAGTTACTTCTTGTTATTGGAGTTTCATTATAAATCTACAATTGTGGGACAATGCTATGATGGTGCCGCTGTTATGGCCGGGCATTTAAATCGTCTCCAAAGAAAGTAAAAGACATAACACCCCAAGCTATCATTGATCCCTGTTTTGCATATACACTTAACCTTGTTTGCGCGACAAAGCTGTGTCAGAATTCCGAAGTGTTTTTTCCCCCTTGTAAACGTGAGTGGAATAACGGGTTTAATACCCGCCATTCTAGACAACGGCCTTATTTTCTTGATTCGAGGTTGGAAGGCGTATACCTGCAGGAACAACCAACCACTAGGTGGTGTAGTGTTCCAGTCCTGAGTGCATGTTTCTATGTACATCAGTTATGAAAGTTTTTATACTTGTGAATATATTAAATTTCTCTTAAATTGTTTGCAATTTTGGAATTTAAAATTCTATAAGAAATAAACTACCCAGTCTACAACAACTATCTTGTCACCTTCTGGCTCTTTAATTTGGTTCCCTTTGGCTCTTTCTTATGATTTTGCTATCCACAACACTTCCACATAACTGAAAATTTTGCTTTAATTTATTTACTTTAGGAAAATTGTTACATTCTTTACATTTGTTGCTATAAATGATTGAAGCTTTGGATTCTGGTTCCTTTAGATAATAAGGTGAAAAGAAGATTTAAAGGCTCCATCCAGGAATCAGCAAAATAGACATTGCCTCAGCAGCAAGATATGAAGAACAAGACCGTAGATACAGCATAACATGCAGGATGTATCTCAAGCATGAGGCAGCGATTAGATACAGCATAACCTGCAAGATGTATCACAAGCATGGGGCAGCGATCAGATGCAGCATAACATGCAGGATGTATCAGAAGTCTGAGGCAGCGTTCAAATACAGCATAACATGCAGGATGTATCAGAAGTCTGAGGCAGCGATCAGATACAGCATAACCTGCAGGATGTATCCAAGCATGGGGCAGCGATCAGATACAGCATATCATGCAGGATGTATCACAGGTCTGAGGCAGCGTTCAGATACAGCATAACATGCAGGAAGTATCAGAAGCATGAGGTAGCGATCAGATACAACATAACATGCAAGATGTATAAAAAGAATGGGGCAGCGATCAGATACAGCATAACATGCAGGATGTATCAAATAATGGGGCAGGGATCAGATACAGCATAACATGCAGGATGTATCATAAGAGGGTGGCAGGGTTCAGAAACACACGAACGCGTGTTATTGTTTACTTAATCGAAAAGTGCAATGCAACTTATTCGTTGCGAACGGTCGTCATTTTCGGAAGTCATAGAGAAGTACACCAAGAAAAGTAATTTGAAATGCTTCAACCCTATCACTCACAGCCTATATGTAATCTTAGCAGTCTCAGGATTCCTGGATTAAGCAAGGTGTCCCGCTCAACTGTATAACCAGTGGATATGTAAGTTGTGCTATTCCTGATGTAGTCACTTCTCTCTCTATATTATACTGATGTCATGAATAAGAGGATAATCTTCCGCTAGTTGTTGTTTTTCTTTGTCCTTGACTTTTATAGCTCTATCACTATCGTTGTGCTAAGGGATTGTTGTTTCTCTTGTCTCACAAGCAAGTTGATAATCATGGTACCAATTTTTCTTTGCTTTCTATTAACAACTACTGCTCACACAGCAGATCGGAATTTCGTATAGTTACTTAAAGTTGAATGAGGATATATTGATCAATTTATCAATAACCTTGGTATAGGGAGTTGCCGACTATTTTAAAGGTCCTTTTCGTTATAAACCTCGGTGGTATGTTACAATAACCAATGACTACTTCGTGGTATTGTTTATAGTATTGCAATTTGCTTATGAAAAATCTTATTCTCTCATACCTCCACCCAGTGAAACACATACTGTTAAATACGGTTATGACACCACATTATCGGCTTTCAATCGGTAACAGCCCACTGTGTTCCAAAACTAACGTCTAAATATGAGGCTTTTCTGAGAAAATTATATTCTTAAAATATAATATCATCAATATGGAACTACAATTTCATTTTGCCTTATAATTAGAATACGGGAGAGAATTCGTTGTGAAAGAATAAGTTGAGATTGTAACACCATAAATTACTATTATAAATAAATTTACACACCGGGCTATTTTAGTTATACCGGTTTTCCGCAAGCAAACGTTATTTAAGTAGCCAGGACAATGAAAAAGAGCCGCTTATTGCTCTCCAGAGATGGCGCTACCTATAATATGTTATAGTGGACAATAAGAATGGCAATATAATACCAAGTTTTATGAGATATGTAGTTATGCTATTTTGCTTTGGCTTAGATTTAAAGCGTGTCTTATTATGTAAACGCTGTAAGTACCTGGAATGTATAGAAACGCAGTAATGAACGTACACATATTTGCGTGTGAGAATAGAAGAATGATGAAGTGAATACAAATTAATGCCGTTCGCTTAATTTAAGTATGGGTCCATGTGAAAGTGTGCTGACGTTTACGTAAATCAATAATATTTTGTTGGCACTTGTTTCGGAAATAATCATAACAAAAGCTCTCTCTGAGCTGGCTACATACATTTACATATTTTTCCACATAGTGTAACGGGGAGCGCTGAAACACCCTGTGAGCAGCTGGCAACGGAAGACAGGGGAGGCTCGGTTAGCCACGCCTTTCCCTCGTTTGTCTTATAGTGGTGACAGCCAGTGGTCGGAAAGAAACATAATTGTGCGTCTGTTTTCCTTCCACCTGGTTCTCGATCTTTCTGTTACCAGAACAATCGTGTAAAACCAGAAACCGGCGATATTCCTATAAAGAGGGTTACAGACAGACAGTGAGAGTCAGTTGTTGAGTTGGTTTTGGTGTAGTCAGTCAGTTGTTGTGTGGTGTTGGTCAATCAGTTGGTTAGTGAGTGTGAGCGAGAAGACAGTCGCAGTTCTTGGTGTAAGAAGGAAGAGTTAGTCAGTGACGTGTTAATGAACGGAAAGACTGTGCAACGGGACTGTACGAACTGTGTATGAGTATCGGAGTTTATGTCATCGCGAGTACAAGTGAGTTGCAACGGACGAACTGGTAAATTGTAATTGTGTGCAGCAAGTAATTTTGTGTAATTGGCAAGTGTTAAACTGTAAGTCGGTAGAAATAAAGAACATTGTTGAGTGGTGAAATTGGACTTTTTATTTCACGAACCCACAAAGTCACACTGGTGTCAGGAAGCGGGAAAACAACATCACCGAACATTACAACAATGGAGGCAGCATTAGAAAAGATTTTAGCGGAACTGAGAGAAATGAAGACGGCAACTGAAAACCTCGCTGCAAAAACAGAAGCGGCAAAGAACAGCCTAACAGAGAAGCTGGAGACTAGAAATAACCTGGCCGCGGAACTGAAACTAATCAGGACGGCTAGGGAGAGCATCACCGAGAAGATGCAACAAATGAAGGCCGAGTTAACCACAGAAATGAGAGCAGCGAACGGCAGTCTGGCCACGGAAATGAAGGCGGCGAACGAGGCTCTCGCCGCAAAGTTTGAGGAACGTTTGGCCGGCGTGAGGGATGACGTCGCGAACCTGGGCAAACGGAAGGGTCAAGTAGACGACCGCCTTAATGATTTAGAAGAAAAGGCCGAAAACATCGCAAAACCCCTCACCCGCCTGACGGAGGAAAACCGGCCTTATGTGTGGACGGAGGACGCCGAAGACGCTTTCCAGCACCCGAAGGGGACCCTGTGCAGTGCTTCAATTTTGGGTTTCCCACAACCGGGTGGCGCCTTCATTGTGGACACCGACGCTAGCGACCATTGCATTGGAGGTGTCCTATCGCAGATCCAGGACGGCCATGAGCTCACAAGAGTGGAAGAGAAGGAGCGAGCCGCAGCAGTCCGAGTAGTTGTGGCAGTGCCTGCTGAAGGCTGGGATAGCGCAGGCCTGAGGAGGGAGCAGCTGGCGGACGCAGACTTGGGGCCACTCTTGAGGGAAGTGGACGGAGGGACGAGGCTAACCTGGGAGGACATCGCACCGAGGAGCGCCACCTACAAGTCGCACTGGACCCAATGGGACTCGTTGAAGACCAGAGTGGGCGTGCTGTTCCGGGTATGGGAGTCACCCGATGGGAAGGCGCAGAGAGGACAATTGGTACTTCCCCGGAGTAAGGTCCCGGAAATCTTGGAGGAAGTGCACGCCGGTACTTCAGGAGGACACCTGGGAGCGAACCGAATGATTCACAAACTACGGCAGCGCTACTTCTGGCTGAGATTCCGAGCAGATGCTGGTGGTACACCTGGACCGCCTCGCACGCTACGATGGGGCTGTTCGAGGGCGAACAGCTTTGAGAAGGGAGCAGTGTAACGGGGAGCGCTGAAACACCCTGTGAGCAGCTGGCAACGGAAGACAGGGGAGGCTCGGTTAGCCACGCCTTTCCCTCGTTTGTCTTATAGTGGTGACAGCCAGTGGTCGGAAAGAAACATAATTGTGCGTCTGTTTTCCTTCCACCTGGTTCTCGATCTTTCTGTTACCAGAACAATCGTGTAAACACCAGAAACCGGCGATATTCCTATAAAGAGGGTTACAGACAGACAGTGAGAGTCAGTTGTTGAGTTGGTTTTGGTGTAGTCAGTGAGTTGTTGTGTGGTGTTGGTCAATCAGTTGGTTAGTGAGTGTGAGCGAGAAGACAGTCGCAGTTCTTGGTGTAAGAAGGAAGAGTTAGTCAGTGACGTGTTAATGAACGGAAAGATTGTGCAACGGGACTGTACGAACTGTGTATGAGTATCGGAGTTTATGTCATCGCGAGTACAAGTGAGTTGCAACGGACGAACTGGTAAATTGTAATTGTGTGCAGCAAGTAATTTTGTGTAATTGGCAAGTGTTAAACTGTGAGTCGGTAGAAATAAAGAACATTGTTGAGTGGTGTAATTGGACTTTTTATTTCACGAACCCACAAAGTCACAATATGTTCTGAAGTTTAACTTCAGGTTGTGGAAATAAAATGTTCATTTCCCAGGTAACTCACCTTAACCGACATTCAAACACGAGACCTCTTCAATGTGAGGACATCTCGAGTTCAAATCTCGGTCAGGATGAATTAACTGGGTAATGAACATTTTATTTTCCACTATGTGAAGTTAAACTTTAAAACATATGGGTCTTTACGGGGGTTTCCCTTATCGTGATTGACAACTGTCAGGTAACTAAACTCCATGGACCCCGGCTCATATGAGCATCATTTCACGAATGTCATTCATCGTCCGATATGACATAACGCTGTAAATTATACACATAGTGATAGAGTTTCGGAAGCAGCATGATAGCTTAGCTGAATTACTGAAATTCTAAGAATGTATAATAAATACATAAGAGTCTGGTGAACGTTTGCTACGAAAACTTATATTAAACTGACCATGTTCGTACATGAATATTGCTGTGGTCACCATTTTAACTTGATCCTCATTTTGAAGATTTCTAACTACGCGTCATCTTTAGTACGCTACGTGTACTTCCTGTTTACTGGGACTTCCACCCCGTGTCGCTGAGGTCGCAGGAAACACACGGGAAATTTGAACTGCAGGTTTTTACACAGTTTTGTTTTTGAGCTTTATTTTGGGTTTAAAATAACACTTTCTTTACACGTCATGTATAGTAGATTGCGGAATGCTTGCATTCTAGAAAGCAATTCATTGTACACATTGTGCCACAGATATCTCCTTTAGGATCACTAGAATCCCCCCCCCCCCAAAACGTTATATTCACTAAAACCCAAATCTGGATAGTCGAATAAATACCAAAGCTGTATATAAGTTCAACAAATTTAAGGATGACTAGCGAACACTCTCTGTCTCCTCTCGCCTCATCTTTTCTCCCTGGATGTCCCTCTGGGGGAATAGGTACAGTAGAACAAGACTGGTAGCAGAGCAGAGCCGCTCTCGAATGGGAGCTGTTCGGATTGTGTTGGAATGGAACACAGTACCAAACCGCTGCCTTGATGATACCTCATTTGGAGAGGCACGAGCCACACCATAGGAAATAAATTTCACAATTATGTTTTCTTTTCTGTAGTTGACGTTCCTTCAACGTTAAGTCATATCGGACGAGAAAGATATCGTTGAAATAATGCTTAAATAAGTACGGGATCCATTGAGCTTAAAGCCACATGATATTCGTGTTTCACGATAAGGAAAACCCACGGAAAATCCTGAGCCAGGTAACTCACCCTAATCGAGATTCAAACTCGGGTCCTCTTGAACGTGTGGCAGAGATGCTGCCATCTACGCCTCCAAGGAGGGCTATGATATTCTATTCTATCTTGCCATAGTCATTCATAAAATATTCACAAAGCTTCAAAATAGAAATTTAAATATAATAATAATAGTTGGATCTGTTACCGTCATACAAATATTCCTAGACTTTTGTAGCAAATCATAATATTTTTTCTTGGTCTATTTTGATTTTTATGTACAATATAGCTCCAAATACTGCTAATCATATTCAACACGTGTTTCACAGTAAAACGGGGGACTACTATTCTAAGTTTTGCTAGCAATTCCTAATAACCAACAATTATATCTACGTACATTGCAATTACAAACTGCACTCCATCTGCAACCACCTATGTGTACTTAGTGTTTCATCAGATTTCCACTGTGTGTCGTTGCGGTCGCAATCACTTAGTAAACCCACGAACATTTAAACTGTTGATTTGTACTGGTTTCCTTTATTGCGATTTATTTTAGCGTTAAAATAATACTTCTGTACCACGAACATACGCCTTAGATAGAGGAGGAACTACAATCCTTCGAAGATTTGATGACCAGATTTAATTAAATATAAGGACAATCACCTGAATCTGGAATATAAATAAGATTCAAAACTGGAGATTCGGTTAAGTACAAAACTTGTATATAAGATGAACATCTTCAAGGATGACAGGTGAATATTCTCAAGAAAATGTCATAATAGTAAACTAGACTTTACTTAAGAATGTTTCGAAAATCAAAACTTTCACAAATATAGATCTAATGAATTTAATTAAAGAGCTAAATTTTCATAATATTTTTATGACAAATGAAATACATAAACTCTATCTGTAGAGAATGTTCTCAGAGGTCATTTTCAATCTGATATAGTTCACATAACTGCAAAGCATTAGAGGTAGAGCAAATATGTTACCCATATAGATGTTGTTAAAGGATCTATCTGTAGTGTCATTAAACCTGCTAGTGCTTTCCTAGCCAATCCTTTACTTCAAAAATATAAATGTGATTACTTCGGAAAAGAGCTTTCCTCCAAAATCCGAACGACCGCCAATTCATTACACATCACCTGTTTGTTGAAGGAAGTAAGAAAAAAAGTTTAGACCAGCAGTAAACCTTTCTCACTTGGGGCACTCATCTTGCCGCTGCTGTCGTGAACCATAAATGTATACAGGAGCTCTATACCCGGCTCGGGATATCATTTGTAAACGTCTGAGCTCTTTTATACTAATGCCGGTTTTATATCACAGCTAAGTGTACTTCCAGCATAATGAGAAAATTAATAAATGAATAAAATAAGTATAAGCTTAATATGTTTCAATTATATATCCTTTGGTAGACTTTCCTTTTAAAACACAATAAATCTTGGCGGACTGTATGGACTCTGTATGCATTAAAGCTACAACTTACTACCGCCTACATCATGTTTACATTAACATCACACAGTGTTATTTTAAATTTATGGAAAATACTGTGAATAACTAAGACAAAATGTTACATCTATAGCAATTCCACGTTGCGCGTCAGCTGTATCTTGCTACGTGTACTTACTGTTTACTGAAGCTTCCACCGCGTGTCGCTGTTGTCGCAGGAAAGACGCGGGATATTTGCACTTCAGGTTTTTAAACAGTTTTCTTCTTTGAGTTTTATTTTTGTTTTCAAATAACACTTTATGTACACACCGTACATAGTAGGTAGAGGAGTGCTTGAATTCTATAAAGAAATTCATTGTACCGATTGTGCCACTATTACCTATTTTGGTATCATTGAATCCAAAAAAGTGTTATGTTCACTAAACCCTAAACGTGGTTAATCAGTTAAATACCGAATCTGTATATAAGTTCAGTAACTTTAAGGATTACCAGTGATGATGCTCAAGCACATTTCATAGTAAGCCTAAGCACCGAAGATTTTCTCCTGGTTAAAGTAACTCCAATGATTTTAAATCAAGTACTATATGGTTAAAATAGCTTAAAAATGACATACACATTACAAATTTTCTGGAAATACCTTCGGAATTGCATTTCATTTCCGATCCTGTCGTGTAGGTGTAACACGATTGGCTTATTCCCGCCTGATCCAGTGTACCATAAGGAATTCTCAGAAGCCACTCTTTGGTTCCATATGCCACTGTAAATGAATTTGGCGTTTGATTCCAAGCACATACTTCTCATTACACAAATATAACTATTTGAAACAAAAAACATCACACACCTGAAGAAAATGATGTCAATTACTCCATTTACAAGACAAAGCTATAAATTTCACATTAGAAACTGAAATTGATGGATCTCTTCCTGCTCTGGTTTTGAAGATAAAAAGAAATAATAATACATTGGATTTTGGTAGTCATAGATTGTATACTCATATATATGATTACATAAAGATTAATGGTTTTAACCTTCATCTATAAGTTTGATGTTCTAACAGCTTTTGATATAGATTAATAATTATGCCCGTGAATAAGGAGGTCAGATATATCTTAAGGTTGGAAGTTTTCCCTTACCCTGAAAGATGCATGTGTGGTAAATCTAAGCACTATGCACCCTCTACTCATTTGCACATCATTAAATTCATAGTCCGATGTGACTTGATATAAAGGTTTCCCCTTACCCTAAAAGATGAATGTCTGGTAGCTCTAGTCTCTACGTATCCCTGCTTATTTGAACATCTTTCAATTATCGTCTGATATGAATTAACGTTGGAGATTTTCCCTTATCCTAAAAGATGAATGACTGGTAAGTTTTGGCTTTTTGTATTCTATAATTATTTGAACACTATTTATTCATCGTCCGATATAACTTATCGTTGGAGGTTTTCCTTTTTCCTGAAAGATGATTTTGGGTTATCTCTAACCTCTACGTACCTTGAACATCATTTCATTCATCGTGCGATAGGACTTAACTTTGATGGTGTTCCCTTATCCAAAAAGATGAATGTCTGGTGAGTCTAAGCTCAATGCATCCTGTATTCATTTGATCATCATTTAATTCATGGTCGGATATTACTTAACGATGGAGGTTTTCCCTTATCCGCAAAAATGAAAGTCTGGTAATCCTAAGCTCTACGTACCCTGTACTTATTTCAACTTAATAATGTGACTTTGTGGGTTCGTGAAATTAAAAGTCCAACTGCGAAACTCATGAATGTTCTTTATTTCCACCAAGTTACAGTCGGATCACTTGCCGATTACACAGAATTACGTAATGCACACCATTACAATTCACCAGTTCGTCTGCCATAGGTGCACTGCACGCTCACAGTTACGTACAACTGCTCTGATGCACGTTCACAGTCTTCCGGCCCTTTCACTCACTGGGTGCTCCTCACGGCTGCTCGACAAGAACTGAACTGACTCGCCAATTACAGGTCTTATACAGGAAAGATCGCCGTTTCTGGAAAGTTCGTGGCGCGCACAATTAGCCCGAGGTTTCGAGACGTCTGGTGAGAGGGGAAAGAGACGGTACAGTGCTCGCTCCGCTTTCCTAATTAGCCCTTCAGTTAGTGACACGAGACAAATGGGTAGGCGTGGCCTGAATACCTCCCGTCTGGCCCTACTGCTGGCCGGTTCTATAGGGAGTTACGACGTTCGTGTGATAATAATAATGATAATATTCTGATTTTGATGATGCTGTAATACTGATAATGATACTAATAATAGTAATAATAATAGTAACAGTAATAATCATAGTAATAGTAATAATCCCAAGTGGTTTCCCGGGAAAATCACGAGTCAGATGGAGCAGTTATGACATGTCGGCAGGTTGACCATAGTGTTACAGCGGCTGGACGGTAAGACGTAATCAAGACGTAATGGAACCGCCATTCGTTCAAAGTTGAACATGATGACTTCCAATAAGAGCGGTAATAGAGTCTAAATATATATTAACATGAAACACTCCCTTTCTGTTAGTAATTATTCATGGTGGAATATAATAGGAATAACACACACATTAAAATGTTTTGAAAGCTCCAAGAAAGATATTGTGACTTGTAAGACCTGAAGCTTTCACGGTGAGCATTACTAATCAAGGCTTCGCGTGTGATCAGCCGTTTCAAGTTAAAATCGTCGAGCTTTCGGCCTTTGTAAACTCCATGGCCTTGTTCAGGATCTGAAGATCCTGATCACTGGCAAAGTCTTGATTAATATTGTGACTTGTTATACACCGTACAATAACGCGTTAAACATTTAATTACCTTGAGGCTTCTTGTCCATGTTGTATATAAAACGCCATATGTTGAAGCTGTTTCTGGAATTATTTTTCTTTAGGATTACTACGGAGACGTTTAGGCATCAAACCTGTAATTGTTTGTCTTAAATTTGGAGCCAATGAAGAGTTACGTCTCTGTGGAAGGGTGCCTTGAGAAATTATGTGAGTGCAATGTTCTTTCCCGTAGTTCTAAGCAGGCCTCAAGTTTTGATGAACTAAAAGGACCAATGAGCTGATCTAAAATAGTGAGTTAAAATGTTTGCCCTCTTTTGAGAGTACAGCACAATTCTCACTTCTATTTCCTTACAACTATAATTAAAAACTGGCAGTAATTTAAACTTGAGTGCTAGCCTCGGTAGCGTAGGTGGCAGCGTGTCTGCCTCCGGTTCAAGAGCTCCCGAGTTTGAATCTGGGTCAGGGTAAGCTACCTGGATAAGGTTTTACCGGGGTTTTCCAATAACCTGAAAGACCCGTCTCGGGTAACTCTAATCTCCACTGATATCTGACTTATTTGAGCATCATTTCACACATTTCATTCAACGCCAGATATGACTTAACGTTGGAGGACGTAAATTAAAAACAAAACAAAAAAATTACTTGAGTATATATATATCCCAGGAAGAAGAACGTGTAAAAGAATTTTACCTTCCTTAGAGTTATTGCAATAAATAATTTGTAGCTTACTGAGTTTCTCGAAATTTAGGGAACGCCTGTTTTTGGAAAGCAGGTTTCTTACTCTGAAAAAGTCGTTTACAAGTCTGCTGATGCATCTGAAGCAAACTTGAAATTCGCTAAACCACTGACAGTTACCTTTTAAATGCAGGAATTGTCAACTACTTCATTGGTTAGCGCTTGATAAATGTGACACAAGCTTTTGTATCCTGAGGGTTGATCAACATTTTTCACCTTCTTTTCTTCCAGCTTTTCCCATTGCACTTTTCTTTTTTAATTTGAAGACGCGTACACATAAAAAATTAGTTAAAGTTTGTTAAGAGTGGTTATGCAACTAAATTTCCAGGCACAGTTTACTCCTGCACACGGACGATTTTTTGAAAAAAGTGTTCTATGTAAGTGGGAGTGGCGTATTTATAGCCGACGAACTAAACAAAACATCACTTTCGCGTAATTAGCGTTTGACACGCGCCGATGTTGTGTCACGTCCCGGCGCGTCGACCTTCAAATCTTTCAACCTCCTGCCGACGACGGCCTTCACCATGGCGTTCAGGGACTTGACGCTGCTGTCGGCCTTTCCTTTGAGCTCATTAACGCGGCTCGCCAGGTCTTCGATGCGCTCACCTGACTCTGTGACGTCCTCTTTTACGCCGGCCAACTGTTCTTTAAACTTTGCGGCGAGAGCGTCGTTCGCCGCGTTCATTTCCGTGGCCAGACTGCCGTCCGCTGCTCTGATTTCTGTGGTTAACTCGGCCTTCATTTCCTCCATCTTCTCGGTGATGTTGTCGTTAGCCGTCTTCATTTGTTTCAGTTCCGCGGACAGGTTGTTATTTGTAGTCTCCAGCTTCGCGGCCAGGCTGTTATTTGCAGCTTCCGTTTTTGCAGCGAACTTTTCATTTGCCGTCTTCATTTCCTCCAACGCGGCGGTAAGGTTGTCGTGGGCCATTTTCATTTGGTTCAACTCTGCGGCCAGGTTGTTATTTGCCGCCTCCGACTTTGCTGATAATTCGTTCATGTTCTCCAAAAGCATTTCCAATGCCGATTCCATTGCCGTTATCTCACTTCCTGACGCCAGTTATGACTTTGTGGTTTCGTGAAATTAAAAGTAAAATTACACCTCTCAAAAATGTTCTATATTTCCACCGACTTACAGTTGAACACTTGCCAATTACGCAGAATTACGTGATGCATACAATTACGTTTCAGCAGTTCGTCCGTTAAACTTCCACTGCACGCTCACAGTTACACACTCTTACGATGTCCGTACACAGTCTTCTTGTCCGTAGACTAGCACGGCGCTGCTTCGCTGCTTGCCAAGAACTGACTCAATTCACTCACTGCAGCCCTTCTTATAGGAACATCACAGTTTTCTTGAAGTCTGTCGTTTCAGTGAATCACCGCGAAGGATCCAGACTGCCGGGGAGGTGGGAAGAGACGGCCAGCGACAAGTGGCACTTCCCTAATCATCCCCTCAGTTAGTGAATGAAATAAATCGGTGGGTGTCTTCGAACGCCTCCGTCTCCTGCTGCTGCTGCTGCCGGCCGGTTCTATAGGGAGTTCCGACGTTTGGGTAACAGTATAATTGAGAATAATATGCAATTTATTTATTAATATATGCGTATTGCTTAGTTATATTATAATGCTATTGCATAATGCTTAAGTTCTCAGTTTGTATAAAGTGCAAAATATGTGCAACAGAAGCAGTATATAATATAGTGATGTTTTTTTCGTAATTTACGTTCACCAACGTTAAGTCATCCGGACGACGAATGGAATGGGTGAAATGATACTCAAATGATCCCAGGGTCCATAGAGCTTATAGTTACACGACATTTGTCTTTCAGGATAAGGGTAAACCTTGGAAGAACCTTATCCAGGTAACTCACCCTGTCTGAAATTCGAACTCGGGACCTCTTGAACGTGACGCAGACATACTACCAGCACGCTACCTAGGGAGGCGTGTTTGTCTTTGTAGAACAGAAGTTCATCGTCAGCGTATTGTGCCATTTCGCCTCCTGGCTCTGTGGGGAAATCTGCCATAAAGATGTGTGGGAGATGGTACAGAATCTTCGGGGACTCCGCCTCTCTTTGGTCTGTGTGTTAATGTTTCCCCGCAACTGAGACTTTAACTGTGCGGTGTCGCAATAAGTTGTTTAGAATGTTGATAATATGTGTGGGGAGCCTCAGTTGGCTCAATTTATACAGTATCCCGGCATACCACGTCGTAGAGAAGGCCTTGTTGGCATTCAACGAAACCGCAGCAGCGAAGGCGCCTTCCTGGAAGCCCAGGGCGGCGGTCTCCACCACTCGCAGTAACTGCTGAACTATCGAGTGCCCAGGACGAAATCCAAACTGATGGTTGGGTATGGCTTAAATGTCTCACAGAATGTGGGACAATCGGATGAGAATCAACCTCTCGACAACTATCGAGAGGTTGGAAAGGAATCTGATGGATCGGTAGCTGGAAGGGTGCACCGGATTATTCCCAGGTTTCAACATGCTCCTCCTTCCACTCTCTTGTAAAGTACCCAAGGGTGAGGCACATATTGAAAACCTAGATTACGAAGGAAACCGCGTTTAAGGAAAGATGGCGGAGCATGAGGAGTGTCAGCCCATCAGGACCCGCCGCTATTTTTGGCTTGAGACGCTGGAGTGCGCCTTGTACTTCACATGGGACGGATGGTTGGGTGTCTTTCCGCGCCCTCAGGAGGAAGACACAGGAGCCGGTGTCGACGCAACACCTGGGGCGCCGGCTGGAAGACTATCTGGAGAGGGCGTCCTTAAGCACTATTATGTTTGCACAATATTAAGAATTTTGAAGCAGTGTACTGATATTGATAAATTAGTTACGTATAACGTTGTCAAGAATCGATCTAAATTTTACAGTAATAAACCAGTGTATTGATGACATCTCATTTGGGGAGGTCTGAGTGGTTTCATGACAAATGTTCAATTTGTTTTACATACAAGTATGTACACATCTTACTAACTGGTGTTATAGGAATAAATATATAAATGAAACTGGTGAAATGTGTTATAAATAAATTAGCTCTAACATACTTTCGCTCCGAAACACAATATTTGTTGCTTGTTTATATTGATTTTTGTATGCAACACGGCTCAAGTTTATTATCCTTGATATTGTCACACCCTACATTAGAATAGATTTAAAAATTTATTAGCTTTGGGGGAACCCGTAGCGGTAGAGCTAAACCATCTTAACAAACACTAGTTACACACCACGCGGTAGGGTGGACATGTTATTTTACTGATAATTAGCTTACCTGCATGGTGGTGAAAGGTGGAAGGCCCAGCGAAGGAAAACTCACAAGTGCATTTTAAAGGAGGTTTAATAATTTCAGACAACTTACATTCAATGAGGTTTGTGTCCCAGAGGGTTGCTACAAACACGTCCTCTCTCTCTGGTGGCGGCCGGTCGTCTGGGGGAAGAGGATATGCCAACCCCTCCCCAGCGCAGCCAACGAACAAAGTTCAGCCTAGTGGCCCCAGGCCTGACAACCCATACAGGGTTGCCACACCTCCCCCCGGACCACAAGCTGTTGACCCAGGGTCAACAGAACAATTAATTACAAATGAAAAGAAACTCGCTCGAGTGGTGGAACAAAAACAAAAAAAATTAGCATACAAACATCACAAACAGTATTACACACATAAATCTTGTCTCTTGACGTTACACATTCGTTTCTTTACTCCAGTGTCTGTCTATAACTTTAATTAAAAAGCCCTAAAAGAAAAATAAATGAAGTTCAGCACTTTTCACCACTACTGCACCAAGCAAAAAAAATAAGTTTCACAACCTGCCTGGACAGTACATTCCATTCCCACTGGTCTCACAAATGTAAAAAAAGACTTGAAGCTTGCACTGCAGCACTGATGAATAAAGACCACTGAATTGAGCACAATTGTACTTGCTCTACACTGAATAACAATGTGGGGCATTAATAGTTCTTCTGCCCCCAACACAGGTATGAAGTGATAGCACTAATACCTGCCAAAGCTCTGACGAATAGTGGTCATAAAGGGCGGACCAGAGCCCGATGACACAAGGCAGTGTGGCAGGTTTAGCACTCCCATGGTGCAAACAGTTCGGCAGGAACAGTGTGGTGCAGCAGGAACGCAGATAAATAGGGCTGACTTGATACGTATCATCATACTACAAATTTATTTCCAAAAAATATAAGTGTACGTCAATTACAGAAGATAACTACATCATTAAAAACAAACTTCACTTCTGAACAATAATAAATAATAAAAAAAAATTAGGTACACCCCATCTGGGTAGCAAGATACATGATAAAACTAAGATAATTTCCATCACTCGGCAATATATAGAGCTTACAAATTTTGAAAAGATAAATCAAATAATCTTCACAAAATAATCTTAACAAAAGAATACATAAAACGTAGGAATGTCACAACCAAGACTTTACAAAAAACCCCTTAGGGTAGAAATAATACAATACACACAGCACAAAATAATTTGACCTTCCAAAACATTGAATAAAAATATTCCAAATTTTCAAAATACCAAAACTTACAATTAGAGGGGTACCCCAAAATATTACACGTGGCCATAAACTTTTTAACAAAAACTGACGTGTACACTTAAACAAAAATGAGCTCAGTTTTTCTCTTTGTCTTACCATTATAATTTTAATCATATTTATTATGTGTGCGCACTACTTAATATCATCAGTACTACTACCTTTCAAATCAACAAAACTACTTACAATCTACTAACATCAACATTTTGCATGCCAACAAAACTACTGTCACATTACTACACCAACAAAAATAAACAAAACAAAAATCGTTCTACAACACAATACATAGAACAAAACTGAGAGAAAAAAATTAAGTTCTGGGGCCTCAAAATTTCACATCCTAGATACACAGAAGAGAAAATATAGTATCATGTCTTAGCCTATTCTAAAAACTTTTGTATACATTGAAGGGTACTTTTGCTTTTCAACATAAAACTTAGAATTCAATAAACCATTAAAGCATACTGGTAATCACACAACTCCAAAATATATATCACTCTTAATCCAAAACAATTTTATCAAAATGTTCAAACTATTAGCATCCTGCAATAAAGAGACAAAGTAAACATCTGTACTAGGAATGTGCTATCTCCCAAATACCTGGTAACTATGGCGAGGATGACAAACAGAACATCCCCAGGTCTCAGCTTCATAACAGTCATTCACAAACCTCTCTGTGATTCAGGTTTTCCTCATCATCTTAGCATGCGCATTTCAGCACCAATGCTAAACAAAACTCAAATATACACTTAATTACTTGCATCGATAAGCACATTTCAGCCACTTTATCGAGCCTAAAACACTGGATTAACGGGCACATTACAGAAACCCCATTAACCAGATAAAATTTACCTCTACATCTTTCACATAATCACACATAATTTCATTCATCCTTCTTATCGAGGTAGCACAGCACTATTCCAGAATGTAAACTTAAAATTAATAAACAAAATTTCAATTTTCTAATCATTGCAAAATTTATCATAAAATCAGGTTATTCAACTCAAAACAGTTATTAGGGAACATATACTTTTAATATCAGTTAATAGTGACTTTCAATAATAACAATTGTATGTTCAACTTTTGACATCTAATTCATCAAACATCTATCCAAGTATTGCCATTTGCCAATAATATACATCATATTCCAAAACAAAATAGCTTAGCACACTATACACTAAATCTCAAAATTCACACTCAGAAATCAAGGGGCAATATACTTTACATACAACCTTTTTACATTTAATGTGACACAAAAGAAAAGGAAAATGCATTTTCAGTCTATATGGTCCCACAGGATCAAAATATGGGAATATCCTAGAAACATGTTCTGATTGTTCCTTAACCCTAGGAGCATTTGTTCGACGAACCACATAAGTAACAGGAGTAATTTGTCGAACAATTTCAAAAGGCCCAAAATATCTATGAAGCAATTTGGTACATTTTCCCTTTTTCCTAATTGGAGTAAAAATCTCAACAAGCTGACCTACTGCAAAATGAGTATCTCTATGCTTAGCATCATATCTTTCTTTCTGTTTAATCTGTTGCTGATTAATATTATGGATGGCTACTTCACGAGCTTTCTGTATCTCTTCCAAAGTTTGCCGAACAAATAAATCATTTGAAGTGGCCTGAAGTTGCACCTGATTTGGTAAGGAAGGTTCACGACCATATATCAAATAGAATGGGGAGAATTTTGTAGTTTCCTGAACAGAAGAATTGTATGAAAAAATCACATATGGTAAAACATTAGACCAATTGCGCTGATTTGAATCCACAAAATGACTAAGACAATTTAGTAAAGTCTGGTTAAATCGTTCAGTAAGGCCGTTGCATGCAGGGTGGTATGAACTAGTAAAATGAGGGGAAACTGACAAAGCTTTCAAGGGTTCCTGGGTTACTTCACTCAGAAAGACACTACCACGATCAGACAGTAACATGGCAGGGGCCCCATGCCTGCAAATAATCTGATGTAAGATGAACTTAGTAACCTGGGGAATGGTAGCCAAAGAGAGAGGGGCAGCTTCAACCCACCTAGAAGCATATTCTGTAGCAACTATGATATACTTATGACCCGACGTAGAACGAGGCAAAGGGCCTAACAAATCTATTCCCCAACGTTCTCCAATAAAGTTAACTGGAATAGGCTGCAAAAGACCAGCAGGTTTTTGATTCTTAGGTGTCTTCCTAGACTGACAACTTGGACAAGTTTTCACAAAATGCTCAATATCTTTTTTCATACCTATCCAGTAGTATCTTGAATTAATCTTACTAAAAGTTTTAGAAAAACCTAAATGACCAGATAGTGGATCATCATGACATGAGGACAAAATTTCATGCTTTAACACCTCAGGAATGACTAGTAAATGCAAGGGACCAGTAGAACCCGAATTTTTCCTGTACAAGACATCACTTTTCAAAATATAGGTAGAAGCTTGACGTTGAACCTTAGCAGGAGCAGATTCAGGATTCTTAAGGTCATTAATAATTGGAGTCAGAACTGGGTCATCATTTTGTTTCTGAGCAACCTCAACTGGTGATAGCAAACAGGTAATTAGCTCATCAAGTTGTTCAATTTGATGCTCTTCAGGCTGTAACACAGGGAACCTTGACAAACCATCTGCGTCATTATGTTTCTTACCAGATTTATAACATATATCATAATCAAATTCCTGTAACTTTAGACTCCATCGAGCCAACCGGCCTGTCAAATCCTTTAAATTGTTCAGATAACAAAGGGAGTGATGGTCTGAAATAACATGCACTTTATAGCCATACACAAAAGTCCTGAAATGTGTTAAACCAAAAACGATTGCCAAAAGCTCTAACTCTGGTACACTGTAATTTCTTTCACATTTTGACAAAGTTCTAGAAGCATATGCAATAGGTCTAAGATTATCATCTACTTTCTGTAGTAAAACACATCCTATTCCTAGACCACTAGCATCAGTGTGTAATTCTGTATAGGCTCCAGGATTATAATGAGCCAACACAGGGGCAGAAACAAGAGAGTTCTTTAACTGCTGGAATGCTGTTTGCTGATCCGGGCCCCAAATAAAACTTTGACTTTTCTTGGCCAGCTGAATCAATGGATGGGCAATGTAAGAGTAATTCGTAATAAATTTCCTGTAGAAATTGAACAAACCCAAAACTTTTCTCACGTCTCTAACATTCTTTGGGCGTGGTAGTTCTTTGATCACTGTAACTTTCTCAGAATCTGGAGAAATTCCATCTTTAGATACTTCAAAACCCAATAACTTTATCTTTTCCATAGCAGAGAAACATTTCCCAGGTTTCAGTTTAAAATTATGCATTTCCAAACGATGAAAAACAGCTTCTAAGTTTTCTAATAATTCTTCAAAAGTTTTGGCAAAAACAACAATATCGTCCAAATATGCTAAAGCTTTCTTAAATTTCAAGTCTCCTAACAATTTCTCAGCAACAAAACTGAAAAATCTTGGTGCATTAGCAAGCCCAAAAGACAAACGTTCAAATTCATACTGCCCTTCATGAGTAACAAATGAGGTATACTTTTTACTATTCTCCTCTAAAGGAATTTGAAAGTATGCTGACAACAAATCTAAGGAAGCAAACCATTTAGCTTCTCCAAGGTAACTAAGGAGGTCATCAATAAGAGGCAAGGGAAAGGCTGAGTTTACTGTAACGTTATTCAGTTGACGATAATCTACACAAAACCGCATAGAGCCATCTTTTTTCTTTACCAACACAACAGGTGATGACCAAGGTGACTGAGAATCTCTAATAATACCAGCATTTTTCATTTCCTCTACTTGTTGGGAAATAATCTCTTTCTGCTTATGAGCTACCCTATAGGGTCGTTGCTTAATAGGTTTTTCATCCTTCACCTCTATTTTAAATTCAGCTACATTAGTTGAGCCTAAATCTTGCAATGAAGTGGCAAAAACATGTTCATATTTTAACAACAGATTATGAAGATCTGACTTTTGAGCTTCAGTTAAGTTGGTATTAACATTAAATTCAAACTTTGGAGCGTTCAATGGAGTAACATCCTTAGGTGAAACTGAGTTACTTTGAACAAATGCAACTTCATGAGCATTAGCTAATACAGTTTTAGCAAAAAGTGTTTGAGGAACAGCTGAATTATTATGTACTGGTATCACAAAGTCCTTTGAAGATTTGCAAACTACAGGTGGAATAGAAATATTCTTCTTATGCATAATACTGGTAGAAGGCTCGAACATAACCTCATTTGTAATATCAGCTGAAGGCTGCACTGCCACAAAACAAGTAGTAAGCGGTGGCAATTTAACATCTTTTACAACAGAAACTTTATTAACTATCTGTACCTCATCGTTCAATGGAATCACAGCAATATCTGTAAAGGGACCACCACATGTTGTTTCAAAGGAATGTGTACCATTTCTCCCTCATGAGTTTGAATCTTAGCTTCTGCACAAGAATAATCAATGGTAACTTTATGTGAAGTTAGAAAGTCATTACCCAAAATGAGATTATGTGCCAAGTCTTTTACCACTAACACATCTTCCTGAAAAACAAAGTCATTAATTTGAAATTTCAAATTTGTTTGATAAGGCGCATCTAATAACTTGTTACCAGCTATTTTAAGCAAAATCTCGACAGGTTTCATTTTAGAAATGTCATTGATATGAGCTGCATTCACAATGCTAACTGCACTTCCTGTATCCAACAAAATTGGAAGTTTTGACTCCCCAATGGACCCCAAAATTTGCAAAATTTGACCTGGAAGAGAAACAACATTAGACACAGGTGAACTTACTTTGGGTACCTCTAGGTTATGTCGTTGGAGGCTGGGCCTCTCGAGTTTTTTGAACCAGATGGTGAAGTCCAGCAATTACGTGCCATATGACCACGCTTGTTGCAATTGTAACACACAATAGGTGCCTGCTGTCTCCTTACATGATATCTTGGAGGCTTAAGTGGGGGTGGCTGCACAGTAGATGCAGCAGCAGTGAATTGAGACTGAAGTTGTTGCATTTGGGTAGCAAGCTTAGTGACCTGTTCACTCAATGTGGAAACAACATTAATAACTGGTTCAGAGTGATTTACACTTTCAAACCGTGATAAAACAGGTGCAGATGACACAGGTGGAGAAGTGTAAGTTGATGTTTGTGCTTGTACTAAATGTTGTCTATGTTGCACATAAAAATTAGCTTTATCAACGCTTTTAATAATTTGTAAAACCTCCTCAACTGTTTGTGGATTTAATGGGAGCAAAGCTTGTACATACTGAGGTTTCAATCCTTTCAATAAGTTTTTTACCTGCTCCATTTGTGTCATTGCAGCGTTAACTTGGTCACACAAGGATAATACATCATAAATGTAATCTAATACAGGTTCATTTTCTAATTGTACCCTCTGCCTAAGTTTAATTTCCAGCAATTCATCTTGTTTGGACATTTGAAAAGCTGCCAAAAACTGTTGAGTTAGAAAATGCCAATCATGCTCAGGGTGTCTATGGCAAAAAGTTCGGTACCAAAGTACTGCTGTGTCTCGCAAGTAACATGGGAAAAACTTCAACTTTTGTACATCTGACCAACCATTTGCTGTAGAAACTAAGTTAAATTTTCTCAAAAATTCTGAAGGAGATATCAGTGCTATCCTGTCAAAACAGGGTGGATCAATAAAAGGCCGAGAAACTTGCATTGTCTGAGTCTGATTAACATTAGGTGCCATGGATACTTCTAAATTACTAGGTACATGTGCACTTTGATTAGCTAAAGCAGAAGTCGAAGCTATTACATCATATGAATCCATTGTAACTGGCACATTGGATGACTGCCGCGTTTTCTTAGGCATTTTGACTTACTTTTAAGTAACACTGGACACCAGAATAAAATATGCAGAATTACCAACTGGAATGAACACAAAAATGAAGTGCATCCTTCACAAAAACACCAAAAACGAAACTATTTACTTTGAATTTTACTGCTAAAATTCACATAGCGTCCCTTGAAAATTAACACGTGACCACGTGGTCGACCAAAATTTAAGTTCACATCCCAAAATACTCAAAATTTAGAAAAACAAATCTCCGCAAATTTTTAAGTATAAACTCTGTATTAATAAATAAACCTCACATTAAGCCTGAAAAGAAAACTAATTAAAAACAAATTATGCCACCACGTGGTGTCCATTCTTCAACGCAAATAATCAATTTCCATGTAGTTATAAAAAAAATTTAGCACAATATTATGAAATAAGTTTACTATTAAAGGAATCAAATAAAAAACAGACCAAATGTTAAAGGATTACGACACGATGACCAGATTAGAATTTCTAACTAATTGAACACCACGCAGTCGGCCATGTTTCCTCCATCTTTCACCAGCGTATACATTCAAATTTTTTCATCAAAACCGGAATAAAGCAAGGAAAAAAAAATTTGAGATCTTACCCGCGTCTCCACCAATATGTCACACCCTACATTAGAATAGATTTAAATATTTATTAGCTTTGGGGGAACCCGTAGCGGTAGAGCTAAACCATCTTAACAAACACTAGTTACACACCACGCGGTAGGGTGGACATGTTATTTTACTGATAATTAGCTTACCTGCATGGTGGTGAAAGGTGGAAGGCCCAGCGAAGGAAAACTCACAAGTGCATTTTAAAGGAGGTTTAATACTTTCAGACAACTTACATTCAATGAGGTTTGTGTCCCGGAGGGTTGCTACAAACACGTCCTCTCTCTCTGGTGGCGGCCGGTCGTCTGGGGGGAAGAGGATATGCCAACCCCTCCCCAGCGCAGCCAACGAACAAAGTTCAGCCTAGTGGCCCCAGGCCTGACAACCCATACAGGGTTGCCACAATATTTATAATTACCTTTCAACACGAAGGAATCATTATTAATGTTATATACTTGTGATGATTCCTAATAACAAAGACATTCATTTTTGCGAAGCAATTTATACTTCCGCGCCCTCTATAACTCGCTACGCGCACCTCCTGTTTCATGAAACTTCCACCATGTGTGCTGTAGTCAAATTCACTACACGTGAGGGAAATGTAAACTGGAGGTTTCTATCCATGTTTGTGTGTCAGCTTTATTTTAGTGTTATCCTGTTTTATTTTCTGTACCGCAAACATACATAGCAGGTAGTGGAGTAGTTGCATTCTAACCAGATACTTAATGACGATGTTTTACTGGAGATAGATATTTTGAGATCACGAAAAGAAAAACTGATTTTTGAGCCAAACTAGAAATTGGAAAATCGGGTATATATTAAACTTATATACCTTTTACACGCGATACTGAGCTACTAAATAAATGGAAACATTTTTATCAAAATTAACTCTAATATCATAATTGTAGTAGCATATGATTGTAATATGTTTATGCCAAATGAAATATACTAAATTTGTAGGAAATGTCCTCAGAAGTCGTTTTCATTATGAATCACTTTACATAACTGTAAACAATAAACAAAGACTAACAAAGACTAACTACTAATATGACCTAGATCTTGTTATAAAACACAATTTATGTCTGATACAAATTATTTTGTAGAGTCAACAATTTCGGATTTACACTCTGTCATATTTCACAATTTCCCAATAGTTATATATTTTTAAAGGTGACAAGTCGTTATTACTTGCTATTATGGACTTACTCGAGTTATAAAGTATTGTATTATCGTCCAATAATTCAATATCGATGTTTCAGTAGCAACACACGTTTTGAAGTCCCTAGAACTAGAACGTATTTACAAATATATCCCATCCGTGCAGGAAATGTAGAGGAGCAATTTAGATTTAAGAAATCTATGAGAAATCTATATGAACGTAAGATTGAGATTTTTTATTTTCTGTTGGAGATACAAAGAGAAGGAAATTTCAAAGCTATCCCCTAGTTAATCACTTATAACACATTTGACTGTCACTTAAAATCTATTGTCCTTTGTCTCTTCACGACATTATAGACAGAAATGTTACCGTAATATATCTAAAGTTTGTGTATTGATATAAAGTATCCATTAATTATCTAACTTGAATCTAAAAACAATAAAGAATCATTTCTTATTGTGAAGTATGTTTAATGTGACGACTAATGCTAGGTAAATCCTGAAGAGGCGCTGCTGTCAGCTATATTAAACCTATTTATAAATGTTGCTCTTCCGCCTCTCCTTCCTTGTGTAACTTTATAGAAAATGCTAGAACAATAAAAAATAGTTACTAAAAATAAAGCATTGCACCATTTTAAAATTTCAATTAATTTTTTGTACGAATAAGTGTGAATGAGGACAGAGATATGCAACATAACTCGAACAAAATTGATGACCTTGTCAAATAGATGTGAGTGTTGGTATAACTGCAGTCGGGAGTAGATATTCAGCCTCAATCTAAACATTCTTCTACCATGAAGAAGTGCTCATGTTTATTTAAATTCTCCTTCTTTGACCAACATTCAGATGTACCTACTGTCATTTGTCTTCGAAAAGACTTCACAGAGAGACTACGTGAGACTTGCTGTTGTAAATTGCTTTGAGAAGTTGTTTCTTCTGATTATTACATTTCTCTGTATATATATATATATATATATATATATATATATATATATATATATATATATATATATATGTGTGTGTCATTACCTGTATATAGTGTTCCTTTGCTTGAAGTCTTGTCTTTTTTTCTGGCTACATTTTATTCATAGATTCTAATTTTGAGTATTTTAACACCAGGTAACTCATCCCTTCATTCAAAGGCAATTCTAAAATTTTCAAATTAAGATGTTATGGAATACAACATAATTATGAATAATCAGACTTCATTTATGACGACCTCCGTCTCCTTTAGTTTGTCAAAAATGTACTAGAGATGGTCATTTATATTATCTGTGCCGTGCATTTTCTGTACAATTAATTACTTGAGAAGCGTAGCATTGCGGGCAGTGTATGAACTTTTAACACTTTTGAGGTTAAGCAATGTTTTATTTGTTTTAATCCTCGAGGTGAAGTCATAAAAATGAGTTCACTCTTTGTATTTGAATCACTTTCTTTTCAGGTTTGACGTCATTTGCCGCCTTTGTTTATTCTCCGGTCACAAAGACAGAAAGCTCAATGTGAGTGAGCACGGCTTGTACTTGTATTTGTCACGTATAGCAGTTGTCTTTCATTAGATGTTTGAATTGACAAACACCGGTATTTGTAGCCATGTTTTCCCTCACAATATCTTATACTGCTTTTGTTACACGTGTTTTACACGTTTTACAAACTGGGAACGATCTGGAACACTAAGCTGTTGTATTTATTTAGTAATTAATTGTATACTGCTCTGAATTAAATGTATAAAAGAGACACAAAGTCCATGGTGAGGTGAAGCCAAGATTTTTAGAATGTACCACCTGATAACATAAAACGCCTGTCAATTGTTCACTACAAAACAGGTTACACAACTTCAAAAAGCTGAGTCCTTGAGAGTCTTTAGTAGACAACAAGTTCTCTCCGTAGCGCAATAAACAATGGATAACTGACCTAACGTTCTTGTTCGATATAATTCATTTTAAATATCTTTGCAGTCGCGAAACAACCTCTGATATAATACAGCTTTAACAATTTTATTTGATTCTTAACCGAGACATGGACGTATTTATAATTTTCCTTCATTAAAAGCATAAAATTGTGTACTTGCAGAATGCCCTCTGATACATTGTTTTAATCTCGGTATTCAGTGCCAGAAATTACACCAAAACTTAAAAATTTTGATTATATTTTCAGCGCGTTCTCTAAAAGTTAAATCAAATTCTCAAACAGGGCTGATGAGCAAAATGTGAGATGCAGTCTCAAGACACGTATTGTCTCTATACCTATGATTTCATTAAAGTTTACAGGTATACCAAAATATAATGTACTTGCCTTCAAATTTGTCAATATCCGCTTCTAAATACAAATGTTTAGAAAATGTAAAATGAAGTCACAAATGTATACAACTTTTGTGTTTAGCTCATTAGAAAATTAGTGGAATCTTTCACAATGTTAGCTGTTTAATTGTATTTATATGATAACCATCTATAAATATTCAGGAATACGATATAAAATTGAAATGAATACACAAAAATGTCTTTATTTTGCTGCACTTGTATAACTTCCTGTAGACTTTCGTTCTGAAGCACAATATATTCTGCCACTTTATATTGACTTATATATTAAATATAACACGAAATTACTATCATTCACATTAAGCAAGTCTTCTACTTCAAAACAGAACTTCATGTGTCCTTATGTTCTGGAAGACATTTGTAATAACTATGATAGTTTGACAAATACATAGCGATTATAGCTTGCGCGCCATCTACTAAAGTCGACCTGCACTTAGTGTTTCACAACACCGTCACCGTGTGCCGCTGTGGTCCCAGCCACTCTTTAAGCAGGCAGAACTTTTGTACTGCAGGTCTGTTTCTGGTAGTTTCTTCTCTTTTTTCTTCTTTGGCTTTAAATTAATACTTTATGTACCACGAATATGCGTACAAGGAGGATCGTATTATATTCGGAAATTAAAAGCCGACGTTGCTATGTAAAATATATTCTGGTATCATCTGCAATTAAAATGAACAAAAACGTCGGTCAAATATCAAGCTGTGCATATTTTCAACTTTTTAAGGTGGCACTCGAAACTTTTCAAGAAAAGCTCATTATAAATCACCATTAAGTAAATGGTTCTAAAAATCACTTTGAGTGAATTTAGTTGAGATATGTTATTATGATTGTTTTTATGATTAATGAAATGCACATTGAAGCAATGTCCTCAGAAGATCTCTTCATTATCAGTGATTTTGTATAACTGGTAAACTGTAAGAAAAAATCTATTAATATTGCTAAACATTTAAATATTAAGAAATAAGGTAAATGATGAAGGAAGAATAAAACCCAAATTTAGTTTAAAACGTGAATTAGTAAAAGTCTTACTAAATCAAATGAATAAATACAGTCTAAAGTGTAACAATGAACTGAGGTCGGATTTGCTATAGCCGCAGGTAATCTTTGCTAATACAACTAATAATGAAATTGAACATTTATTATACAATCTAAATAATAAATATAATTTTATCTTACAACATTCACGCAATAGCTACATCTTCTACTTGAGTTAATATTCCGACATTATAAGATTTTCATAATAAATAACGAAACAATTAAGTGTAACATCTCCTTATATATAACATAAAGACAGATATATAACACAAAGACAAATATAAAATGACCTAACGCTACAAATTAATGCAAAACTAACAAATATAAGGGTAATCAATGTAATATTAATAACAAATACTGGGGACAATAAGCTACAGATAACTTAACAGTTGAAGTGTTACTTGACGTAAACATATTAATGTTAACTCCTCACAGTCTAATAGACAATTCGTATCTTACACGTTACAACTATACAACAAACTTATATGAAACAATACAAAATAATTTAGCTCTAAGTTTTATGATTATAACATCTTAACTATTTTAATCTTAAAATTATTAATATTAAACACAAATAAACTAATATGAAAACCCTTAAGTATACACATCCTTTAACTAAAATCTCAGACAATATCTTACATTTTAAGTCCGTCAATCATAAAATATTAAGCAGGCTGGCGTCATTCCAGTTGTCGTGTGTAGACGAGCGGTAGGCCAGCAAGAACAGTAGCACCTTGTCGTCCCAGTCTCGCTGATGGCTGGCCACGACCTTCCTCAGGTGTTCCTCTAAGGTCTTGATGTATCTTTCGACCATGCCATCCGACTGGGGATGTACAGGCGTCGTGCGGGTCTTGTTCACCCCAAGCCTTTGTAGTGCCTCCTTCATTAGTATGGACTCAAAGTTGTTACTCTGGTCACTGTGTGGCTTTAACGGCACCCCAAATCGACAGAACACTTGCTCCACGAGGCAGTCTGTGATTGCCTTGCCTCTTGGTTTGGGATGGCATACACCTCCAGCCACTTGGTGAAGTAGTCCACGACCACCACTAGGTACTTGTTGCCTCAGTCGGAAACTGGAAACCGTCCCGCAATGTCAACGGCGATCCGTTAGAATGGCACTCCGACGTTGTACTGCTGCATGCGACCCCGGCTTCTAGGCTGGGGGCCACGACTCGCCGCGCACACGAGAAACTGACGGCACCATGTCTCAGCATCTGCTCGGAGTCTCAGCCAGTAGTAGCGCTGCCGTAGTTTGCCATTCGTTGTGTTCGCTCCCAGGTGTCCTCCCGAATTACCGGCGTACACTTCCTCCAAGATTTCCGGGTCCTTACTACTGGGAAATACCAACTGTTCTCTCTGCGTCTTCCCATCGGGTGACTCCCATACCCGGAACAGCACGCCATCTCTGGTCTTCAACGAGTCCCTTTGGGCCCAGTAAGACCTGTAGGTGGCGCTATTCGGTGCGATGTCCTCCCAGGTTGGTCTCCTCCCTGCCTCCACTTCCCTCAAGAGTGGCCCTAAGCCTGCGTCCGCCAGCTGCTCCCTCCTCTGGCCTGCGCTATCCCAGCCGTCCGCAGGCACTGCCACTACTACTTGGACTGCTACGGCACGCTCCTTCTCTTCTACTCTTGTACACTGGCCACACTCTTCTGGACAGGGTCTTCGGGATATGGCGTCACCGTTACCGTGGTTCTTCCCTCTAACATGTTCCGAGCTGAAGTCGTACTACTGCAGCCTCTGGACCCATCCTGCTGTCTGGCCTTCTGGTCGCGCCGTCACCATCACCTCGCTCCTCGCGGGGACAAACACGTCTTCGTGAAGACGACCCTGTAGATCCTAAGGCACTCTTCGGGTTCACGGAGTATAACCTTTTCTCCTTTGAGCCGCAGGTCCTTCCTGCCGACGTCAACCGTCACCTCGTGGCTCCTGAGGGCATCCAGTCCCAGAATCACCTCCTCACCCACCTTCGCGGCGAGCACCGACAGACGCATGGCACTCCGCCACAAGGTCAGCTCCAGCAGGGCCTCATCCACAGGCAAGGTGTCGCCCGATGCCTTGACAAGCTCGTATGGTCGGCTCGTCTTGTTCGTATGCAAACCTTGCGCCAAGTCAGGTCTGATGATGGTCACGGCTGCCCCAGTGTCCACAAAAACGCGGCACGGCTTCCCTCCCACCCAGCCGTCCGCGATGAGGCTGTCAACCATACGCCGGCTGACGGCGCGCAGTGTCACTCGAGGGGATAGTGGTAATGGCGCCGACGTGCCCCTCTCCACGCCGGGGCTTACTACGTTCTTCCAATTGCCCTTCCTGGTGTGGGCAGGCTCTCTGTAGGTGCCCGGGCCGTCCGCACCCCCAGCACAGGCCACTAGGTGTTCGCCGGCGTCCCTCGGTTGCTCCTTTGTCTCCGGTGTAGCGGACGCTCCTCGTTCTCGAAGTCGGGGTAGCTGTTACCTTGGATGCCTCCATCCTTAATGCTGCTGTCAGCGCCCCTTGGATGGTTTTATAATCGCCGAACATTATGCGCTGACGAATCTCCCTATTTCGTACCCCGTCCACGAATTTGTATGCAGCTTCCCGGGATACGAACTCTGGTGGGAGGTCGACTAGGGCCTTGCTTGCCAGCTGTTCAACTGCCAGGGCGAACTCCTGCAGCGTCTCTCCCGGCTGCTGTGACCTTGCCTTTAGCTGGCTGCGGTACGCTGCGGCTAAGCGGTGGTTTCCGAAACGATTCTCCAGGGCCTTCCAGATGTCCATGGGCGCCGCCGTTGTCTGCACCGCGTTTAGGGCTTCCGCGGCCCGTCCCTGGAGGCTGGCTATTAACTGTGTGGCCTCCTCCTCTGGCGACCATTTGTTGTGCTTGGCCACTGTGTCGAACTGGCGGCGGAATATTTCAAACGTTGACGCGCCGTCATACTTGGGAGGTTTGACGCGCGCAGACGTTTTGTGGCCTCCCGGCGCGTCGGCCTTCAAATCCTTCGTCCTTTTGCCGCCGACGTCCTCCACCATAGATTTCAGGGACTTGACGCTGCTGTCGGCATTTCCTTCCCGGTCGTTAACGCGGCTCGCCAGGTCCTGGACGCGCTCGTCCACTTGGCCCATCTGCTTGTCCAGCTCCGTCACGTCATCCTTCACTCCGGCCAACTGTTCTTCAAATTTGGCGGCGAGAGCCTCGTTCGCCACCTTCATTTTCGTGGTCAGTTCGGCCATCTTTGCGGTCATTTTCGTGTCCAAGTTGTTGTTTCACGCTTCTGTGTTTTGTTGTTAGCTCGCTCTTCTTTGCGGCCAAGTTGTTATTTACCGTCTCCATTGTTTCAACACTGCGGCCAGGTTGATATTTGCCGCCTCCAATTTCTTTTAAATTTTATCGGTGATGTTTTCATTTGCCGTCTTTATTTCCAAGGTCAGTTCGGCCTTAATTTCCATCATCTTCTGCAAAATCTTGTGCAATGCCGCGTCCATGTTTGTAATGTTCGATGGTGTTGTCTCGCTTCCTGACACCAGTGTGACTTTGTGGGTTCGTGAATGAAAAGTCCAATTACACAAACTCAACAATTACAATTGCCGTCTTCATTTCCGAGGTCAGTTCGGCCTTCATACTTTTTCAAAATAAAGACGCAATTTTCGAGAACCTGAGCAAGCTACATGTTACGATTCCTTGTGACAGATAACTCAAATTTGCCATTAATTAAACTTGCTCAAATCCAAATAAACGTTTTGGGCTAATATTTGCAATACAATAGCCGAAGTTGAGTATATCGATAACAGGTTCCAACAAAATAATGTTAAAAAGCAGTTTAAATGACAAGAAACCCATAAATAAGGAACGCATGAAGCCTTTATATATACTCCGCTTACAGGTCTTCCTTTCCTGCAATCTAAAAACTCTTTCGTTCTGTACTCTCTTTATATGCATCTTATGTACCTTTGTTTACAATGAAGATAAAGCGACTACTAGAAAGTTATATCCACACTACATATTTAAAATTTGTTTTAAATCTTCTTGAGGAATTACAAATGTTTTTTAGCGCTTAAAGATGTTACTGGAAGAGACATCTATTGACCACAAGACACGTCATTACCGGGAAATCAGTTTATGACCTAGCGGGAAAACAATGAACTAACTCATCTCGCATACGATGTATCACCAGGGCCAGCATTTTGATGTGGTGGCTTTTAGCTTTATTCCTCATTACTTACATTATGTTTGTTGTTCGCAAGAAAAGTAAACCTAGAACTAAATATGTACTCCACGATGGAATATTTGCACAGAGGCTGTTAAGATGGGGTCAATGTGGCGCACTCTCTCGGTACATAGCAAACCCACAAGATGGCCTTACCAGTAACAGTACTCCATGAACTGACCCAACGCAAATGGCATTGTAGCGGAAACATTTCCAATATATTTGGAGAGATTGGCATAGTCAGCATTTCTACCACAAATCTCTGGATATTATGCTACTGCTCTGACTAACATACCATACTAAAAACCTACAGCACATTAGGGCCGCGCTGTGGCTCAGTGGTCATACCGCTTGGCTCTCACCAAGGCGGCCCGGGTTCGATCTCAGGTGACCGCAAAGTGAGATTGGTGGTGGACAACATGGCGCTGGGCGGGTTTTCTCCGGGATCTCCTGTTTCCCCCGCCATCTATTTCAGCCGGTGCTCCATCTTCATTTCATGGATCATCAGTGTCATCGCCTGCGGTGCCGTATGTAATAAAAGCGGGCGTTAAACACTACACATTTCATTTCATTTACAGCACATTAAATTCCTCCAATGGTTCGTAGTACTAGCTTACTATTTACTAATAACAAGCAGTAGTATTGTATTCCACCCAAAAGTTCTATACCACAATTTCGTCAACCCTACCACAGGTTACCCCTTATTTTCTCAAAATGGCACTTAACGCTTTGATTTAGTTACATGTATTTATCATTGTTCAATTTCAAATCTAATCTGTATTATGAATTTCTTGAGAATGTCCTCAGATATTCTCTTTATTCTTATTGCCTTTTAGATAAATGTTAAACCATGACTATTAAACAAAATCTGGTCAGACAACAAATTTAAAACTCATAAATTTCTATGGAAATAATTATTTCCGAGATATTCAATGTTATTGTCTTACATTTTCGAAAATTTATTCTCTTTTCAATTAAAAAAAAAAAAGAATTACGACTTTCTATATCCTGCCTACACGAAGAGAAGGGAATTTCAAATCTAACATATAGCGAAGAGATCTAATACAATCTGACTAACCCTTAAGCCTACAGAATTTTTTTATTTTCCTTATTTGTCTGCAAAGAAATCTTTAATAAACTAATTCTACAAACTTACCACTGAGCAGATAGAAAAATAAACGTTTGTAAGGATCTTTTGTCATGTGAGTGCAGGAGATTCGATTTGTTTTTGTATTAGCGACGGTGCTTATCTACGCCACCGGTGTGACAGTATTTCGTCTCGTGGGGTTCTTTCACGTGACATGCATATATTAACATGGAGCTATTGCATTTTCACTGACTCAAAGGTCCTTGTTCTGGACTGGCTTTGCCAGGCCGGAGCCAAAGCTGCTGAGCCATCGAGACTTTGATGATTATTAAAATAGTTACGGAAAAATTTGTCATTTAATGAGGTAAGATTAACATTTAGTGTTAAACAAATAAAATAAACACTTGGAATAAGCGATGTTTTAGAGCTGACAGGGTTTTGTATGATTTCAAATTTCGCTGTCGTTCTTAAGAACTGTTGTACAGGTGTTTGTGCAGTGGGATCTGCCGAAGTATTTCATGCCTTACTGTACAGATGACAGCTCAAGGATGTCATTAGCATATTGTTTTAAAAATAGGTAACGATATCGTTTATAAAGGATTACGCGAGGCTGCATATTCCCAAAGTTGTTGCTGAATTTCTTGCAAAAATCAACGTGAAGTGCAACCCTCACCCTCCCTATAGTCCTGATTTAGCCCTATGTGTCTTTTTTCTATTCCCTAGCTTGAAGAAACGCCTTCGTGGAAGGCATTATCCATCATCAGAAGCAGTGGTGAAGGCTGCGGAGGCGATTTTAAAGGACCTCTCGAAAATGGTTTCCAGCATGCCTTTGAAGAGTGGCAGAAACCCTGGGACAAGTGCCTGTAATTCAAAATTATGAGGATGAGCAAAGGTAGGTTGTCAAATAAAATTGTATGGTCAATTGCTGTTAAATAAAATTGTTGTCAAATAAAATGGCGTATCATGGACAAAATTCACATAAAAGAAATGTCACGACTATATAAGGGCTGCATTTCAGGGTGTAAATCTTCTATTTCTTCAACAATTTGCCAGCATTTATAGCGTTACCTTGGTGATAACGAACCCACAAATTCACAATATTCTTTAAAACTCTATTTAAAATTTTTTTAAAAGGATCATTGGGTGTGACCAATTTGATGTCCCCTAATATTGATTAATGCTAACTTATGTATGTTCATCACTACCAATCTGAATTACGTGCTATAAATTTAGATGTAATAACGTACAGAATAGGAACCTTTGTAATACAAACTCTCACAGAATACTTCGATAACGGCGTTCCTCATTGCTCGTCATGTGTTAATTCGTGCCACGTTTGACCTCATACGCATAATTTGTATAATTGCCAAAGAATGAAAGGTTGTTAACAAAACATTGTATTTACTCAGATTTTCCTATTCAACGTTTCTTGTCTCCGTTATGTGTTATGGACTTTAAGGTGCTAAAATCACTCTGTCGATATTATCAGGAAAATTTATCTATTACCGATCACTTTTTCATAAAAATATTAAGCTTATCCTGGCATAGGTCAATTCCTGGAATACAATGATATTTTCAGTGATGTTCAATATGCTATTAAACCAAATAAATTAAAGTGGTATAGTAACTTCATTCGTATTAGTTGCCAAGATCATCTCAAGATTTAATAATGAAGAGTTTAATATGGAATATTAATATACTTAGTAAGGTACATAATTTCTAAATAAACTGTCTTCATGAGGTTTGGCAATAAAACACTAATCATGATAGTAAAAAAGTTTCTTTGGATCTAAGAGATTTGAAGCAATTTTGTAAAGTGGTATTAATGCACAGGTGATAGCGGTGTAATACATTGCAAGTACTAAATATGTAAACATAACATATTATTCGCTACTGAACGCACGGTTATGTATACTCATAATGTTTTATAGTGAAACAATATTTAGTACATTAATAGGTAATTTTCATTACTAAGCCCATATTAACAGACATATTAACAATTAACAGAAACAATTGTAAAAAGACGATGTATTACAGCCGCTGCATTTAACGTTTCATATTGCCGCTGTCTTACTTACTTAACTAATGTCTAAGGAATAAATTAAAACACAGTACAATAAAATATAATAAATAAATCTTGCCTACTGCACTACCATATTCAAATACCATAAAATACAATAATGAAACGTAAAAAACAATCATTTAAAATAATTCTGTTGCCTTCAAAATTTTCTAGATGCCAAACATTTTCAATTAGCTGTTCAACAACAAACTACAATTTCTTTAAAGATATTTCCAACAAAAGTTCTTTAAACACTTCCTTTTATAAATTCACTTCTTATAAGTATATTAATCAATTACACATATACCAATCTTAATCCTTTAAATTCAATTTCATTCATATAAAACCAACTATATGCTCTGACTAACCTATCATGCCTACAGTACATGAAATTCTTCCACTTATTTGTAGTATTTGCTTGCTATTTACTTAAAAGTAAAAGCTTTGGGCTCATGGAAACTGTGCCAAGTCTTGCAGGGGTTCCCCATTGTTATAGATGCACCCTTTATTTTAAAATGTAACACGAATATGCACTAAAATTACGAAGTGATCTTATAATATTCACACTGACCGATCAAGGTTTCCTTATTCTGAAATTGTTGAAACGGTGACATTTGTGAATCTTTAAAGCTTTTTCCTGTCAGTGTTTACTGCGGGTAACATATTTGGCAGAATGAAACACACACAACTCATGTGTTCCAAAATAACTTTTAATATTGACTGTACCCACTAGTATTTTGTAAGGTACCAGATTTGCGTAAAAACATATTTTGTATTGAGAGAAGATTATAATAATTAATTAAATTGATGCAATGTTTAAGAATTTTAGTGTTATTTATTATTCCTTAAAACTTCTAAAATACCTGAGCTGAATAGCAGCTGGATAGAAGAGTTGCTTGTGTGCATATTGATCTGCTGTGTTCAGTTTTGCTTTTGGCTTTAAAGAACAAAATTCCTGGAACAACCGAATATCTGTTAATTTCGCATGTTTCTACTTTTTCTAGCACGTATCAAATAGGAAGAGATGGTATGACACTTCTGACATAACTTCCAAATTGAGATTTTGTCAGGAATACTCCTTTTAAAAATCTGAATAAAAGAAGAAAAGCTTTTGAAGAACAGTGAATGTTTGTGTGTGTGTGTGTGTGTGTGTGTGTGTGTGTGTGTGTGTGTGTGTGTGTGTGTGTGTGTGAAAACACTTATAGCCTGGGCGTTTTTATAGAAAATTATTATTGGTGAGCGTGAGGATAATACTAAATGTACATATTTTTGTTTGTTTTGTTTTTACGTTTAACTTACAATATATCTGACCAGTCGAATATAATTATAATCCTAAATTTCGTATAATTTATTTATAGTTAATTTATTTCTTTACTTTCCTATCATGTGAAAGGGTACAGAACTTATGACATTCCCCTAAAGCATCTTTAAAGTTTTTCAGCAACAGCGCTATCTGCCATTATTTCATTGACAACTGCTTACCTGCTGGTGCTGCCACCGTGTGGATTTTGCATGTAATGAGAGACTCACTTAATTATTGACACCATTTTCACACGTACAGTGTATATTTTACCCTGGAATTAGCCACTTTCTAGGCCACTTTACAAATTTAGGTCTAGGTTTACTTTTCTCGCGAATAGCAAACGTATTGCAATTCGTGGTGGGTACAGTAAAAGAGCGACGTCATCAAAATGCGTTACCTGGTCATAAATTTATATCTTATGAGAGACAATGTGTTTGCCATATTTATTTGCCGCTAAGAGAGAAGCTGAATGCACAGTAATGAAGGAACTGCCTAGATTTAAGACACGTAAACAATTAAGAAGAGTTCTGAGGATGAATAGAAAAGTAACTCACTCCAAACATGCATTGGGACGCCGAGATAGGCAGAACTTAAGGAACATACATGTACAAATTGGTAGTTTCTCAGTATAAGAACAAACCCGGGTGATTTATAACAGCAACGGCTGATTTCACATATTTTATTGCGCAAGGGAAAGCGGTTTGTTCATTTCAAATTTCCCGGCAAGGATGGCTTTTTGGTTTCCGAGGGGATTGTGGGGTTGCAATGTATTGGATCAGTATATAGAGAGCGGCTTCTTAATATTAGCTGCCAGCAGATGTCAGTAACAGACATTTATTAGAACTCAACTAAAGATGAATACCAGTAGTTTATAAACCAACAAGTTATGATCTTTTGTTACACAAACTTCCTTAACCAGAGATGTAGAGGTGATGTACAGCTGTCCAAGATTTACAGTATGCAAAAGAACACCATGGCAGATAACACTGGGCAACAAAAATAATTTTTGAATGTTTGGAGCACTTCATGAGGCAATTCCTTATAATTGTGGGTTGAGAAAGACAAATATGACAATGAAAAACTTGTATTAGCTCTAGCTTATATGATGCACACAAGGTGGAAGTATTACATATTAAAGGATTGAGAGAAGAGGATACATTTTAATTACATACATGCTAACCACAATGAAAGTACACTTGATTTTTTAACTGGTAATTACATGCTAAGAGTTCTAAATTGCTGAAAAATACTTCGCAGATAGTCGTGTCTGAAGAGAATCAGGTGTTGGGCTATTGACTTCGTCGTCGTTTAGCTTGCCTCTTGTGATGGAGTTCTGCAGAATCCCTATACAAAAGCAAAAGTATTCCGCAAGCATTACCTCATTCCAACGGCCCTGATATCTTTGTTCCATAACAGAAATGTCTTGATGGAATCTCTCCCCATGTTCATCACTAACAGCTCCACAAGTAGGAGGAAAAAACTCTAGGTGGGAGTGCAGAAAATGGATCTTAAGGGACAAGTTGCATCCAAGTTTACGATATTTTTGCAGGAGCACTGTGACCAAATGCTTGCAGTTGTCATCTCCTTTTTTGCCTAAAAATACCATGAAGGCTTCCCAAGCTTCATTTTCTTTCCCCTCCCAAACTTTGGTCAAATGCAGCATCGTTTACAAGTTCTCTTATTTGTGGTCCGACAAAAATGCATTCCTTAACTTTTGCATCACATAATTTACAAAATTTCTCTCTGATGTTATTTGACAGGTGTCCCAAATCCTCCCCCTCCCCCAGAAAATACCCCAAATTTAAAATCTTCACTCTAAAAATGAAATGTCACTTTATCTTCAAGGCAAGAGCTAATCTATCATGTTTGTGGTGATTTTTTAATATAGCAGATGGAAATGCATGTAAATTCACTATTTTTAAGCCCGAAACATTTTAACTGTTGCCCAGTGTAATAAGATGATTGCGGAAAATGAAACGTGCCTGCGCATTCAATACCTAACATTGAAATTCAGAGAAAATAACAAAATGTAGAAATTTGTAAGTTTTCAATAAACTATTATCCAGCTTGCAGACTTACAAAATGCATGTTCCCACCTTATTGTTGAAAGTTATTATTAGGGAGTCGATGAAGGTTATTCGATTCAATACAAGATAACCTTACACCGCTAGGGCTAGCACTGTGCCACTCATTGCTGAGAAGTTTGATGTGAACAGACTCCCTTATTGCCGCTTTTTATGTTATGAAGTCACCCATAGATCTTCAGTATCCAAAGTCAGGCTTTGTGTTTCACTGAGAAGATTGTTTTTTTCTTAACGGGCTCCCTTTAGTTGCTGCATCCACAGCTACTAATTTTTGTAGAATTCTTCGGGTTTTTATGATAAAATTCACTACCCTTCGAAACCCATTGTATCACAGTACTGTCAAGGAGTGATAATACTGGTATTATTATTTTCTTTTACTGCTTATAAAGAGATTTTTAAAACATTCCAGAGTCAATAGAATATTTTTACACAGAAGCTAAGAGATTCGCTTTCTCGAAAAAGTCTAAGAATATCGTCTTACATGTATATGTTTCAATATCATGGAGTAAAACTTGCAAATATGTAAAAACCGAGCTCGAGTTATCTCAGATAGCTGAGATGTATGACATTACTATTACAGTCTGAGACTATGTATTGAGACACGTTCTCAAAATTTTGTAGTTTGAATAAAACGTCAGTTGTAAGACGGCTTTATCACGTCGACTCAATTTTCGTCTTATAAACCAACACCTACAATTTCGGAGTCTACCTTGTATCGTATACATGGGCAGTTGTGTCGCAAAGGACTCTTCATTGACCGATGTTAGCTGCGAATTTGTACTTTTATTTGTCGGCCTTGTCAATTATCATCCTGTAAATGTCGTAATTCTCCTACAAAATGAGCTTCTCAAACTTTTTCCGTCCAGCATTAGCAATCTCAAAACCAGATCTGTCGCTAAAGTTACCATTTATTAGTTCTCTGATGAAAAAGTCTTGTCTTGAATGGACAGTGGTGTAGTAGAACACGTTTTAGAGAGGTCAGAGAAGGCTGGAATAGAGTGTAGTACATTCTGATCATCAAAATGTCAGTAGGGCGTACGGAACACAACGCATACCTTTCTCTTGCCGAATCAATGCCCCATATCTTTAAGTACGCTCCAAAATATGTCCTTCTGACCTTTAAAATCGGATACTTTCTTTAACATTATTCATAAGTTTATGTACTGTAGCAGTTTCTCTTCTCTGTTCCTAAAACCAGAGAAAACTTTGCGCACAACACATTTCTGAAACCATCAATTTGGAAACTTTTTGCTTGTGGGCGATATTTAGAAGGCGTTTAAGTTTTTCCTTCATTGTACTTTCAGTTTTGAACGTCTTTGACTTATTATGCACAATTCCTTAACTTTCACCCACTGCCGTAACTGTACTATTCAGTAGCGAGAAGTTAATGTTGCATCTGTTGCCGCCGGCAAACAGCCCTTAAATTGAGGAACCAGTATCCAAATTATACATAATTTTTGTTCAGAGAATAATGGAAAATCCAAGCGATTTAACTTTCACATTTCTCTTATCGTAATCTTCTATCGATCTGCCAGAACCGGTAGGTGATAGATCTCCCGAGACCGGTTGTCTAGCATTCTTCAGTTACAAATAGCTCGTTATTTTACCTTTGGCGCTTATCGGCAAACTCGGAGTTTGCAGATTCGTGTAGGATGCCAGTTATGTTGCAAGGCTTTTACTTGTTTATAGAACGACTGCTTCCATGGCAGTGAAAGGACATCAGAGGAGAATCTGTGGACTGTACTGTAGACAGTATACATAAACAACATGCCCAAAGAGGGCCTCGTACCCGCGACGCTTTTGCCGGCGGAACGCCAAAAACGTCCGCTCTAGTACCACGAGTACTTGTGAACAATACAAGCAAATGTTCTGGTTTGTATTGCCTAAGAACTTCTTTTCAAAAACAAGTAAATGATCTCGAAGTTTTTAAGTAAATATAGGTATATATTTCATTTTCCTTTTTTTCGTCGTTTGTATTTTGCATGTTGAATATCTGTGTTATTACACATTTACACAACGCCCAAGGCGGGATTCGAACCTGCGACACTTTACGCGGCGAACTTTAGAGAAATCAATTCTAACGACCTCGAGCACTTGCATCAAATGTTCTCCTCGTTTATAGTGTCCGAGAACTTACTTTCGAACATAAGGATTTTTTTTTTTTGTAATTTAATTTTAACAGTCCTTACAAATGGTTATTTCTCTCCGTGTTTCATGTAATTCGACATAAATATTTGTAGACTTTTAGGGCAAAATTAAAATTGGAGAATATTGTAGCCTTAAGATTTATTCATATTACATCTGTTCGCTATGTGATGGTTTTGAAGTTCCATTATCTTCCTATTACCAGAATATAGTATGTCGTTATTCGCTTAGTTTACTTGAGAAAGGCATAAATATAACCAAATAATGCAGAACACGTCGGAATCATTATTTCTGCAAAAAGAGCCATTTTATTTTTGGAAAATAAACATTTTCCAAAAGTGTTAGACCTAAGGGGATAATCTGCGGTAGGGATGGTGAAATGTAGTTGTGGAATGTTTGGGTATAATACAATAATACTACTTAACACAATTGGTTGTTTCCGGGTTGTTTTGCCGTGGTGTTTTGAAGTAAGTACCAAACGCTTCGTCCACAACTACGGTAGACATCATCAGTGACGCGGTCGAAGCTTTCTTGCAGAGTTTGGCTGCGTCTGAAGCGTTCATTTTTTATTCTTTTTTATTATTATGGCTGGTCCCTCCTCCGCCAGCCCCGGTGACGATCATCCAAAAGGGATCTACATCGCCTCCCCTACCATGCACTAACTACCCTAGCTAATGGATGGAAGGAAGCTCTTGGTATGATGCCAGGTACCGCATTACGCAACCTGGGGTTAGTGGATAAGTCTACGAAAGACGCCCCGCTACCAGAGGGTAGCGGGGCAGAAGTGGAGCCAGGGCCCGCTCTTGGCCCATGAGTCCAGGGCGGGTAGGTTTGGCATGCTGATGCAGATGGGAGGTTTGGTGGGTATCATGCTAGGACACTTACCTTGGGGTGGCCCTACCTTGGGAGCCAGTTGATGTAGTCGTGGATGTCCGGTGCGCGGGTTGTCCCAACTGTCAGGTCAGCCATGGGGTTCCCATGGTAGGCCTTCGTCATCTAGATGGGTCCTTGGTGGGCGGAAATGATTGTCATCTATGTAGCCATGGTGAGGCCATGACTAACTTCGTTGGCGTCATCTGGTGGCGCCATTTTGTTGGCGAGCCTTGTCCGTGTTGCAGGCGGTGGTCGTCATATAGGGTGACATTTCGGCCATGAAGGGAACATGGCAATCTCCGGTGATGGTAGATGTTGAAGAATCGTAGACCGTGGGCAGGCGGTGGTCGTCATAATGGTTGTCGTCCATTCCTTTCATGGGGGTACCAACTCCTGTAGGTATTGTGTGATAGGATCAGGTGTGTCTTTCTGTGGCTTTGATTGGGGATGCTCCGGTGGAAGATCGATAGCGGCCTTCTGTGTTTATCGTGTGCAGTAGAGTACTGTCCAAGACTTCGGATTAGCGTGTTATGACGTTTGTTGTTTTTGGTGTAGAGGTTGTCTACTAGTTTTTTTTTAATGAACTGCTCTACAGTATGAAAGTGGAGCTCTTCATTTAGTATGTCTGTGGGTGCACTTCGGGGGACCTTGGCTGCTAGTCGGATGATCTTGTTTAGAACGTCTTGGAGTGTTTTAATGTGTTTAGGGGCGCAGTGACCTCATGCAGGTGCCGCATATGTCATCAGTGGGCGTATCAGAGTCTTATACAGTGTTAACCTTAGTTTTAAGCTGAGGTTGTACTTACAGTTGAAAAGTGGGTAGATGCGTCGTAGCCGGGCGTACGCCAGGCTTCGGATATTTCTAACGTGCTGGGCGAAGGTTAATCCCGCGTCCATAGTGACGACTAAGGATTTTGCTTGATTCGTCTATGGGATGTGGCTTCCGGATAACCTTAATGGTGGTAGGGGTCTCTTGTGTGATATCCTTTTGGTAAATAGCACGAGTTGCGATTTTTGCGAGTTCACGTTTATGCGCCATCTTTCAAGCTATGACTGTAGTTCCTCAAGTGCGTTCTGGAGGCGTTCGCGGAAGATTGATGGTCTTTTGGATCGGGTGGCGATAGCAGTGTCGTCTGCGTACATGTCGGGTGATGTGTTGAAGGTTTTTGGTCATTGACGTAGATGGTGAATAGGACCGGTGATAAGATGCTTCCTTGGGGTACTCCTGCTTGGAGAGATTTCTTCGCGGATGTGGCGTTTGGCGTGGTTACTGCAAAAGTGCGTCCCTGTAGATAGTGGGCGATGAGTTTGTAGAGGGTGTCACTGAAGCCAAGTTGTTTGATCTCATACAGTAAGCTGGGATGGTGTACGGTGTCGAAAGCGCGTTGGATGTCCAGGAAGAGTATGCCTGTACTTTGGTTTTGGTTGAAGCCTTGTGTGATGTTTTCAATGCATCTGAGAAGCTGATGTGTTGTTGAGTGGTTGGCTCTGAATCCAAATTGTTACGCTATTAATGTGTTATGTCTCTTGAGGAAAGTGATTATCCTTTTGAGTATGTTTTTTCCGCTACTTTATTCATGGTGTTGAGCAAGCTGATCGGTCTATAGTTATTGGGGTTCCGGCGGTCTTTTCCGGGCTTGGGGAACATCAGCACATGTGCATGCTTCCAGTGATTGGGAGAGTATCCATTCTGTAGGCGGTAGTTCAGTATCTTGAAGAACAGTAGTAGTGCAGATGCCGTCCAGGGTTTTAGAATCATGTTGGGAATTTGGTCTGGGCCCGGAGCTTTATTATCGGGGAGGTGGGCAATTTGCCATTTAATTTCGCTGGGATGTGTTTTCCGGAGCTTATTGTATGTTGTTTTTTGGAGAATGTCGTTGACTGAGTCTATGATTTGTGTGTGGAAGTTCGTGAGCGTCGTGGCGATGTTTGGTGTACAGGCTGTTGCTAGTGTGTCTGCTAGGGTGTTTGCTTTGTCGTCGTCTGTTTCTGCTATCTGTGTTTTGTCACCATTTTTGTGAAGTGGGGGGATGTTGAGGGGCTCCTTGATCAGCCGCTTGGTGAGTTGCCAAATTTGGCTGTTGCCAGGATGTATATTTGCTAGGGTTTAATCCCATTGTTCTTGCATTTGCTGATTCATACGTGTTTTTATTTCGCTGTTGAGGACTGCCATGTTGACTTTGTGGAGGATGTTCCTTGTTCTCTGCCATTTCCTACTTTCGTGGTATCTTTCGTTCATGAGTTGGAGGATCGCGGGTGGCAAGTGGAATTCTCTTTTTGGTGGCTGCTTGAGGGCGGGGACGCGGAAATGGCTTCTTGTGTGGCTCGTTCCAGTGTTTCAGCGGCGATTTCGACTTCGTCGGCGGATTCCAGCTGATGTGGTATATTTGAGACTTTGGCGTCTAGTTGATTAGAGAAGCATAGCCAGTCGGTCTTATTATAGCTTCTGATGAGCTTCTCGGGACGTGATGGGGGTGCTTGTATGATTTCCAGGAGGATGGCGTAGTGGTCTGATGCTAGGGAATCTACCCTCTTCAAGTTGTATCTGAACCGTGTTGGCCAGAGAGTAACACAAATATATTTTAAGACTCCCGAAAAACACACCTTCAGGATTAGCATATGAGTTGAGTGCATATCTTTTCATTTTATAGGAAATCAGAATTTATCACTCTTAGATCGTCAACTCCCAACATGTCACTGAAGAAAGAAGAAAAGGAAAAGAAAGAATCTGACAATATTTCTATGCTACAGATGCAATACAGTAATCATCATTTTCTTTACCGTACTTACAGAACGTACCAATGCAATGTTGGTGCTTCGTTTACAGAATAGTTAGAATTCAATGTTATGTGAGTGACTCAAAAATATGAAGCTAGTGAGTCTCTAAAGCAATTTATAGCGGTTCCATTTGAAATCGAATTTTAGGTATCGGAGAATGGTCTGAAAATTTTTACCCAAATTTTGATATCCAAGTACATAGCAAATACAATTTTAAAGTTCACCTAATGCTAAAAATAAAGGCGATAAGGCGGTGATTGATGGACAGGCTCTTATTACTCAAAACATTGAAAGCTTCTTCAAACAGAGATTTTCTCAGTTACATAAGGATAAACACAATAAATAAACCTTATCCAGATAACTCATCCGTGACGAAATGCGATATTCCGTTACCAGATAGAGGCTCTGAACTCTTAAGTGAATACAAACCAAAGGATAAAGGTAAACAATTGGACTGTTTAGTCGTTTGTTTCAAATAGTATGAAGTATATGATAACCGGTAATATTAATAATTGGTAGAAATATGAAAACAGAGTCATGCGAATGGAATTTATAAGAACTTTAAATGAATGTCGCTGAGCGAGCAGTGTAAGTTGCGTAAGTGGAAATTAGCAATAAATAAGTCCAAGGAAATGTTAAAAAAATGTTCCTCCGACACACAATGGCATATCTGGAAATGCTCAAGAACTTCTGTTACATATATCACACAGTACAAAAGTCGTGTGGTTGTGGAAACATTTCCAAATGATTGATTTATAATTAATAATTTTAATGGTACCAAAAGTTAAAAATGGCGCAAGTGTATTAGCAGGATATATACGAAATATGGCCGACCGTAGTGGCCATGTATACAAACTAAAGAGTACTTCCTTTTCCACACACAACGATTTGTCCATCGAATATTCTCTCAGTATATATTATAACTGTTGTTTGCTGTCAGTACACAAAACAGAACTAAATCTTATACTTACCTAAATTACATAAATACGGTTTGACACAAAAGTTTATAAAGAATATAAATATTCTTCCCAGCTGTAAGATGTTGCCCCTAGAGCCATCTATGGGCAGCAAGACCTGATGAGAAATTCAACATATACATTTTGTTTGTTATGCAGATACACTAAATTACGGAGTTTTTATCAAGTTCTTAGAGATATGTCACAAAAAATAACGTAACAAAATTTAGTAGTTATATCGTCTCTGGCGTTGTGACAGTTTTGTAGTTTTTTTCTTAAATTTAAGCACTGTAACGTTAAGTCATACAGAACGATAAATAAAATTAAGGAAATTATGATCAAATGAGCCCATGGTCCACAAGGGTAGAATTACCCAATTTTCGTCTTCCAGAATAAGAACAGACCCCGGAACAATCCTTGTGTTGGTAACAAAAATGGCAGGAGGTATGCATTAGTGGAACCCTTTAACACATAGTCATTATACGTTGACTTTGACGTTTCATTTTATTTGCCTGCTTAAGCCATTACAAGAACGTAATAACGACTTCATAGTTGAGAAAAATATTAAATCTAAACATGCAAGCCATAATAATTAGAAATATACGTAAATATATTAAATATATTGAATAATTACTAATATACTCATGTCCTTTGTTCCATATGTCATACACTACAAAGCTCGTGTGGTTGTGGAAGTGTTTTCAAATGACTGATTTATAATTAATAAAATAATTGGGACCAAAACCTACAATTGGTACTACTGTATTAAAAGGATATATACGAAACATGATCGGACGTAGCTCCACTTTCACAAAATAAAGAGTGCTTCGTTTCACATACACAATGATTTGTACATTGAATATTCTCTCAGTATACAATATAGGCGATGTTATACGTCAGGACACAAAATAGTATTAAATCTAACACATATCGAATGTGTCGAAATACAGTTCGATATAAAACCCTATAAAAATTATAAATCACTTTCCTAGCTATAAGATTTTGCCCCTAGAGCCATCTATGGTTAGCAGCCCATGATAATTACAAATATGGAAGCATTTAGCGGTAAATCCTTACAATTTGAACACATGTATCATCTCATGACTAAAGGTTTATGTGTTATATTGTAGGTATATTCTCAACTCTCTTTTCTAGAAATGCTAAATCACTTCTGCTGCTCCAACTACGTATATATGTGCTGCTGCTACATCAAATCTACTACTGCTAGTTTGCAAGTTTTCTCCACGACGAAAAGAGCTAACATTACAACTTCTAATCTTAGTACCATTTTAATATTACTTTTGCTTTTAATATTGCTGGCAGTACTGCTACTGCTGCCGCTCCTACTACTACAACACTTCAACTACTACTACTACTACCACTACTACTACTACTACTACTTTCACTACTACTATTACTACTACTACTATTACTACTACTACTTCTACTACTACTACTCCCACTACTACTACTACTACTACTACTATTACTACTACTACTACTACTACTACTACTACTACTAGCGGATATGTCATTATTTACCAGTTACAGTAAATTATGCAATAACAATTCAAAATGAAGTGGACCTAACGTTCTATAACTTTGAAATGCAACATATACATTTTGTTTGTCTTGCAGATATATTTAAGTACCGTATTATGATAAAATCTTTGCAGATATTTCACAAAAATAATAAAGTAACAAATGTTCGTAATAATATAATTTCTGGCTTTGAAACAGTGTTCTTCTTTTTACGAAACCTTAAGTACTGTAAAATTAAGTCATATTGGACGATAAATGAGATTGGTAAAATTATGTTCAAACGAGCACAGAGTCCACAAGTGAGGAATTACCCAATAATTGTCTTCCAAAATAGGAACAAACCCTGTAAAAACCCTTGTACATGTAACTATAATGGTGCCTCTCCAAATGAAGTGTCATCAAGGCTGCGGTTTGATTCTGTGCTCGATTCCAACATAATCCGGACAGCTCACATTTGTGAGGGCCTTGGCTTTGCTAGCAATCTTGCTCTACTGCTCCTATTCCCCTAGTGGGGTATCCCGGGAGGAAGGATGAGACTAGAGGAGACAGAGGGCGTTCGCTGGTTATCCTTAAAGTAGATGAATTTATATACTGATTTGTTATTTAACCGACTATCCAGATTTGGGTTTTGGGGAATATAACATTTTTTTTTTTTTGGATTTAAGTGACCCCAAAATATGTATCTGTGGCCCAATCTGTACAATTAATTTCCTTATAGAACGCAAGCACTCCTCTACCCCTTATGCACGACGTGTAAAGAAAGTTTTATTTTAAACCAGAAATACAGCTCAATGAGAAAACTGTGTAAAAACCTGCAGTTCAAATTTCCCGCGTGTTTTCTGCGACCTCAGAGACACGGGATGTAAGTCTCAGTAAGCAGGAAGTAGAGATGACGCGTAGCTGGATATTGCTATAGCTGTAATAATTTACCTTACCTATTAATAGTGCTTTCCATAACTTCAGAATTTAAGGGAATATAAAGCACCAACGTTAAGTCATTTAGGACGACGAACGAAATAATTTTCAAATAAGTACCGGATGCACCGAGCTTAGAGTTACCAGACATGCATTTTTCAGGATAATCGAAACCTCCAACGTTAAGGCAAATCGGAACTCTTTATTCATTGATATATTTATTAATCTATAATTCAAATAATTAAAACAGCAAATTTATATGAAGAAAGGTTAAAATTTATATTTATATAGTTACCTTTATTAGTAGACTTCCTATAAATACCAAGATCCAAATTAGTATTATTTCTGACTATTTTAAATCCAGAGAAGAAAGAAACCCATCACTTTCTCTTGCCAATGTGAATTTTATAGCTACATCTTGTAAATTTAATATTTGAGATCATTTTCTTTAGATAAGTGAAGTTTCTTTGTTACAAATATTTATATTTGCGTAATGAGAAATATGTACTTAAAATCAAACGCCACATTGATATACAGTGGCACATAAACCAAAGGCTGGCTTCTGAGGGTTCTTTACGGTATTTTGGATCAGGCGGGAATAAACCAATGGTGTTACACCTACACGGCAGCATCAACAATGAAATGGAATTCAGGCGGCATTACCAGAAAATTTATAATGTTCATTTCGTATCGTACAAACTATTCTGACCATATATTACTTGACTTAAAATAATTGGAGTTAATTTTGACGAGGTGAAGGTTTACGGGGAATTTCTCTTTAACTTTATTGTTACTATGAAATGTTTTTCAATACTTTCGCTTATCATTCTTGAAGTTATTGAAGTTGATGTAAACAGATCCTAAATGTAGTCGGTAGTAAGCTATATTGCATAGGAAATCCATACAGTCCGACAATTATTATTGTGTCTTAAAAGGAAAGTCTATCAAAGCATATATAAGTGAAACAAGTTAAGCTTCTACTGATTTTATTCATTTATTAATTTTCTCATTAAGCTGGAAGTACACTTAGTTATGATATAAAACCGGCATTAGTACGAAAGTGCTCAGGTGTTTACAAATGATATCCCGAGCAGGTTATAGAGCTGCTGTATACATTTATGGTTCAGGACAGCGGCGCAAGGTGAGTGCCCCAAGTGAGAAAGGTTTACTGCTGGTCTAACCACTTTTCCATCCATCAACAAACAGGTGACGTGTAGTGCATTGTAGGTCGTTCGGATTTTGGATAAAAGTTCTTTTGCGAAGTAATCACATTTATATTTTTGAACTATCGGATTGGCTAGGAAAGAACTAACAGGATTAATGACACTACAGCTAGATCTTCTAACAAGATTTATTCTACCTTTAATACTTTACAGTTATGTGAAATATTTCATTAAAAGGAATGAAAAGGACCTCTGAAAGCATTCACTACAGATAGAGCTTATGTATATAATTTCTCATAAAAAGATCTTATGAACATTTAGCACTTTAATTAATCATTGGATCTCTATTTGACAAAATTTAGTTTCTTAGAGCTTTGATTTAACAGACGTTCATCATTCAGAATAAGGTAAAGACCCCAACGTTAAATCATATCGGACGACGAATGAAATAATGTTCAAATCAGTCGAAGTTACATAGGGCTGATAGTTACCATTCACCTTTCAGGTTAAGAAAAAACCTGCAATGTTAAGTCATATTGAACAAAGAATAAAATGTTATCAAATTGAGTACAGGGTACATAGGGCTAAGTGTTACCAGCCGTTCATTTTACAGAGTAAAGGAGAACCCCTGCAGCGAAGATACCAGTCATATCGGACGATGAAGGAAATAATGTTTAAATGAATACAGGGTACATAAAGCTTATATTTACTAGACATTCATCTTCCAGTATAGGGGAAAACGTCCAGAATTTAGTCATTTTGGGCGATGAAAAGAATAATGTTCAAAAGGGTACAGGGCACAGAGATCTTAGAGTTTCCAGTCATTGGTATTTCACGATAAAGTAAAACCTCCAGCATTAAGTCATATCAGGCAATGAATGTAATAATGTTCAAATGAGTACAGGATGCATGTATCTTAACGTAACCAGATATTCATGTTTAAGTATAAGAGCAAACCTGCAATGTTAAGTCATATCGAATGATGAATGAAACGTGCTATAAATGAGTACGGGGTACATAGAGCTCACACTTACCAGTCGTTCATTTTTCAGGATTAGGTACAACCTCCAACATTAAGTTAGTTATATCGGATGATGAATGAAATGATGCAGAAATGAGTCCAGGTTACTTAGAGCTTATGGTTACTAGATATTAATCTTTCAGGAACTGGGAAACCCTCCAGCGTTAAGTAATATCGGACTATGAAAGAAATCAGTTCGACTGAGTACAGGGCACAAAGAGCTTAGAGATACAAGTCTTTCATCTTTCAGAATCAAGGAAAACCTCCAGCATTAAGTCATATCTGACGATAAATGAAATAATGTTCAAATGAGTACATGGTACATAGACCTTCGAGGCACCACGCATTCCTCTTTCAGATTAAAGGGAAACCTCCAATGTTAGGTTATATCGGACGATGAATGAAATGTTTTCAAAATGAGTACAGGATACACAGAGCTTATATTTACAAGACGTTCATATTTCAGGATAGGGGAAAACCTCCAATGTTAAGTCATATCGGACGATGAATGAAATGTTATCTAAATGAGAACAGGATACAGATAGCTGAGAGCTAACAGACGTTCATCTGTCAGGACAAGGTAATAATCCCAACGTAAAGCTATATTAGACGATGAATGAAATGATGCAGAAGTGAGTCCAGGTTTCATAGAGCTTATAATTACCAGACATTCATCTTCCAGGATAAGGGAACACCTCTAGCATTAAGTAATATCAGACGGTGAAAGAAATCATGTTCAAATGACTACAGGGTACATAGAGCTTAGAGTTAAGAGTCATTGATCTTTCGGAATAAAGCAAAACAATCAGCATTAAATAATATCGGACGATAAATGAATAAATGTTCAAATGAGAGAAGGGTCCATACAGCAGCCATTCATCTTTCGGAATGAGGGACACCCTCCAGCATTAAGTCATATCGGACGAAGAATGAAATAATGTTCAAATGACGACATGGTACATAGAGCTTAGGGTTACCAGTCATTGATCTGTCATAATTAAGGATAACGTCCAATGTTAGGCTATATCGGACGATAAATGAAAAGTCTAAATGAGTACAGGGCACATAGGGCTTAGATGTACCAGACGTTCATCTTTCGGGATAACGAAACCTGCAATGTTAAGTCATACTGCACGATGAATGAAATGTTGTCTAAATGAGAACAGGATACATATAGCTGAGAGTAACCAGACGTTCAACTTCAGAATTAGATAATATTCGCAACGTTAAGTCATATCGGACGATGAAAGAAATGATGCCGAAATGAGTGCAGGTGACATAGAGGTTATAGTTACCAGACATTCATCCTTCAGGATAAGGGAAAACCTCCAGGATTAGGTCATATATGACGATGAAAAAATTATGTTCAAATGAGCACAGGGTGCATTGAGCATACGGTTACCAGTCATTAACCGTACAGAATAAAGGTACTCCTCCAGCAATAAGTCATATCGAACGTTGAATGAAATAATGTTAAAATGAGTACAGGGTACATAGAGCTGAAAGGTACCTGACATTCATCTTTCAGAATAAGCGAAAACCTCCAGTATTAAAAACAAATCGGACGAAGGATGATATGTTGTCTAAATAAGTCCAGGCTACAAAGAGCTCACCGTTACCAGACATTAATCCTGCAGCATAGTGGAAAACGTTCTGAACTAAGTCATTTCGGATGACGAATGAAATGTGGTATAACTAAGTACAGCTTACATAAAGCTGTTAGTTACCAGTCGTTCTTTATTCAGGATTACGTACAACCTCCAACGTTAAGTCTTATCGCAAGTTGAGTGAAATGATGCAGTAATGAGTCCAGGTTACATAGAGCTTATGCTTACCAGACATTAATCTTTCTGGAATTGTGAAAACCTCCAGCGTTAAATAATAAAGGACGATGAAAGCAATCATGTTCAAATGAGGACAGGGTACAAAGAGCTTAGAGTTACAAGTCATTCATCTTACATAATGAAGGATAAACTTCCAGCATTAAGTCATATAGGACGATGAGCGCAATAAGGTTGATAGGAGTACATGGTACATAGAGCAGAGAGTTACTAGTCATTAATCTGTCAGGGTAAGGGAAAGTCTCCAGCATTAAATCATACCGGACGATGAATGAAACAATGGTTAAATGACTACAGTGTACATAGACCTTAGACTTACCTTACATTCCTCTTTCAGGAGAAGCGGAAACCTCCATGACTAAGTCATATCGGAAGAAGAATGAAATGTTGTCTAAATGTGTACAGTGTACATAGAGCTGAGAGTTACCAGACGATCTTCTTTCAGGTTAAGTTAATATCCTCAACGTTACGACATATCGGACGATGAATGAAATGATGCAGAACTGAGTCCAGGTTTCATAGAGCTTATGGTTAGCAGACATTCTTCCTTCAGGATAAGGTAAAACTTCCAGCATTAAGTCATATCCGACGATGAAAGACGTTATGCTTAAATGAGTATAGGGTATATAGAGCTTAGAGTAACCCATCATTGATGTTTCAGAATAAAGGGAAACCTCCAGCATTAAGTCATATCCGACGATGATGGCAATAACGTTCAAATGAGTACAGGATACATAGGGCTTAGTGTTACCGGTCATTAAACTTTCAGAATAATAGAAAACCTCCAGCTTTAAGTCAAATGGTACGATGAATAAAATAATGTTCAAATTAGTACAGGGTACATATAGCTTAGTGACCAGACATTCATCTTAAAGGAGAAGAGGAAACCTCCAATGTTAAGTCGTATCGGATGATGTACGAAATGTTTTCTAACTGAGTACAAGGTACATGGAGCTTACAGTTACCAGACGATCATCTTTCAGGATTAGGTACAACTTCCAATGTTAAGTCACATCGGACTATGAATGAAGTGATGCAGAAATGAGTCCAAGTTACATAGAGCTTATAGTTACAAGATATTCATCTTTCGGGATATGGAAAAACCACCCGCATTAAGTAATATCGGACGTTGAAAGAAATCATGCTCAAATGAGTACAGAGTACATAGAGCTTAGAGCTACTAGTCTTCCACCTTTCAGATGGAAGGAAAGACCTCGAGCATAAAGTCATATCGGACGATGAATGAAATAATATTGAAATGAGTACATGGTACATAGAGCTTAGAGTTAGCATGCTCCTTTCAGGATAGGGGAACACCTCCAACATTGAGCTATACCGGACCATCAATTAAATAATGTTCAAATGAGTACAGGGTACCTAAAGCTTAGGGTTACTAAACTTTCATCTTTAAGGTTAAGAGAACGCAAACGATAAGTCATATAGACCAATGAATGAAATGATGTTCAAATGAGCTTAGGGTTCATATGGCTTAGAGTTACCAAACTTTTATCTTTCAGGTTAAGGGAAAACCTCCTACGTTAAGTGATGTTGGATGTTGAATGAAATGATGCTCTAATGTGTCCAGGGTACATAGAGCTTAGAGTTACAAACTTTTTACCTTTCAGAATGGGGAAACACCTCAAACTTTATGCCAAATCGAACAATGAATGAAATGGGGTTCAAATGAGTCCAGGGTATATAGGGCTTCAATTAGTAAGCGCTCATCTTTGAGGTTAAGGGAACACTTCCAACGTTAAATAATATCGAACAGTGAATGAAATGATGTTCCAATGTGTCCAGGTTACATAGAGTATAGAGTTACTAAACTCTCTTCTTTAAGGATAACGCAACCCCTCCATCGTTAGATCATATGTAACGATGAATGAAATGATGCTCTAATGAAGCTACGGTATATAGAGCTTAGATTTACCAAACTTTCAGTTTTCAGGATAGGGGAGGACGTCAAACGTTAAGTCATATCAAATAATAAAGAAAGTGATGTTCAATGGCGTAAAGGGTTCATTGAGATTGGAGTTACCAACCTCTTATCTTTTAGGATAGGAAAACACCTCAAACGTTAAGTGATATCGGACGACGAATGAAATAGTGCTCAAATGAAAACAGGGCACATAGAGCTAAGAGTTACCAAATGTTCATCTTTTAGGGTAAGGAAACACTTCGAACTATAAGTCGTTTCGAAAAATGAATGAAATGATGTCAAATGAGTCCAAGGTTCATAGACCTTAGGGTTACCAAACTTTCATCTTTCAGTTTAAGGGAACACCTCCATGGTTAAGTGAAATCGGACGATGAATGAAAGGATGTTTAAATGATTCCGGGGTACATAGAGCTTACTTTCATCTACCAATTTAAGGGAACGCCTCCAAAGGTAATCCTTAGAGGACGATGAATGAACTCATGTTCAAATGAGCCCAGGGTAGATAGAGCTTGGAATTACCAACCTTTCATCTTTCAGCTTAAGTGAGGACCTCCAATGTTTACACATATCGGACGATGAATGGTATGATATTCAAATGAGTCTTGCTTTCATAGAGCTGTACCAAAATTTCACCTTTCAGCTTAAGTGGACACCTCCAACGATAAGCCATATCGGACGTTGAAGAAATTGTGTTTAAATGAGTCCAGGCTAGATAGAGATTTGAGTTACCAAACTTTTATCTTCCAGGTTAAGGAAACATCTCCAATGTTAAGCGTATTGGACAAAGAATGAAATGATGTTCAAGTGAGTCCGTGGTACATAGAGCTTAGAGTTAACAAACTTTCATCTTTCAGGTTAAGGGAACATCTCCAACGTTAAGCATATCGGACAATGAATGAAATGGTGTTCAAATGAGTCCAATTGATATTCATATGAGTTTAGGTTATACAGATTTTAGAGTTACAAGACAGTCATCTTTCAGGAATAGTTTGTTTTCAAATGCTAGGCTTTGGCAATGAAGACATTAGCTCTCTTGCTCTCCAATATGACTGTGTATTGATCCGGCTGGTTGAACTTCACAGGTTAAAAGATGTTCTTCAGTCATTTCCTCTTCTATCTTGCACAGAGGACAATTTGGACTTGTATAAATTCCTATTCTGTGAAAGTTTTTGGCCAAATAATCATGTTCCATAAGTAATCTGAAATTTCCTACTGCAGCTTTACGTGGGATTTCTTAATAATATCTGGATTTTTAATTAAAATGTTCCATCCTTTGTATTTGGCTTTGTTAGATATAGATTTGGTTTGTATGTTTTAATATTTGCTTTTGATTAATCTTTTTATGGATGTAATGGGTAGGTTTTACTTTAGTTCTGAATTAAATTTGCACACTTTTTGGCAAGAACATCAGCTGATTCATTTCCAGCAATTCAACATTATGCAGATATCCACTGTAATATAATTCTTTTCTGTAGATTTTGAAGTTGTTGAATCATTTTGTGACATTCTTTAATTTGGATTAAACTCATTTTACATGAAGTTATTGCATATAATTCTGCTTTAGAATCAGAAATCAAGACAGCATTTTTGAATGTATCTATTCTGTATAGTAGGTGTTGGATTGAAATATGAATAGCCGTTACTTCTGCACCAAAATTTGTTGTGTGGTATGCTGGTGGTTGATAGAATGAGAACAGTGCACACTTAAATCCTGCTCCTGAGTTGTTGTCCAAGTTAGATCCATCTGTGTAGATATGTAACCATTTTTGATGTGGGTATCTATGGTTCACAGTTTCTAATGCTAGTGCTTTTAGTACAGGTTTGGAAGTTTCAGATTTTGTAACTATTTGTTCTAATTCTAACTGTATATTAATTGGTTCAAAAGTCAGTGCGGTTTCATTGATTAAAATGTTTTCTTTAGAATTAGAAATATTCAGATCTGTTTTTAATTCCATAACTTTGTGTAGGAAACTTGTTTGGGTTTACATCTTGATTGGTTGCAGTAATATTTTCTCCCATTTTGTTGTTGTTAACCGGAACATCTTTTCATGTTATCTTTCAGGATTAGGGAAAACCTTAAACGTTAAGTCATATATGAGAAAGCTGTACGCGCGTTGGGTGCCGCGTTTGCTCTCGTTAGACCAAAGACGTGTTCGAATTAACATTTCCAACGCTCTTTTCGTGCAGTTTTGGTGCAATGAGACCGAGATTTGGCGCCGATTAATTACTGTAGATGAAATATTTTTTGTAATTATACGTCCTCCAACGTTATGTCCTATCGGACGGTGTATAAAATGGGTGAAATGATGCTCAATGTGACCAGGGTCCACGGAGCTTTTAGCTATCCGACTGTAATGATATGGGAAACGCCAGAAAAAACCTTATCCAGGTAACTCACCCTGACCAAGATTCGAACTCGGGACCTCTTGAACGTGGAGCAGACTTGCTACCATCTACGCTACTGAGGCGGCCTGTGGATGAAACTTGGATACACCATTATATGCCCAAAACTAAATTACAGTTCAAACATTGGACTGTAAGGGGAGAACCGGCTCCAAAGAAAACAGCAAAAATGTTTTTTTTTTCGTCTGGGAAAGCGATGGCGACTGTTTTTTTTTGTATAGTCAATGGAGTTATTCTAATCAATTATCTTCAAAAAGGAAAACCCATTTTGGAAGCATTCTACGCATCACTTCTTCAGAAGCTGAAGGCAGAACTTGCGGAAGAACGGCCACATTTGCAGAAAAAAGAAATCCTGTATCATCAAGACAACGCACCACCTCACACCTTAGCAGTTGCAATGGCGAAAATCCAAGAATTACGGTTTGAACTGCTTGACCATCCGCCATACTCACCAGACCATCTGATCATTAACGTCTCTTTGTTCCCTCATCTGTAGACGTCATCAGATAAAAACGGATAACCACTTCCTATTTCGGAATATTGTAGATAAATACTTGTTACTTGAAATGAATAATAAGGAATATTTCGGAAATTGTTAACTCCCAAAGATGTATTAGGTAAATTGCATGATTTAACAGGATCTACATTTTTTTTCTGTGGTAAGATTTTCTGTCTCTGAGTGTATACAAAAGTCATTCAGAATGTAGAGGACTTCAGATGGTAAATTCGATACAGTTGTTATGAAAATCCCTTAAGGCAAGGCTACACTGAAAGTTCCCCCAAAATGGTGAAAATCATGGAATTTTCTTTTTTGGCATTTTTGGTAGCTTAGTGTTTGTAGTAATAGATGGCATACTATTTTTACCATTTGGACCATTATGGCCATCACATAACAATTTAAAGAAATCTTTAACAATCGTTAAAAGTAACAATCATGACTTTGAAATTCATTTTCTGAGGAACTTTTTTTCTAACACTTTTCAGTATACAAAATGCCTCACATATCAAAGTTTTAAATTTAAGTTGGTGAAACTTCCAGGATAGGTCCATAATATGTAAATAAGGAACTTCACATTCCCATTTTTTGTTAATGCTCATGTTTTGGAAATTATATGGTGTTAAGTAATAAAATAAGTCAATGGTTTCAACATTTTGAGAGCTAATGCGAAGATAATATTTTAGAACAAATTCTACAATAGTATTCCAAAAAATAAGAATGTGGATCTTTTAAAGTTGCTCTGTAATAGCCAAAAACAAAGAATCAAATTAAAAGCTCACATTGTTTGACGGGTAGGGCATTTTTAATTTTTACAATATTTTCCAGAACATTAATTATTAATTAATGAACTATTTGGTGTAGCAACATAAAAATGTGCATGCTAATTTAGAATGATAGTCTAATTATGTAACTAAATTTTCATAATGATAGGTTTATTATTATAGAAGTTGTAATTCTTTTTTTTTCTTTTTTTTTTCTTTTTTGTGATTTACGTCCTCCAACGTTAAGTCATATCGACGACGACTGAAATGGGTGAAATAATGCTCAAATGAATCCGAGGTCAATGCAACTTAGAGTTACCCGACATTCGTCTTGAAGGATAAGGGAAAACCCCGGAAAACCGTTATACAAGTAACTCACACTGACCGAGATTCGAACTCGGTAATTTTAACTAATTTTAATTTTAACTCGGAAGTTGTAATTTTTAGTGTAGCCTTGCCTTGCCTTAAACAAATCCGTTACAACTTTTGAGAATATAAATTTTTTTCGAAAAGTATTCCATATAAAGCTAAGTTTGGGACGCGTATTTTCCTTTATAATCTTCGTTTCACGTCTATGGGAGACGCTGCAGTTTGGAATGTAATCGACATTTCATTCCTTTGGCTTATGCTGTTCACACACATTGCTAAAGTTTGGATAGCTAGAGTGAAGACTGAAAAATTTAATATCACAGCCGGGATTTGAACCATGGATCTTCCGGACTTCGTCTAGTTCCTATTAACAACTGAGGTGCAATGACAACATAACAGCATGGCATAAATTCTCCAACTGACTCGTATTTATTCCGATAAACTACTAGCAGTGGTTATATATACATGAGATAACTACCTTAATGGAGACTTACTGTGCTGTAAGTGCTTTAAGGACCAGTCCACACACTTTTCTTTTCCTGAAAAATGTGGGTCTTTATTTCTTTATATAAGCCAGCAATATAAACTTATTAAACGTTTTTAAATTATTGGTGTAATTGAACTGTGCAACACTCGTATAAAATCACATAAGCATTAATTTGCAATACTTGAACATCGCGAGCTCTCGTGGATACATTCCGCACACCATGTAACATATATACAAGCGGTTGACGTTTATCTTATCGGAGGGGTCTCGGGGAATATGATATAGACCCCGGGGCTACCTACAAACACCCCAGAACCTCTCTAGGCACATCATAAACCTATCACTGTCATATTGAATTTCATCTCCCTTCTCTTTAAAACCCAATTTATCAGAACAAAAACCAACCATCAAACCACCATCTGTTATTCATCCTTCTTAAAATGCCAGTAAGGGACACTGTCCCGGGATGGCAATAAGTCGAAGGCCCCTGTTCCATGGAGCAGGGTTCACCTTCAACGACACCTCTGTGCTGCTGCTGATCTTATCGGGGAGGTCCGAAGCTACAGGGTTCACCTTACGGTGCGTGTGTATCGCACACAATATTCGCAAGCAAAGATAGAGCGGAAATATTGGCGCGAAATGCGACTCTAGGCCACGGAGTATAAAGTGGCACCAACCCATGTGGAGACTATGAATTCCCTTTTGACTTATTTTATAAATATTTACTGTTTATCTATGTATCAATATTCATTCGTTTTTGGCGTGAAGTTGAAAGAATACACAAATGATTTTGTATTTGTTATCTAAAGCATATGTTACTTTCACTGCTATGTATGTCTGCCATAGGTTCAAGAGGTGCCGACTTCGAATCTGGAGTTGTTCTCGATAAGGTTTTCATAGGCTTTCTCCCTCGTTTTGCAAGAATGTCGGGTAACTCTAAGCTCTATAGGTTCTGAACTCATTTGAACATCAGTTCAACCCTTTAAGTCATATGACATTACCTTGGAGCACATAACTTAAAGAAAAAGATTGCAGAAATTAACTTATTGCTAAATTTTTTTAAGGTGAAAGGAAATATGAGAACATATCAGGCTTTAAAACATAGTCAAACTTTAAAGAGTGCGTTAGTGTATGATAATTTTCCAAAGAAATTTATCTTTACACGGCCAAGTGCTAAAAATACGAATGACTTCAAATTCGAGAAAAAATTAAAAATTGGAAAATTCAGACAAATAGCAAGGAATATCCCCAAAATAGTTCATTTCTCAAAATAAAGTATTTGTCGTAAATTGTTTATTTTCACGAGATTATCATGAACGGCAAATTCGCTTAGCCACTGACAATGACATTGTGACGTCAACATCAACATGTAATATTAATTTCCTTATCAAAAATATGAAACATTTTAAAAGTATTACAGTGGGTGTTTTTGAATTAAATTTCTACTATACAATTAACAATTCAAGAAACTACTCTTTTTCGAAACTTTCAGAAATATTTAGCACTTAGAAATATTCATGTGGAACAGTACTTTCCAAACTGCAATGACAAGTGATGCAAATAATATCATAATAATTATATTATGGTTTTTCTATATATAAATAAAGCAAAATATATCATAATTTATCTGACCTTCTAGTCGAAAAAATAGCGGATATAAATGATATAAACAGCTGAAACCTACCTTAACATTTTGGTTCATTCGCAATTTACGTGCAAATATTTCCCGTGAGTAAACTATCTGTGCAGGATTTACGCTTTTTGTCATAAAGACTATTATCATTTTTATTAAAATAAATAATTTCCCATCAAATGACTTCATATCTCTTCCGTTTCTTTCCTTGTGCAGTGCGAAAATTCTCTCTCTCTCTCTCTCTCTTTCTCTCTCTCTTTCTCTCTCTCCCTCTCTCTCTTTCTTTTTTGTTTAATCGGCAAACGCGAATATGAGAGTTTGGGAGTCCGCAAGGTTTGGCGCCAGAGTCTGGAGGTATGACGGTTGTCTGAAAAGTTTCAGACTTCAACATGAAGATGGCAGCACTTCTGTTGACAGCAACACGCCAAAGTTTCTGACATTTTAAACGCTCCACTGTTATGTAACAGTCGCTTAAGTGAGTTGAGGTGAGTGATTTATGAAAATGGATAAAATCCATAATCGAGCCGTTATAAAATATTTGTTTCTGAGAGGCAATACGCTCACGCAAATAAAAGATGAATTGAATTCTATGAATGGGGACTCTGTACCATCAATTCCCAGAGTGAAATTTTGGGCAGCTGAATTTAAATGTAGCCGTAAGTGCTTGGGAGGCAATGAATGTTCGCGACGTTTAGAAACTGCAACTACCGACGAAAACATCACAAAATTTCACCAAGTGGTGCTAGACGACCGCCGGTTTTAAGTGAGAGAGATAGAAGAGGCCATGGACATGTCACAAGAACGTGTTTGTCGCATATTAAATCAACATTTAGACATGAGAAAGATATCCCCGCGTTGGGTGCCGCGTTTGCTCACGTTAGACCAAAAACTTCGAGTGAACATTTCAAACGATCTGATTGCGCAGTTGAGGGGCAATATGTCCGAGTTTTGGCGTAGATTAAATACTGTAGATGAAATTGGATACAACCTTATACTCCGAAACAAAACTACAGTCCAAAGAGTGTACTGCAAAGGGAGAACCGGCTCAAGAAAACTACAACTGTTTTTTCGGCTGGGAAAGTGATGGCGACTGTTTTTTTTTGGGGGGAGGGGGATATTCAAGGAGTTATTTTAATCGATTATCTTTAAAAAGAAAAACCCATTTCGGGAGCATACTACGCATCCCTACCTGAGAAGCTGAATGCAGAACTTGCGGATAAACGAACACATTTTTGGAAAAAAGACAATCCTGTTTCACCAAGACAACACACCATCTCACACCTTAGCAGTTGAGGAACCAAAGCTTTGGATACGATAGAGTGCCAGGATAGGTGTTCATCCCAATAGGAAAGTTGACGATGGAGCTGTGGGTATTTACGACTGCGGAAAAACCGGAAGACCTGGAGAAAGCTCGTTCCACCGCCACATTGTCCTTAACATACCTCACTTTGCTATTACCTACGATCGAACCCGAGCCTCCGTGGTGAGAGCCAAGCGCTTTAAACACTCAGCCATGGGGCAGATAGAATTGATGCACAAATTAGTAAAATGACCACAGAGCTAAGAGCTACCAGGCTTCAAATTTACAGTCATATTGGACGATGAATGAATTGTAAATAAACGAGTAAAGGGTCCTTAAAGCTTTGGTTTACCAGACAGTTAATGAAATGATGTTCAAATGAGTACAGGCAGAATAAAGGAAAACCTCCAGGATTAAGTCATACCGGACGAAGAATGAAAAAATGTTCAAATGAGTACAGGGTATATAGAGCTTAGAGTTACCAGACATTCATTTTCATAATTAAAGAAAACCTCGATGATAAGGCCATATTGGGCGATGAATAAAACAATGATCAAATGAGTACAGGGTACATAGAGCTTAGATTTACCAGTCATTGATATTTCAGAGTAAATGCAAACTTCCACCATTAAGTCGTATCGGACGATGAATGAAATGTTGTCTCAATGAAAAGAGGGTACATAAAGCTTAGATATACCAGACGTTCATCTTTCAGAATTAAGCAAACCTCCAGCATTAAGTCATATCGGACGATAAATGAAATAATGCTCAAATGAGAACATGGTACACAGACCCTAGAGATACCAGTCATTCCTCCTTCAGATTAAAGGAAAACCCCCAATGTTAGGTTATATCGGCCGATGAATGAAATGTTGCCTAAATGAGTACAGGGTACATAGAGCTTAGATTTACAAGACGTTCATCTTTCAAGATAGGCGAAAACCTCCAATGTTAAATCATAACGGACAATGAATGGAATGTTGTCTAAATAAGAACAGGATACATATAGCTCAGAGCTAACAGACGTTCATCTTTCAGGATAAGGTAATATTCCCAACGTGAAGTTATATCGTACGATGGGTGAAATGATGCAGAAATGAGTCCAGGTTACATAGAGCTTATTGTTACCAGACATTCATCTTTCAGGTTAAGGGAAAACCTCCAGTAATAAGTAATATTGGACGATGAAAGAAATCATGTTCAAATGACTACAGGGTACATAGTGCTTAGAGTTACGAGTCATTGATATTTAAGAATGAAGGAAAACTACCAGCATTAAATCATATCGAAGGATGGATGTAATCATGTTCAAATGAGAACAGGGTACATAGAGCCTAGAGTCGCATGTCATTCAAATTTCAAAATGAAGGAAAAACCTCCAGCATTAACTTATCTCGGACGATGAATGAAACAATGTTCAAATGAGTACAGGTCACATAGAGCATAGTGTTATAAGTCATTGATCTTTCAGTATAAAAGAAAACCTCTAGCTTTAAGACATGTCGGACGATGGAAGAAATCCTGTTCAAATGAGTAAAGGGTACATAGAGCTTAGGGTTACTAGACATTCCTCCTTCAGGATAAAATAAGACCTCTAGCATTAAGTCATATCGGACGATGGAAGAAATTATGTTCAAATGAGAAGAGGGTACATAGAGCTTAGAGTCACCAGTCATTCATCTTTCGGAATGAGGGATATCCTCCAACATTAAGTCATATCGAACAATGAATGAAATAATATTCAAATAAGTACTGGGTAAATAGAGCTTAGGGATACCTGTCATTGATCTTTCAGAATAAAGGAGAACCTCCAATGTTGGGTTATATGGGACAAAGAATGAAAAGTCTAAATGAGCACAGAGCACATAGAACTTAGATTTACCAGAAGTTCATCTTTGGGATAGGCGAAAACCTGCAATGTTAAGTCATATTGCATGATGAATGAAATGTTGTCTAAATGAGAACAGGGTACATATAGCTGAGAGTTATTAGAAATTCTGCTTCAGAATAAGATAATATACCTAACGAAATATCATATCGGACGATGAATGAAATGAGGCAGAAATGCGTCCAGGTTACATAGAGCTGATAGTTACCAGACATTTACCTTTCAGGAGAAAGGAAAGCTTCCGGCCTTTAGTTATAGCCGACGATGCCAAAAATAATATTCAAATGAGTACAAGGTACGTAGTGCTTAGAGTTAGCAGTCATTGACGTAATAGAATAAAGCAAATCCTGCAGCCTAATATCATATTGGACGATAAATGAAATACTGTTCAAATGAGTACAGGGACATAGAACTTAAAGTCACCAGTAACTGATCTTCAGAACGAAGGAAAACCTCTAGGATCAAATGATAACGGACGATAACGGAAACAACGTGTAAATGAGTTCAGGATACACAGAGGTTAGCGTTACCTTACATTCATTTTTCAGGAAAAAGGAAAACCTCCAATATTAAGTCATATCGGACAATGAAGGAAATAAATTTAAAATGAGTACAGGGTACTTAGAGCTGTAAGCCACTTGTCATACATCTTTCAGTATAAGCGAAAACCTCCAATATTAAATACATATCGGACGAACGGTGAAAAGTTTTCTAAATAAGTCTAGGCTTCATAGAGCTAGTTGTTGCCAGACATTTATCCCTCAGGATAAAGGAAAACGTTCAGAATTAAGTAATATCGGATGATGAATGAAGTGTGGTATAAATAAGTTCAGGCTACATAGAGCTAACTGTTGCCAGACATTTATCCTTCAAGATAGGGGAAAACGTTCAGCATTAAGTCATATCGGATGATGAATGAAATGTGGTATAAATAAGCACAGGATACATAGGGCTTACAGTTGCCAGTGATTCATTTTTCAGGATTAGCTACAAACACCAACGTTAATTCAAGTCGGAAGGTGAGTGAAATATTGCAGAAATGAGTCCAGGTTACATAGAGCTTATAGCTACCAGACATTAACTTTTCAGGATTTAAGGAAACTTCCAGCGTTATGTAATATCGGACGATAAAAGAAATCAGGTTCAAATGAGTAAAGGGTACAAAGAGCTTAGAGCTACAAGTCATCCATCTTACAGAATGAAGGACAAACCTTCAGCATTAAGTTATATCGGACGATGAGCGAAATAATTTTCAGATGACGACAGTGTACATAGAGCTTAATGTTACCTAACATTAATTTTTCAGGAGAAGCGAAAACCTCCAGTGCTAAGTCATATGGGAAGAAGAATGAAATATTGTCTAAATGAGAACAGTGTACATATAGCTGAGTTACCAGACGTTCATCTTTCAGGATAACGTAACATCCTCAACGTTAAGTCATATCGGACAATGAATGAAATGAAACAGAAATTAGTCAAGGTTTCATAGAGCTTATAGTTACCAGACATTCATCTTTCAGGATATGGAAAAATCTCCATCATTAAGTACTATCGGAGGAAGAAGAAATCATGTTAAATGAGTACAGGGTACATAGAGCTTAGGGTTCCAAGTCTTTCATCTTGCAGAATGAGGGAAACCTTCCAGCATAAAGTTATATCGGACGATGAATGGAGTAATGCAGAAATGAGTCCAAGTTACATAGAGCTTATTGTTACCAGACGTTCATCTTTCAGAATATGGAAAAACCTGCAGCATTAAGCAATATCGGACGGTGAAAGAGATAATGTTCAAAAGAGTACAGGGTACATAGAGCTTAGAGTTACAAGTCATTCATCTTTCAGATGGAAGGACAAACCTCCAGCATTATGTCATAACGGACGATGCATGAAGTCATGTTCTAATGAGAAGGGGGTACATAGAGCTTAGGGTAAGATATCATTCATCTTTCAGAATAAATTAAAACCCCCAGCCCTAAGATAAGTCATGTCATGGGATGATTGAAATAGTGTACAGAGAGCTTTAAGCGACCAGCTTTAAGAAAAAGAGGCAGTCTCCTGCGTTATGTCATATCAGATGTTGAACGACATGTTGTCTAAATGAGTAAAGGTTACATAGAGGTTACAGTTACCTGAAGTTCATCCTTGAGGATTAGGTATGAGATCCAACATTAAGTCATATCGTACGATGTATGAATAGATGCAGAAATGAGTCCTAGTTATGTATAGCTTATATTTACAAGACATTCAACTATCAGCATAAGGGAAAACTCTTGCATTTAGTCATATCCGACGATGAATGGATTGATGTTCAAATGAGTACAGAGTACATACAGCTTACAGTAACCAAACATTCATCTTTCAGTATAAGGTAAAACCTTTAATGTTAAGTCATATCCGGCGATGAAGGGATTGATGTTCGAACGAGTCCAGGTTACATTGGTCTTAGATTCACCAGACATTCATCTTTCAGAATAAAGGAAAAATCCAGCATGTATTCATATACGACGATGAATGGATTGATGTTCAAATGAGTACAAGGGTACATAAATCTTAGTGTTAGCAGTCATTGATCTTGAAAAGATCTTGAGCAGTCATTGAGGCTAAAGGAAAACCTCCAGCATAAAGGCATATCAGGCGTCGAATGAAATATTCTTCAACTGAGTACAGGCTACATGGGGATTAGAATGATCAGATATACACCTTTCAGGATCAAATAAGGCTTCTAGTTAGTTCATACCTGAAGATGAAATAATAATGTTCAAATGAGTACAGGGTACTAGGAGTTTAGGGTTAGCAGTCGTTGATCTTTAAGAATAAAGGAAACCATCTTGCATAAAGTCATATCAGACGATGAATGAAATGATGCAGAAATGAGTCCAGGTTACATAGTGCTTACAGTTACCAGACATTCATCTTTCAGTATAGGAGAAATCCTCCAGTATTAAGTAATATTGGACGGTGAAAGAAATCATGTTCAAAGTACTACAGGGTACATACAGCTTAGGGTTACGAGTCATTGATCTTTCAGAATAAAGGAAGACCACCAGCATTAAAAACTATCGAACGATGGATGTAATCATGTTCAAATGAGAACAGGGTACATAGAGCTTAGAGCCACAATTCATTCATCTTTCAAAATGAAGGAAAAACCTCCAGCATTAAGTCATCTCAGTCGATGAATAAAATAATTTTCAAGTGAGTACAGGGTACATAGGGCATAAAGTGACCAGAAATTCAACTTTAAGAATAAGAGGAAAACCCCAAAGTTCAGTCATACCGGATGATGAATGAAATGTTGTCTAAGTGAGAACAGGATACATAAAACTACGAGTTACCAGTCGTTCGTGTTTTAGGGTACGGGAAACCACCAGCAGGGAAGAAACAAGTTACATCGGACGATGAAGGAAATGACGTTCAAATGAGTACAGGATACACAGAGCGTAGAGTTAACCGTCATTCATCCTTCAGAATAAAAGAAAACCTCTAGCATTAAGTCATATCGAATGATGGAATAAATCATGTTCAAATAAGTACTGGGTACATAGAGCTTAGAGTTACCTGTCATTGACCTTCCAGAATAAAGGAGATCCACCAATTCTAGGTAATATCGGAAGAAGAATGAAAAGTCTAAATGAGTACAGAGCACATAGAACTTAGATTTACCAGAAGTTCATCCTTGGGAGAGGCGAAAATCTGCGATGTTAATCCATATTGCACGAGGAATGAAATGTTGTCTAAATGAGAACAGGATACATATAGCTAACAGTTATTAGAAATTCAGTTTCAGAAAAAGATAATATCCCTAACGTTATATCATATCGGACGATGAGAGAAAAGGTGCAAGAAATGTGTCCAGGTTACATAGACTTTATTGTTACCAGACATTAAACTTTCAGGAATTGGGAAAACTTCCAGCGTTAAGAAATATCGAACGCTGAAAGAAATCAGGTTCAAATGAGTACACGGTACAAAGAGCTTAGAGTTACAAGTTATCCATCTTACAGAATGAAGGATAAACCTTCAGCATTAAGACATAACGGACGATGAACGAAACAGTGTTAAAATGAGTACATGGTACATAGAGCAGAGAGTTACCAGCCACTCATCTGTCAGTTTAAAGGAACACTTCCAGCATTAAGTCACATCTGACGAGGAATAAAATAAAGTTCAAATGAGTATAATTTACATAGAGCCCAGTGTTAGCAGTCATCCATTTTCAGAATAACGGGAAACGCCTCCAACAACTCATGTCAAACGATGAATGAAATAATGTTCAAATGACTACAGTGTACATAGAGCTTAGAGTTACCTAACATTCATTTTTCAGGAGAAGGGAAAACCTCCAGTGCCATGTCATATGGGAAGAAGAATGAAATGTTGTCTAAATGAGAACAGGGTACATATAGCTGAGTTAGCAGACGTTCCTCTTTCAAGATAACGTAATATCCTCAACGATAGGTCATATCGGACGATGAATGAAATGATGCACAAATGAGTCCATGATTCATAGAGCTTATAGTTACCATTCATTCATCTTTCAGAATAAGGGAAAACTTCCAGGATTAAGTCATATCCGACGATGAAAGACATTATACTCAAATGAGTACAGGGTGTATAGAGCTTAGAGTAAGTCATCACTGATCTTTCAGAATTAAGAAAAACCTCCAGAATTAAGTCATATGCGACGATGATGGCAATGATGTTTAAATGAGTACGGGATATATAGGGCTTGTTGTTAAGAGTCATTGATCTTTCAGAGTAATGGAAAAACTCCAGCCTTAAGTCAGAAGGGACGATGAATGAAATAATGTTCAAATTAGTACACGGTACATAGAGCCGAAAGTGACCAGACATTCATCTTAAAGGAGAAGAGGAAACCTCCAATGTTAAGTCATATCGGTTGATGTACGAAATGTTGTCTAACTGAGTACAAGGTACATGGAGCTTACAGTTACCAGACGATCATCTTTCAGGATTAGGTACAACCTCCAATATTAAGTCTTGTCGGACGATGAATTAAATGATGCAGAAATGAATCCAAGTTACTTAGAGCTTATAGTTACCAGACATTCATCTTTCAGGATATGGGAATAACCCCAGCATTCAGTGATATCGGACGATGAAAGAAATCATGTTCAAATGAGTACAGGTTGCATAGAGCTTAGAGTTCCATGTCTTTCGTCTTGCAGAACGAGGGGAATACCTCCTGCATAAAGTCAAATCGGACGATGAATAAAATAATGTAGAAATGAGTCCTAGTTACATAGAGCGTATAGTTACCAGACATGCATATTTCAGGATAAGGAAAAAAACTCGAGCATTAAGTGATATCGGCCGATGAAAGAAATCATGTTCAAAAGACGACAAGATACATAGAGCTTAGAGTTACAAGTCATTCATCTTTCAGATGGAAGGACATCCCTCCAGCATAAAGTCATATAGGACGATGAATGAGGTAATGTTGAAATGAGTACATGGTGCATAGATCTTAGAGTTAGCATGCATCTTTCAGGATAAGGTAATACCACCAACGTTATGTCATAACGGTTGTTGAATTGGTTTATGTTCAAATGAGTACAGGTTACATAGAGCTTAGAGTTACCAGTCATTCACCTTTCACAGTAGAGAAAATCCTCCAGCATTATGTCATATATGACGATGGATGAAATAGTGTTCAAATGAGTACATGGTACATAGAGCTTAGAGTTACCAGTCATGTATCTTTCAGAATTAAGAAAAACCTCCAGTATTATGTCATATTGGACGAGGGATGAAATCATGTTCAAATGAGAAGGAGGTACATAGAGCTTAGGTTCACCGGTCATTCATCTTTCAGGGTAAAGGAAAACCTCCAGCACTAAGATAAGTCATATCATGAGAATTATTGAAATAGTATTCAAATGAGTACAGGTTACATAGAGCTTTAAGCGACCAGACATTTATCTTTTAGAGAAAGAGGAAGCCTCCTGTGTTATGTCATATCAGATGTTGAACGACATGTTGTCTAAATGAGTACTGATTACATAGAGCTTACAGTTACCTGACGTTCATCTTTCAGGATTAGGTAAAATATTTAAAGTTAAGTCATATCGGACGATGAATGAATAAATGCAGAAATGAGTCCAAGTTACGTATAGCTTATATTTACACGACATTCCTCTAACAGCATAAGGAAAACGCTCTAAAATTTAGTCTTATCCGACGATGAATGGATTGATGTTAAAATAAGTACAGGGTACATAGAGCTTATAGTAAACAAACAGTCATCTTACAGTATAAAGGAAAACCTCCAGCATTTAGTCATATCCGACGATGAATGGATTGATGTTCAAATGAGTACAGGGTACATAGAGCTTAGAATTACCGGACATGCATCTTTCAGAAAAAGGGAAAACCTAGAAACGTTAAGTAATATCCGAGGATGAATGGATTGATGTTCAAATGAGTACAGGGTACATAAAGCTTGGTGTTAGCAGTCATTGAGAATAATGGAAAACGGCCAGCATAAATGCATATCTGGGGTCAAATGAAATATTCTTCAAATGAGTACAGGGTACATGGGATTAGAATGACCAGACATGCACCTTTCAGGATAAAAGAAGGCTTCCAGTTAGTTCATACCTGACGATGAGAGAATAGTATTCAAATGAGTAAAGGGTACCTAGAGTTTTGGGTTAGCAGTCGTTGATCTTTAAGAATAAAGGAACCCTCTAGCATAAAGTCATATCAGACGATGAATGAAATGATGCAGAAATGAGTCCAGGTTACATAGAGCTTATATTTACCAGATATTCATCTTTCAGCATAGGAGAAAACCTCCAGCACTAAGTAATATTGGACGATGAAGGAAATCATGTTCAAATGACTACAGGGCACTTAGAGCTTAGAGTTAAGAGTCATTGATCTTTCAGAATAAAGGAAAACCACCAGCATTAAAAAATATCGAACGATGGATGTAATCATGTTCAAATGAGAACAGGGTACATAGAGCTTAGAGTCACAAGTCATTCATCTTTCACAATGAAGGAAAAACCTCCAGCATTAAGTCATCTCGGACAATGAATGAAATAATGTTCATATGAGTACAGGGTACATGGGGCATAGTGTTACAAGTCATTGATCATTCAGAATAAAGGAACACCTCCAGCATTATGTCATATCGGTCGATGAATGAAACAATGTTCAAATGAGTACAGGGTACATAGAGCTTGAAGTGACCAGAAATTCATCTTTAAGGATAAGAGGAAAACTACAATGATAGGTCATATCGGATGATGAATGAAATGTCTATATGAGTACAGGATACACAAAGTTAGGAGTTACCAGCCGTTCATGTTTCATGGTAAGGGAAAACCACCAGCAGGGAAGAAACAAGTTACATCGGATGATGAAGGAAATAATGTTCAAAGGAGTAAATGGTACATAGAGCGTAGAGATAACAGTCACTCATCCTTCAGAATAAAATAAAGCCTCTAGCATTAAGTCACATCGGACGACGGAAGAAATCATGTTTAAATGAGAACAGGGTACATAGAACTTAGTGTTACCAGACATTCGTCCTTCAGAATAAAATAAAACCTCTAGCATTAAGTTCAAATGAGAACAGGGTACATAGAGCTTAGAGTCACCAGTCATTCATCTTTCGGAATGAGGGACATCCTCCAGCATTATTTCATATCTAACAATAAATGAAGTAATACTCAAGTGAGTACAGGGTACAGAGAGCTTAGTGTTACCAGTCATTGAACAGAGTGTATGTTTTAACGCTCCGTAGTGTGGAGGGTCGCTTTTTCGAGTCCCGCCTTGGGCCTGGGTGCTTGTGTGTATTGTGTATACGTGTAAAACAACAGGAAGCAGATACAGTAAAACCACGGTTGCGTGAACGCGGCGAAAACCAGATCGGGGAGGCGGAGTCCTAGAGCTCGTTTGACAGAAGGGGAACTCGGACCACTTTAGGCGACTCAGTAAGTGCCCCAATCTGTCAGAGACTGAGCATAGGCTCCAACTTGACCTGAAATGATAGGAAAAGGATAAAAGAAAATTTAAGATAAAAGAAAAATAATCCTATCATTCGTCTAGGCAACCAGGGAGGACTACGTAAAATACATTATCGGAATGACCGGTCCCAAGTAGCAATTCTGGTGCCTTCCTAGCACGAACCTCAGAAATTATCATAGAGACATCTCGTTTGGTACGTCGGAGAAAAATTAATGAACAACAGTAAATCAGATATGCTTTTCTGCTTGGTTTCTCAGTGTTGCATTAAAATGACATAACATTGATATTTCACAGAAGCCTTGATATCCAGAAAACCCAATTAAGTTGAATGTCTAAAGGAGTATACTAATTTTTCAACTCTACTATTCGTGTACATAAGCCAGTTGCCATCAGAAGAAGCTGTTTTAAAAACCTCACTTTACATCATACTTGCATAAACAGATGGTAGCTGAAAACGAACGGAAAGGGTATATGTCAGAGAAAGAGAGAGAGAAAGAGAGATGATAAGGGAAACCGTGGAGGCAGATATAGCGATATAGAATAATAGAGAGATCGACCGAAGTATGACGTTGACTACGGAGGCAGCGGGAGGACAAATTCTCTAGAGTTAACGTAGTGCGGTGAGCGCAGCTGTTGTTAATATACAGTATTTTCTTGTAATTTTCCATTTTGAAGCATTAGATGACGGCAGGAAGCAACATTGTAATATGTGTGTCCGCGTCACAAAAATGCCCAATTCATATGAAACTAGTTTATAATGATATATCCCGTTTAGGTTCGATTTCCTATAAGTCAGAAAATATGGCCTCTTATTAATGATATTATGTAATACGGTAGATTGTTGTTCTATTATTTTAGATTCTCTAAAATAAAATCAATGGTTTTTGCTGAAATGTTATCTTACGCAAAATGATTGACATACACTTTCCAGAAAAATCAAAATTATTTTGATAAGAATCTGTAGAATATTCATTGACTTAGCTTTCTACGATTTCATGTATGTGCAGTATTTACGTTGCAAGATTATTTAGCAGCGATATAGAAAGCCTTATATTATGAGGTAGGTCCAGAAAGTAAGCTCTGTTTGGTAATAAAATTAAAATGTGTATACATACAAAAAATTATTTATTGCACGAAGTACTACAACTCTTAAACTACTTTTCTACATAACTTCCGAAATTTTGCAGGCATTTGTCATAGCAAGGCACAAGTTTTTGTATACCTTCTTCATAGAAGTTTGCCGCCTGTGTCTTCAACCAGTTAGCAACATTTTCTTTCACCTCTTCGTTATTGTTGAAGTGTTGACCGCCAAGGAAGGATTTAAGATGCAAAAACAGATGAAAGTCGCTTGGAGGTAGGTCAGGGTTGTATAGGGGGAGTTCCAACACGTCCCAGTCAAATCCCTGTAGGATGTTTTTCGTCGCATTTGCGAGTGTGTGGTCGCATGTTTCGTGAAGAAACACAACACCTTTTGACATCGCAAATTTGCCGATAAATTTCAGTTGGTTTCAGTTTCCTAGCTTTCAGAAAACGAACCACATCTCTGATTTCACAAGCGGCGGGATTTTCAATCATCACTGACATTGTAAACAAGCACAACAAAGCGTACATAGCTGACAGCGATCTCACAAGGCGCACGTTTCTTCTCCTTGATACAGAGCGTTTACCGTGCATGTGCGGAACTGCGATCGCAGCGTTGCAGCGTAGATAAATTGAAACAGAACTAACTTTCCGGACGCCCCTTGTGTTATACTGCTTAGCAATACGCTCTCTCACATTTAAGAGTTCATCGGGTTTGTGTGTAATCACTAATTATCATCAGCAGTTTGGACAATTTTTAGTGTAGTTTGTGATTCTAGTGGGGCTTTCCAACTCCTTAAACATCTCAAATACTGTTGCACTTAAGAATCATTTCCTTAACGATTTCGTATACAACTTGTTCAAAGAAAATGGTTATGGAAATTTAAGATATATACAAACTGCACCTTCCTTACAGCGAACTACCACTTTTACGTGAAAGCAGCTAATGAATTGCTTTTTTACAGTAAACTATAATCCTTAAATTACCCTTCTTGTACTACTGTCTGGTTAAGCCAACCTGATTGCTCTAAGAGTGTAGAACCATCAACTCTTAATATTTCTTTAAACATGCTTTGAGGTACAATTAATTATGAATGGAAGTATTCCTTTACACTCACGTATTTCTACTTTCTGATATGCTTTCTGCTTTTCCTATTTCCTGCCACATACTCATGCTAGAACACACTTTTGTCATGACACAAAGAACTAGCGACGCGCCTAAAGAACGTCACCAAAGGTATAGACAAGTAGAACGAAATTGTAAAATCACGATTTTCAGAGTTAAGATGCAGTGCTGCCATTTTGTTTGTCTTGTTATATTTGCCGATAACTGTTAGCTCTGATGATCATGACGTGACTTATTATTTTGTATCCAGAGAGGAGAACCGTAGTTTGCGAATTTTTAAATATCCTCTATCCTTGTAGCAACTACAGCGAAATCGGCAGTGAGACTACTTCTGTGAAGTGGTATGCTAAATTTGATACAGTTGGGAAGATAAATCGTAGTGAATGAGTGATATGAGATTGTAGTGTGATATTAAATATACTTTAAGTTACTCACATACCAGACAATATTTTAGTATACGGATATCTGCCAGGAAAGACATGTTGGCTCACAAACAACAGAAGTTCCAGTTGCTGTCCACAGATGGCACTACCGGTAATATCGTATACTAGAAAAGACGAATTGCAATTATCAAAGAAGACTAATAAGATATGTAACTGTGTTCGTTAGGTTTAGCACAGATTTAAGTATGTTTCAGTTCGTGAAAATTGAGAACAGCTAAGGGCGTATACATACATATGCCAGAGAGACAAGTAGTCGTGCGTGAGAACGGAAGCACTCTAAAATGCATATATAGAAGATTGTAGCTTATGTGAGATATATGGGATTTCCAATTCTTGATCATGGCGCTGATTTTTCGAATGGTACTTGCATATAATAATGAAAAGTGAAATGTCAGATATATATTTAGGGCTAATAACCATAAATCTATAAACAAAAATTGATTTCACCTTGGAATTACGCTATTCACAACCCACAGATACACCCACAATGAGATTTTGCAGAAAACGGATTTATTTCTTAGGATATTTTCAAAACAAGGTTTCTTCTACCTCTCGGGGTCGAATTTTTGTGTGGAACACAATCCTTCTCGCCGTAACTAGAACTAAGTAAGCTTTAAATGATAGAGCGAAATATTGCAGCAGAGAATAAGATTTGGCAATAAGAATAAAAATGTGATTTCTACAGCCAAAAGAGATACATATTACGTTTTCCTTAACTGTGTACATTATATCTAGCGATCTGGCCATGATAGTGTATGTTCTGTATATCTGCATAAGGAAACGTGTAGCTTAAATATTTTTGGAAAGGTCTGTGTGGTAGCTCATATTCTGACTAACTTTTTCAGACTTCTTTAAACTGTAGCTCATAAAATATAATTATGCAGTCTACATAATTTAAGCTTATGTTATCTCATTAAATATTTTCGATATGTTCTCTGCTATTAGCTTTAATTTTAGAATATGGTTATATCTTGAAAATGCTACTCCCCATTCTTGATTTTCTAGGGATTGCAAAGACTCAGCATCGAACTTAAAGGATGTCAAGAGCCGACCAAATTTTTTACACATGTGAGTATGCCTAAGTTTTATCTACAGCGGATTATAATTACTTCCTTAGGCCTGTATGTTAAGTTAGGAATGTGGAGGATTTATACGAGAATGTAGTGTGATCATAGTACCTTAGGTTACTTATAAACATATTTCAGATACGAGATATTTAGCGGAATGTGTCAGGAGGTTTTATCTGTGACCTGCATTCACTAGGTTCGGGTTCGATTCCCGTGGCCGACTTACCTAACGCATGGGTTGTTTCGGGGTTACTCCCTGGCAAATGCTAGAATTGTGAATTACATCTCCAGATATTTCTGTCCCTCCGTTTCATCTTCAATATTTGTACGGAAAGAATGTCTGTTGTCCTTGGAGGGAGGATTGTTGTAATTGAGTAGGTTACCATTTAAGTAAAAATGAAAGGACTGTGCCCTCTGTTCTGTCCTCGCATCTTGGGGCGGCCACCCTGTTTCCTCGTCCTTACTCACGGGGATGCCCCATTTGGGGCATAGGTACACGAGGTCAAGGCTGGTCGCACCGTCGAATTAGCTCCACAGTAATCCTAAATTAAAGCTGCTCCTTAATGCGAGAGAATATTTCACTTACCGATTCTCTCCAAGGAAAATGCACTGATTTAAATCACCTATAATTATTTATAAATTTTTTGAAGCAAGATTCATACTGCTACTATATATTTAGGCGATACGAGTATCATGACTGTCGATTGATACGCGAATGTCCTTTTATCGCACTTTTGAATAAACAAATGAAAGACTCCAAAAGCTAACATTGCCTTAGTTCAGACAACGGACCGTTGACTATCATAAAAGCAAATAAAAAACGCAACTGCTAAACAGTTGAGTTTTGAAAAACTAAAGTTAATATGTGGAATTGACTAAACTTAAATCTACTACGGAGAGACAATATATCAGTTACCGATTCTCTGCCGGGAAATATGTTTTCCCTCAGTAGCAATAAAAATACCAAAAAACTGCTTTTCACCGCTGCGGAAAATAGAACTTTGCATATTTCAAAAACAATAGATTACTGTATCTCCAAGGCGGTTTGGTTACGACAAACTAAAGTTAAATAAGTGGAATCGACATCAGTGGTCAGATCAAGCATTGGAGCGTCTTAAAATATGTTTACTTAATAACTTCCTCTACACATAATTGTAAATAAATATTTTAAAACCGTTCTCCTTCACTAATATATTGTGCATTTATCCAGATTACTGCCGCACCGTCGTTAATTAGTGACGCCACTCAACTGTCAAAAAAACAATCCGGGTTGGATTCCAGGCGACCACAAAATGATATATGTGGTGGAAAAGACGACGCTGGGTCATCGAATATATCCTGTATACCTGTAGGAGGAGCAAAGAAATGGACACCGCGACTACTTCAGTAAAACGGTATGTTTAATTTGGTATATTTGGAAAGATAAGCCATAGTGAATGAGTGATTTGAGAATGCAGTGTGACTGTAAATATGTCAAGTTGCTTACAAACATATGTTACATACCATACAATATTTTAGTTTACACATTTCCGTGAGGATAAATGTGTTGGCTATCAGAAACTGAAAGTCATAGTCAACCTTGTTTCTTCTTTCAGAATAGAAGTGCCGACGGATATCTTAGCGCTGCATGGCAGGATGATATTCTCTGAGTAAACCACTTCCTCCTCTGGTAGGACGGTTGCTGGTCTCTGAATCGGTTACTAGGACCGCTTTCGGGCCACATTAGGCGGAATGTACGCTGTCCTGGCCTACCGAGGGAGGTTTCCATCCAAGTGAAATGAGGGGACCCTGCCGTCTGAACTGTCCTGGCCACTTGGGTCGGCTGCCCTCAGTTTCCTCTTGCCTCATCCTTCCTTCCGGGATGCCCCACTGGGTAAATAGGTACAGTAGATCAAGCCTGGTAGCAGAGACCAGCCCCTCCCAAATGGGAGTTGTTCGGATTGTGTTGGACTCGAGCACAGTGCTAAACCACTGCTTTGATGACACCTTATTTGGAGAGGCATGAACTACTCCGTAACAAATGAATATCACAATTATGCTTACTCTATTAAAACTTGTCACAGATATTCATAAAATATTCGCAAATCGACCCGAATATAAATGAACAGATAGTAATAATAGCAGAATCTGTTACACTTGTACAAATGTTCGTAGATTTTTCTATCAAATCACAAGTTTTCTTGATCTACTTTGATTTTTATATACAATACAGCTCCAAATACTACTGCTCATATTCACCACGTGTTTAGCAGTAAAACGGAGCACTACTATTCTAACGCTTGCAAACTATTCCTAATATACAATATACATTACTATTTACATTGCTCTTACAACCTGCGGCCCAACTGAAACTTCCTATTTGTACTTAGAGTTTCATCAGATTTCCAGTGTGTGTCGTTGTGGTCGCAGTCACTTAGTAAACACGCGGACATTTGAACTGGCAATTTTTACCGGTTTTTTTCATTGCGATTTATTTTAGCTATTATAATAAATTCAGTACCACGAACATGCATCTTAGATAGAGGAAGATTTGCATTCCCTAGGAGATTTAAATGTCCAGATTTAATTGTATATATTGGAACCACCTGAATCTGGAATATAAATAGGATTCAAAACTGCAGGTCGGTTAAGTACCAAACTTGTATGTGGGATGATTATCTTAAAGGATGACATGTGAATATTTTCAAGAAAATGTAATGACGGCAAACTACACTTTACTTGAAAATTTTTAATTTTGTAAAAAATAGATCTAGTGACTTTAATTAATGTGCTAACTCTTTATAATTTTTTATGAAAAACGAAATACATAAGTTGTATCTGTAGTGATTGTTCTCAGAGGTTCTTTTCATTCTGATATAGTTCACATAGCTGTAATCTATAAGAGGTAGACAAAATATGCCACACAAAAATCTTGTTAAAATATCTAACCGTAGTGTCATTAACCCTGTTAGTACTTTCCTAGCCAAACCTTGGGCTCAAAAATCTGAATTTGATTAACTCGTAAAACAGCATTCATCCAAAATCCGAACGACCGCCAATGCATTTCACGTCACCTGTGTGTTGACGGAAGGAAGAAACAAAATTTCACACCAGCGGTAAAACTTTTACACTAAGATGCTAATCTTGCCGCCGCTGACCTGAACCTTAAATGTATACAGGTGCTCTATACCCAGATCGGGGTATCACTTGTGGAAATCTGAGCTCTTTCGCAGCTAATGTCGGTTTTATATCACAACAAATGATACTTACAGCGTATTGAGAAAATTAAAAAATGTACGAAAACAGTACAATCTAAACTCGTTCCTCTGATATATGCTTTTGTAGACTTTACATTTAAGACGCAATAATTCTTGTCGTCCTGCATGGATTTTGTATGCAATATAGCTACAACCTCCTCACGCTTACAATTAGGATATACTTTACATAAAGCACTCATTATTATTCTCAAGTTATAGAAAATACTAATAATTACTAAGGCAAACTATTATATCTAGAGCAATTCCAAACTGCGCACATCTGTAATACGCTACGCGTACTTACTGTTTGCTCAGACTTCCACCGCGTGTCGCTGTGGTCGTGGAAAACACGCAGGAAATTTGTACTGCAGGTTTGTACACAGTTTTCTTCTTTGAGCTTTATTTTTGGTTTAAAATAACAATCTCTTTACACGTCGCAAATAGTAGGTAGATGAGTACTTGCATTCTATAAAGAAATTCATTGCACAAATTGTGCCACAGATACCTGTTTTCTGATCACCTGAATCCAAAACAAAAAAAAAACGTTATATTCAGCAAAAACCAAATCTGGAAAGTTGGGTAAATACCAAATTTGTATTATATAAAAAATTCAGCAACTCCACGGATGACCAGCAAAGGTGTTCTAGCACATTTTAATGTAAGACTAAACCTAAAGAGAACTTCCTCGAAAATGTTTACCTGTTGTCAGCCATAAGAGTATAAAGTTCCAGAAGTTTTTTTCTTTGACTTTGCTAGCTATATCACTATTGTTGTGCTAAGGGATTGTTGTTTCTCTTGTCCCATAATCATGTATATAATCTTCGAACGAATTCACCTTTCCTATCTGTTAGCGACCTCTTTTCAAAGAGCAGCTCCAGAATTTCGCACAATCACATAAATTTGAATGAGGTTATATTGGTAAAGTGAGTTGGTGTCTATTTTACAAGCACTTTTAGTTATCAGGTTCTACCAACCTGTGCCATGCTACTTGGTGGTGTTGCTTATGGTACTGAAATTTGATTGTGAAACATCTTATCCTCTTAATCCTCACCACAAACACACACACACTCTGTTAAATTCGGCTACGATACACACTATCCTTTTGCAGGCGACAACAGTCCCCTGTGTTCCCAAACTACCGTCTAAAACTGAGGCCTTTCTGAGAAATTTATAACTCTAATGTAATTAAATAATATAATAAAAATGGAACTACAGTTTCATTTTGGTGCTTGCAATATACTGGAACTTATTTTCAATTTTCCAGTATCATTTATGTTTGAAAAGCGTCGGCCCGCCTTCCGGTTTTTCTTAAAGTTTCATAGAAAAGCGTGATGCTTGAAACACAGAATAAGTTGGACAATATTTCTAACAATCAGACCATGTAAAAATTATATCTACAATATAATGGGCTTTGAAAGTATCTCTATAAGCGCAAACGTTATATTTGGAATAAGAGAGACAAGTGAATTGAGAAAGTAGTATGTGTGTAACACCTTAACTTACTATTATAAACAAACATTACACACGAGATAATTTTCGTTAATACCGGTTTTCCGCAAGGAAGGGCTAAATGTCTCAGAAGATACGAAAGTTATATAAACAAACATTACACACGAGATAATTTTCGTTAATACCGGTTTTCCGCAAGGAAGGGCTAAATGTCTCAGAAGATACGAAAGTTAAATTTAACTGCATGTTTACCCCAGAGATTGCGCTAACTGTCATATGTTATAATGGACAGGAAGAACTACAATAATATATAAAGTTTTAATAGATATGTATTTATGTTCTCTAGATTTGTCTAGAATTACAGCGTGTTCTATAATTTAATACCTCAAATGTACACAGCCGCAACATTGAATGTACAAATATTTGAGTGTGAGACAGGAAGAACCCTGAAGAGATTACAAATCAAGGTCTTTCGCTATGCATGAATGTTGTATTTTGTTAAAATGTTTATTAGTTACACACGGTGAGAGTGCTTCGGTACAGCATGATAGCATGGCTGAAATAATAAAAATCTGTAATATGATAATAAATATGAGTTAATGGAACGTAGCTTATACACAAATTAGGTATTGTTTCTTGTACTGTCGGGCCGCTCTATCTCCGGCTCTGACAGTTCTCGAGAATGGGAAGCGCGCTGTTGCCAGTTATTTAGCGGGAATTTCAAGCAGAGGAACGTGTGTATTTTAAATATTTCACGCATTTGCAAATCGTAACTTCGTAAATGAACGTGGACAATGTGTATATACATGATCCCAGAATAGTTACATATGGAGACAATATACCATACCATTTACCGGAAAAGAAATAACAAAAAGCTACGTTTACTGAAATTGGCTATTAAACAACTTACATTCAGTCCAGTGGGAAGACACCGCAATCCTCATAAATATCCATATCTTCATCATCTTCACTCATCGCGGCTTCATCACTGGGGTCGCTGCTGACGTCATATTCACTGAATGAAATTATCAGCTCCTCCACACGTGTTTCCACTATGCCGTCGTCGTCCTTGGCTTGTATTAAAAGTTTCCAAGTATGATCCACGGCACCTTTCCAGTTATCCTGGGTCATTTGTTTACACCATTTTGCACTAATAGCTGAACATCAGAAATGCGGAATGTTGTGTTATGTTCTGCAACATAACCTTTCACTTGTGGACAAATCAGTTCAATGGCATTGAAATGACAGTGATGGGGAGGGAGCCTGATTACAATGTGACCGTGAGCAGCAGCAATACTGTCTATTTCATGAGTGCAGAAACGTCGCTTGTAAAGTTTTACAATTTGCAGGAGTTCTGCTTTCGTCATTTCTCCGGACGCTCCAGGTATGTTTTTGTTCTCCAACCACTGCAAAATGACGCTTTTCCTGTCGCACATTGTCAGTGCTTTGTTTAATTGAACTGAATGGTATGGCGCATTGTCCATAGCAATAATTGTTTTTGGCACTGATCTTTGGCAGAGGAGATTCTTGGAACCAGTTCTTGAACGTATCTCCATTCATTTCTTTGTGATAATCACGCGTGCCCTTTGATCTGAATAAGAGCATTACTCCTGGAATAAAACCACGTACACCACCAGTATGGAGCAAAATCAATCTGCTTCCTTTTCCAACTGGCACTTTCATTGTGTCTGCAATAGTGTCATCTGTCCATGCCTTTGTCTTAGTGTGTTCTGCATTTACCCACGTTTCATCAAGCCGTACCACCTTTTCGGGATTGCTTTTTAGAATTTCCCGCAAAAATCTGCCTCTCCATGCAACTATGTCACTTCTTTCCATTACAGCTTTCCTCCCAGAAAAAGTTTTAAACTGAAAACCTAGTTCTTTCAGTATTTTACTTAGGCTGGTTTTTCCGCCATAGAATAAGCCAGCTTCCTTTAAAGAACACAGCAACTTCGCACGAGTGGGAAATTCCTTTCTCATATAATATTGATATACATCTCGCCTTATAGCATTCTTTTGAAAAGCATCAAGTGAAGTTTTAAGGCTGCCTCGTTGCCTTTGCTTTCCCGGTGTACGCAGAACTGCAGACGGAGAACTTAAATCGGCTGGGCACTTTTCCTTGCTCGCATTCTTCACGGTGGTTTCTCCCACCTTCAAGGCATCACAAACTCTGTCCAGCACCTTTGTAACATGTAGTAGAGGTCCATCATTGTCCCGCTCCTTCTCGAAGTACTCACGTAGCCTGAATATAAATTCACGGCTTTGGCTCTTATAAGAGCCCATTTTTCTCTTGAATTCTGACGAAGCAGTAGCCATATTACTATAATAGCAATAATAATAAGACTTACAGACGCTAGAAATAGGAATTCACGCACGCACAAAAACTTAAACAAACCACCAGCGCGGGATCCAAAAGCAACTAAAAGACAAGTGTACCACACAAAATTGCAGCGGCAACACGGTGCTGGATTTGCAAGCCACGCCCAGCAGCTGATTGGCGCTAGCAGACAGTTTTAACTTCCTGACCACGACACCGGATGTACAGACTCCCAGTATCACCAACAGAAGCAGTTGGTGTGCGTGAAAAGTGTGAACGAAATATTTGAATAGAGTGATGTTGTAAAGAATATCTTGCATGATAATGAAATTACAAGTTGTATTTCAATGTTTTGAAGCTAATAAGAGTCCTATACTCTCATTATAAAGATAATTCTGACGATATGTTTTCAATTACTCTTATTATATGTTGGTAATATTAACCTTCCCCCTCCACCTCCTGCAGTCACTAAATATCAGAGCCGGAGATACAGCGGCCGGACAGTAAATTTATAATTCTAATGATTTTCCGCCTTCTTGGTTGGTTTCCAGCGCCATGTAATTAATAGCTCAGATGCAACAGAATTGCTACTTAATTTGTGTTACTTAGACAATAGTGGCTTAATATAGCCGCAGACATCTTTGAAGCTGTTATCAAGTTAAAATGGTGACCACAGCATATACATATACGAATATGGTCAATTGAATTTCCATAACATCTAGCAAAGGAACGCCGGAATAACACTGCCCCGAGGAAGGGCACATTTAATTTCTTGAACGATATTATTCTTCAAATTCAGAGTCCAAGAGGGACAGCTTTTGCTAACCCTTCTACTCAGACTACGGACAGATTATTTCCACTATCATAAGTTTCTCCCCATTTGCTTAAGCAGCTAGAAAATGAAAATATACATTCTTTAAGTGAGACCTAAACTATCAGAGAGAGAGAGAGCGAGAGAGAGAGAGAGAGAGAGAGCCAACATAAGAAAACAACAAATATATTAAAGGAATTCCAATAGTAAAGCACACTGTTCTGTCCAAACCATTGCCTTTAAACTATTCACGCACATTTACTTCATACTTTTGAAAAGAAGACACCATTCTATGTTATACTCTTGCGAGCGACATGGCTCAATGATAACGCACGAGATTCACATTAAGGAGTTCTCGCATTCTGTTTTCGTCGACCAGCCACTCCTGTTGGTGTGAGAAATTAGGTATGGTTTCCTGTCGAACACTTCGTCTATATTCGCCTTCGTAGCCATTTTTCAGGTCTGGTTCCAGGTTTCGCGGCGTATTGCAGTGCTGGATAGATGCCGCGGTAAGATACTGTTACTATGTGGGTTCGTAAGATTAAAAGTCCATGTTGCAGACATTCGAAAGGCTCCTTATTTCCCTAGAAAGGATCTTGTAAAATTCTGGTCTCAGCAGAATGACGTAACACACACCCATACAATCACGTGGCTTCTGCACACGTAAATAAACAAAAGAATTCGCTTTGAAATCACTATACGTCTAGCAGTTTTCAACTTGAACGCGATACATTTTAAATGTCCATACACATGATAAACAGACCGGTGACTAATTGCCGTCTGACCTGCACATTTGCAACTCGTCTCCTGGCTCCTGCCATACTTTTCACCAAGCACTGCTTTCCCACCAATCTGCCCTCCTTTAATTATTCTGATCGAAGGATAGAGTTGGAAAAATCTCACACCTATATGAGGGTAAAGCTGGACATGGGCCTTACTTTTGCGTGTCACATCCAGCAGTTGACACTTCGGGCATAGGAGTCTTCGGCTTCGTTATACCCCATGATGCGGTCAGGGATGCCAACACCACTATAAAGTTGCGTTTTTTTCAGGTTTGATTTTTCCTGTAGAGCTTTATGCGTGCGAGAACTTGGGCATGGCCGCAGGATCCAAACAGGTACAGCTTCAACGTGTACAGAATAGATGTCCTAGAGATATCAATTCTGTATACTGGTGCTTTCCCGAGAGGAACCTTCATGAAGTGTCATCTCCCCAGTATGTGTAAGATGTCATTAGACGCCGGGCCATATAATTCTACGCGAGTTTGCCTCAAAATTAGAGCGCCCTGGTTAGGTCGCTTGTGAACTACCAACCAACAGAATGCCGCTTCAAGCTCTACCGGCTTCCCCGCATGGCATGCGGCACAACTGGTAACAATAAAGTTGATATTACAACTTGAAAATTATACCTACATGAGAATTACATTGACAATTATTCTAAGATAAATAAATTGCCGAGTCGGCAACCGTTGAAGTGCTACGGCTACCTCCCTTCTTTCATCCACCTAAACTAAACACGCTACACTATAAAACCACACATATCCAGTCATTAAGTGGTTAAGTCCGTCTAGGACAAATACACGTATGACGTACGTGATGAGCCTCAATCAGCCGCCAACTGCCGCCATTATTATTACCTTTTCATTTCTATTTTGTATGTTTTCTGAAAATTTTATGAATAACTATGACAAGTTTTAAATAGAATAAGCATAGCCCGCTTCGGAGGCGTAGATGGCAACGTGTCTGCCACACGTTCACGAGGTCCCGATTTTGAGTCTCGATTAGGGTGAGTTACCTGCGTCAGCTTTTTAGGGGTTTTCCCTTATTCTGAAAGTCGAATGTCAGGTGGCTCTAATCTCCATGGATCCCGGATTCATTTGAGCATCATTTTAACTATTTCATTCATCGTCCGATATGACCTAACGTTGTAGGACGTAAATTACAGAAAAAATAAGATAACCATAATTGTGATATTCATTTGCTATGGTGTAGCTCATGCCTTTCCAAATGAGCTGTTATCAAGGCAACGGTTTAGTCTTTACTTCAGGTTTAGTCTTACTATGAAATGTTCTTGAACAATATTCGTTGGAAATCCTTAAATTTGCTGAACTTATATGCCGATTTGCTACTTAACCGACTAACCAGATTTATGTTTTATGAATATAACATTTTCTATGGATTCAAGTGATCTCCAAATAGGTATTTGTGGCTCAATCTGTACAATGAATTTCTTTATGGAATGCAAGAACTCCTCTACCTAGTATGCACGACGTGTAAAGAAAATGTTATTTTAAGCCAAAAATAAAGATCGAAAAGAAAATTGTGTACACACAGGTTCAAATTTCCCGCGTGCTTCTGCGACCTCAGTGACATACGGTGGAAGTCTCAGGAAAAAGAAAGTACACGTACCGTACTGCAGATGACGCGTAGTTGGAAACTGCTAGAGATGCTATACTCTGTCTTAGTTATTAATAGTATTTTCCATAACTTTAGAATAATAATGTGTGCCGTTGATGTAAAGCATATGCTAAATGTAAGAGGTAGTAATTTGTAGCTATGTTGCACACAAAATCCATTGAGGGTGGCAAGAATTATTGTTTCCTAAAAGAAAAGTTTACAAAACCATATATAAGGGTAACAAGTTTAGCTTTCTCTGAATTTTTATTAGTTAAGAGCAACCTACACCGACTTTAAGTCCTACAGTCTCGATTACTACGTATTACCACGGATTCACCACGGTTCATCCCTAACCATATAATCCATCGTAACCTACATATTCCTACCCTAAAAGACTACATCCACACCCTCTGACTCCCGTTCTACCAAAACCTCTCCCATAACTTCAACTCTGATATACGCGGTCTAGGTGTACCTGGCGAAAGGTACAAACGACCGAGACTTGTTTTTGGCACATGAAAACACTGCAGTTTCAGTACACAGCTTAATTACACATTACAAAACTAACCACCTAAACAAGTCTCTACTCTCATTTGCCCTATTTTACTGCCAGCGGAGGGTTAAGCCCTGATCTGGATAGAGACCTTCAAGTGTCCAGTCGCAGGTGTGTCTACTGTTTTTTATACATTTTCTAATTTTCTCATAAACACAGTTGGTTGTGATATAAAACGGGCATTAGATGCTAAAGAGCTCAGGAGTTTACAAATGATACCCCGAGCGGGGTATAGAGCTACTGTATACTTTTATAGTTCAGGACAGCGGTGGCTAGATGAGTGCTCCAAGTGAAAAACGTTTACTGCTACTATAACGTATTTTACCTTCCTTCAACAAACAGGTGACGTGTAATATATTGGCGGTCGTTCGGATTTTGGATGAAAGTTATTTTGCGAGGTAATCAAATTTATATTTTTGAACTCAAGGATTGGCTTGAAAAGCACTAACAGGATTAAAGACACTAGAGTTAGATCTTTTAAAATGAATCTGTATGTGTAGTATATTTTCTCTACCTCTAATACTTTACCGTTATGTGAGCTATTACAGAATTAAAAGGACCTCCGAGATTATTCACTACACATGGAGCTTATGTACTTTATTTGTCATTACAATATTAATAAATTTTAACATCTTAATTAAACTCATTAGTTCTACATTTGAAGTAAAGCTTAGTTTGCTATTGTGACATTTTCTTGAAAGTATTCAGGTTTCGTCCTTGGACATGTGCATCCTATATATAAGTTTTGTACTCAACCGAATCTCCAGTTTTGAATCTTACTTATGTTACAGATTCCGGTGATTCCTCTATATGCAATTAAATCTGGATATTCAGATCTTCGAAGGAATGCAATTCCTCCTCTATCTAAGATATATTTTCGTGATACAGAAAGTATTATTTTAACGCTAAAATAAATGGCAATGAGGAAAACCGGTACAAACCAACAGTTTAAATGTTCTCGGGTTTACTAAGTGTCTTTGACAGCAGCGACAAACAGTGGAAATCTGATGAAACATCACGTACACATAGGAGGTTAGAGAGGGCGCGTAGGTGTAATTGCAATGTACATGACAATATATCTTGGTTGTTAGGCATTGTTTACAAACGTTCGAAAAGTGGTGCTTCGTTTTACTGTGAAACACGTGCTGAATATGAGTAGTAGTATTTGGAGCTGTATCGTAAACAAAAATCAGAATAGACCAAGCAAAAAATTTGTGATTTTCTACAAAAGTGTCCTAATATTTGAATATGTGTAACAAGTCCAGTTATTGTTATTTGTTATTCCTTTAAATTCCGGATTTGTTCCTGAATATTCTATAAAGATCTCCGTCAGGTAATAAAATAGAATAAGCATAATTTGGTATTTGGGTTTCCAGATTTGGATTTTACTGAATATAACTATTTTGGATATAGGTGATCCCAAAATAGGTATTTGTGGCACAACTTGTACAATGAATTTTTTACAGAATGCTAGCACTTCTCTATCTACTATGTATGACGTGTAAAGGAAATTGTATTTTAAACTGAAAATAAAGTTCAAAGAAGAAAACTGTGTTAAAACCTATAGTTCATATAGCCCGCGTATTTTCTGGGACCTCAGTGACATTGTGTGGAAGTCTCAGTAAACAGGAAATACACGTAGCGTACTACAGATCACGCGTTGTTGGAGGCTGCTATAGATGTAATAGTTTGTCTTAGTTATTAATAGTATTCTCCATAACTTTAAAACAATAATATGTGTTGTAGATGTAAAAGGTAGATGTAAAGATCTAATCTTGGTAGTTCGATGCGATGTCATCATATAAATATAGAGGAGGACGCCTTATTATTGAAGCACTAGTTGTGTATTAAAGTTAATACAGCTACCTGGAAAGAATTGGTGTTTCACTCCACAATTTCCTTACCACACATTTCATCACTTACTTCTATACTAATTAAAAGAATTTAAAAGGTACATGGATATGCAATGCAGGCAAACATCAGGTTATGTCAGGTTTTCATTTTCGTTATTGTACCTATTTATTACGTCAATACGGTCCTGTTCATAAACATGTCTTTGTGAGAATGATTTCAATTCTTTCCTATTGCTCATATGTCCCCAACGCGAGTTTTGCATTTGCTATTGTTGAAATACCATTTCCAGCTTCGAAATTTCCAAAGAACTAAAATGCGTTTACCCAATTGTAGGTTAAATCTTTTATTAAACTCAGATATGGTCCAGCCCAGTCCCAGTACTCATGGAGAGTACCTTATATGGCTGACGTGATGAAATATATCACATGTTTACTGTAATATATGTTTTTAATTATTTAGAATACACCTAGCGGTGTACAGAGCTTTTAGCCTTTAACGCACGAGCTCTCTAGTGCCATCTAGCGTGTGCATCTAACAGTACTGAGCACATGCAGTGTATTTATGGTGTCATGGAAGAACATAGGGAGATTTTATTCTACATACTTGGCAGACTTTGTGATCAGCTTTTAAATTTCGTCTCAAATATGATACATTCGGCCAATTGTAGTGTTTTATTCATGTGGTGCCAATGAGGTCAAATGCCACCCAATCTAATCTACTAATATCATGGAAAGGGCTTTATAGGTATAAACTGTTACAATATATCACATTGGGTAAAAAATACAATATTGTTTATTATTCATCACACAGGGTCTAGGTTTGCTTTTGCTGGCAGCGGCGAATGACAGCGTTACGCAGTACATGCAACACTGAGCACATACAGCGCTCCAATCGTTCGTTTTGGGAGGTAGGTTCAACAAAATCGATATGGGTTGACAGTCCTTAATGACGACTCTATTGACGAATATTAACAAGTTTTAAATCCAAGCTCCTTACGACTGTTATACCTGATAACCTTATCAGTATAAACAGTGAAATAAAGATAGGAAGTTACATTCACTTTTAAGAGAATGATGCTGCCATCTTTTGACAGACAATTACGTGAGCAACACACAAACGAACCAATGGGTGAGAACCCCGCACACCTTTGCTAAACACCAATCAGTCCATCAGCGGTAAATTTGAAATGTTTAAACTGTTTTAAAGCAACAGTTTAATACAAATTTACTCACTGATCTTTTAAATCGAAGGTTACATTTCTGTCTGCTTAAATTTTGGTAATGTTACCAGTAACCTTCTAGCAAAGTACGTGAGTTTACCACAACTAGAGTATAGAAAAACGAAGTCGCTGACCTTATCCTATACTTATTTGCTATAAGAGATATCGTGTGTTCGATTTCCGAATGGAAATTAGAAAGCTTCTCTAGTAAGATTATTTCCTATTCACCTGAGGCTAATCTAACTATGAAACCAAAAGCAAAGGAATTGCAAATTAAGTTAATACCATTACAATATGGCAATATTCGTTTCCCGAACTACTACTGTTCTACTACTACTGCTTCTAGTACTTACTTGTTTCTCATTCCTTCCCTTCTGGTCTTTCAGGTGAGTTTCTAGATTTGGTGGAAGCTGTGGTGTGGGACAGATGGCGTAGACTCTTGTTCCAAGACAAAAGTGTTCTCTCAGGACAGAGAAGGAGTGTTGATTGCCTGGAAGTGTCGTTCCCGGTTGCAGTAGTGTTCGGGTTTGGTAGCAGAGGTAGCAGTTGGTGATGTGACTCTGTCCACTTATTGGTTTGAAGTGAGGCCAGCAATCCTTTGTTCACCGAACGGACCTTAATTTGGAACAGCTGCGTTATACAGAAATATCACTTTAAAGCTATTAACATAATGTCAGCGGATGCAAGCAAAGACAACAGTTTTTGAAGTAATTAATTAAAACCGAAATTCATCAATTGGTAGCCATAAAATTAATAGGGACAGAAACGTTTCTAAATAATTTTTGAAATACTGATATATATATATATATATATATATATATATATATATATATATATATATATCCAGATGATATATTTAAGGTTTGTTGGAGAAATGAATGAGAAAGTTTCTGTGAAGATATTTATTGATATTCGTTCCGTAATGCTTATTAGTCTCCGTAAAAGTGGTATAAAGAGTAATAAATATGCTTAAAAAGAAATAAATTTTTAAAAGGAAATGTTTAAAGGTGTTTTAAAACACCTTAAAATAAATCGTAATTTTACGTTGAACTGATAATTGAAAACTTTTTTGATCTAGAAAAGCTCGATAGAAAAGGGATATTTTAAGTTAATGTATTTTATGTTGCATTATTGCCTATTTTTAAATATGATACTGGAGTAGGGATACTTTATTTATTTTATTTTATTATATTTTGTTTCCTTTTGTTTCATATAAATTAGTTAAAGGTTAATTAATCTGAAGAATTAATGTAATTTTGAAAGGCAATGTGAAAAGAGCCATTGTAACATATGATCTGGATCAGCAACAAAACAACATATTACCAACAGGATTATTGAGGTTGATTCTTAATTTCCAATTATGCTGAAATAAAGTTTCTCACACTTCGACGTGAGCAGTTGGCTACCACACTAGTAGTGAATCATAACACAAATTGCATCCTAGTGCATCTGTGCAATGCCGCCTGATATTTAGGTGACACTACGCAGCCACAAATACCCCGTGTCCTCACTTGCTTGAGAACAGCAATTATAAAGCGCCGCGGAGAGTTGAGAACAGCATTTAGATTGTGCAAGCATATGCGCCATTGGTCCGGCACCGTCAGTTTATGACGAGCTTGATGGAACCACTGAAAGTTAAAAAGAAATAAAAATTAAGGGAAATGATGAAAGGAAATCGTTGAATGGAGGTAAACCCCCCAGCATTCGGGTAAATTTCAATATCAAAAGCCGAAGTTAGAATGTGTTGGCGACAGAGTGGACTAATCCGTAACATCCAAAACAGGAATCCAGGACGTTAAATCACTTTTACATCACTAGTTCTCTGTAGTTGAATCTTTACTTTTTTAAAAGTAAAAGCTCTCTATTTAAAACAAAACACACTGAGGGGTTATACACGCATGAACAACTACGCAAATCGTGCCAAGAGTAACAAAAACCAAGAAGGGCTCCAAGAAGGGCTTCCTGTATAGGCTGGTTGAAAATTCTCAGTTATATATGTACGCAAGTGTATATAACGATAATTTTTCTAGCCTGCCAAGCTAATGTAAAACCCGTTAGAACCTTCTTGCATTAGCGAAGCAAAAACGGAAAGATTTCACTGAAGCACTGAATTAGGTGTATTATGATTGGAAAAGTAACTTGGAGGTGGAATTGCCACTCTGACGTCCTGATGGGCATGACCTCCTGGTCGCGGTGGCAGCCCAGCTATAGCCCAGTGTATTAGGGTATCAGGAAGTATCAGGTAGTATTTGCTGATAACAAGGTATTGATTTCTTAAGGCTTTGGTATGTTGCTTACCTGAAATAAATTGAACTAATGGAACTTTTCATCGGTTCCCATGCTGCAAACTAGATTCGAACCATCTTTTTATTTTTAAAATATCAGCCTTGCGGGCTTCTCCAAGTGTATTAAGTTGCAGTAGATGAAACGAAATACTAATACAATGTAATATTTGGATACAGTAATACTATAAATTCTGAAAGACAGTTGCACTAATAGTAAATATTCAATTCTATTCCCTAATTAGGTAATTTTCCCTCTCATATATATAGCCTTCTGCAATCAAATTCTGGCAAAGTTTAGCAGATATTGCCGTAAAGCAATAAGTCGGTACGGCATACTCCTGTAATCGAAAATTACTTTCTAAAAAGATTATTACCTAACATCTTAGGGTGTGGAGCTGTAATAATGTATAACACCCCAAAGGACGTTATACGAATATGAAATAACAGTTTTGAAATGAAACTATGCCAAAATAAAAGGTCAGGGTTCTTTTCACTAAACCTATAGACGGAGTATAAATACGGAGTAAATAACTTAAACGTTAACTCACCTATTGTGCGATGCTGGACAGTAGATATTCATCTACGGCCGTATTACTAAAAACAATAACGTGCCTCTGAAGCTTTTCTAATGAAAAACTCATTCTGTGTCCCTTAAAACAAGATTCAAAAGATAGATAATCTGTTGCAATGATTTCAGCTAATTCAGTTCCTCGATCTGGCTTCTCGTTTTTTCCATGTTTGCTGAAGTATCCGACTAAAAGGTAAAGATAAATAATTAATAATATATATACCATATATATATACAATGCCAAATTTGTTACTAATAAATAATTGCAAAGTGCGTCCGAAATTCTTGCATTTTGGAAAAGTAGGCTAAGTAGATGTCTCTCAGTTATTAGGATCACAGGAATATAGAGAAGCTATCAGCGTGATTCAACTTCCTGCTTGACGTCGCGTTGCCATGGAAACAGCTGTATTAAGATAGTAGGAAACAAGAGAAGGTATTTTGTGTTACCTTATCTGTTTGGAACAACTGCAGGTTTCCCCAACTGTAATTAGCAGGACTAGGAAGTTCGTACCGCTCGCCGTTCCCTATGAAGTTTGCGACCGACCCTCTCCAGCATCCAAACAGGTCCTAGATAACAAACGTACAGCGTAGAGGTATTGAAACCGGTTGCGCAGAGAAAAAAGTGACTTATGAGACATTCGTAAATGCACATCTATTAGATCATTATGTCCAACATACTAATTCTTATATAGTACATACAGGTTTCTCTCTGGCTCATCTCATTATTTAAACAGGTACATTGCGGCAATAGCCAAGCGAGTATAACGCGGATTGTAACATTTCCTGGCCGAATGAAGAATAATATCCAAATAATAAAATTAATTTCTTAAATATATGAAGACTCTTACCAGACAAAATGCCAAAGCAGTAAGTTTACTACATATTTACTCATGAGCCGCCGTATCACTAAAAACAATAATGTACCGCTGAAGCCTTTCAAATGAAAAACTAATTCTATGCCCCGTAAAACAAGATTTATTTGATTGATAATGTGCTGCAAATCCGTTAATGATTTCAGCTTATTCTATTTCTCGATCTGGCTTATGCTTTTTTCCATGTTTGCTGAAGTATCCTACAGAAATATAAATATAATTAATGAAGTAAATAAGGTCATGAATAAGTACAGTTCTAGAAAACATACAATGGTTGTACTGAAAATTTAGTTTCTCATCTTTGAAGCGCAACCAAGTTGTTATTCGAATGTTTTCCTTCCTACTAACGTGCTCTGTGTCATGCAGTTACCCCTGTATTGCAGTAATGAGTTACATTCTACGAGGAACCTTACCCTTGCTAGTGGCGCTGCGTGCAATATATATTTGGCATTGTATATATATATATATATATATATATACAATCCCAAATTATTTACTAATACATAATAGCAATGTGCGTCCGAAATTCTTCCATTTTGGCAAAGTAGGCTAAATAGATGTTTCTCAGTTATCAGGATTGCAGGAATATAGAAAAGCTACCACCGTGATTTACTGTTCCTGCTTGACGTGGAGTTGCCATGGTAACAGCTGTATTGGGATGGTAGGAAACAAGAGAAATGTTTCCTTTTACCTTATCTGTTTGATACAACTGCAGGCTGGTTTCCTCAGCTATAATTAGATTTGACTGCAGCCACTGTTATTTTAACACAACAGGGTTGATTCTGACTCAAATTAAAGAATATCTAGCTCACAACAATAAAGTATCATAGGTTATTATTTAACACACAAGACAAAAATTTTAAATTCGCAAGGATTCCTCTTCTCACAATAATGAAAATAATTGGTAATGATATTAAAGGTACCATTGATAATATCGGTGCTTCTAAAAATGCCCTTAAGATTTACTTATGCTCAAAACTATTTTATTCTGTACAAGATAATTTGATTGGCATATTATCCTGATAATGCTTATGTAGCTCTGTAAAGAAACGACGGGCTTCTATGCATGTTTATACTATCAAACTGATAAACGAATGCTTTCTCAAAGCGGTACATAGAAGACGTGACAGGTGGTCGAGTGGGTTAGCTAACTGCTCAATTATGTGCGTCTTAGTTATTAATTTATTTATTTTTTTCTAATGTTTTTCTTGTGAGCCAAAGACAGAAGAATTACAATCCGATAATTAGGTATCCACAGGAATTAGCTCACCATATAATTTTCGCGAGCTCAACTTACCCCCAGGTAGCAGTGGCCGTTGCCCTTCAAAGGGTAACTACGGGGCATCTGTATCTTTATCTTTTGTTAGGGATCATGTTAGAGTTTGTGACCCTTATAATATTCACTTATCTGGTGTTATAAACCATGTTACGTAGCTGGCTTTCATTGTTCAGAAGCATGTCGACGACATTAAATCTAGAAGTATTGTTCCATGCTTAAATCTTATTTTTCACTTTGCATTTGTGAAATGTTTGAAATTTGATTGAATTTGTCATGCAAAATACTAACCCTTATAAAATATTTAATTCGAACTATACATTTACAACTACCTGGCAGAGAAAAACTTGGATATTATTGTACTTTGCGAACACCTATAAAGTTATAAAAATGTTATTTGTATTATATCAAATTGTAGGATCCAAGAGGTAAAATAAAGGGTAATAACATTTTTGGGCTGAACACGAAGGACTTAAATCCAGTTAGTGTAAAAGGGTGGTTAAGTAAAATGTTTGATACCATTTGGTCAAAGGTAACTTGATAGGGATGATTCCTATACGAATAAGTAGTCGCAGACCTCCAAACTCCAACTCCAATCTTTACACTGTTTTTACAGCTTCATAATGTGTCTTGAGCTCGTTTTGGTAGTTTTAAGGGAAATAAAATAAGTGCATCCGCCATTACATTTACTGTATGAGCCAAAATCTGCCGTAATTTATGACAAAAGCAAAAATACTTATCCCTTAGTTTGTTTTTTATATGGCTGTACAACAAAAACACCTGTTGGCTGAAGATCTAAATCCAATTGGTCCCACTTTTTCGATATGCCATTATGTATTCTAAAGTTGTTTTCAACTGATGTTAGTGATACGTTGTTGCTTCAGATAGGTCGTTCCGAAATCAAAATGTGTGGTCGGATATGGTGGAGCAAACCGTGACCTACCGAACAACACTTTATATCACTTCTACTGCACTCCTTCGCTGTATTTGAATCTTTACCTTTGTTAAAAATAAAACGTCTGTATTTAAAACAAAACACCAAGGAATATTATATACACATGATCCATTACGCAAAACGTGCCAAGGGTAACAAATTCAACTGTGTTTTTTGGCTCCAAGAAGGGCTTCTTGTATTCGCTGGTTGAAAATTCACAATTGTATTTGCACACAAATGTAAGACCTTTATCTATATAATGATGCTTTCTAACCTGCCAAGCTTGAATGTTGGAACATTTTTAACCTTCCTGCACTCAGAGCAAAGCAAAACAGGAACGTGGGCACTGTAACACTGAATTATTTGTACTAGCATTGCAAAAATAAATAGCAGGTAGAAATTCCTTTCTGACCTGATGTGCATGACGTACTGCTCTCAGTGGCAGTTGTACTAATCTATATGGAGTTATAAAGAGATACGAAAAGGTATTGATTTGTGAGGGCATTGTCATGTTGCTTTTGTTAAATAATGTGGACTAATGGAAACCTTAATCGGTTCCCATGGAGCAAACTAAGTTTGAAAAGTGCTTTTCTGGTTAAAATATTGGCTTTACGACCTTCTTCAACAGTACGCAGTAGATAAAAGAAAATATTAAATATATATAATAATTGGTTACCATAGTTGTAACTTACTATAAATTCTAAAAGACCACTGCAATAATAGTAAATATTCCAGCAGTATAGGACATTATCAAGTATAAATATATTATTTTTCTAGGGCTCTATTTAATGACATCCAGCAGAGACGAACTGCTTGATTGTTTCATTTGCGATGATGAGTATGTGGGTCATGAAATAAATGAATGTGCATTATTGAAATTAAACAAACCGCCTTTTCCGCATTATCTAAACACCACGGCAAAACATGACCAGAAAATAGTGAGCATAAGGAGATGGGAAGTATTAATTTCACTTAGGACTATTATAGCCGACTTGTGTTGATATTTAAAGATGTGCAACTTTTTCTAAGAGTATTAAGGTACAGCAAATGAATGAAAATTTAGTAGCATTATGTTTGAATTCTTGAAATTTGATTACTCTTCAATGGAAGCAAGATGCAGTAAATTACGGTCTCTTATAAGCACCTTTTACTGTAATAGCAAATTTTTGAAGTTGTTCAACTCAATAATCAAATCGTTGTTTGGATTAGATGCCTCGCTATTGCCTAGAAGGCAGCTTTTACGAAGCCTGTTCACTAAAAAATGATCATCACTTTTTACGGTCACAATTTTGTGTACTAAAATTCACTCTAAGTATATTCTATTAGCTTAAGGTGAAACAAACACGCCGCAGTAGTTCCACAGTTGGTATTCCTGGTCTCCGCCTGTGAGAACCAGGCAAGTTCAGACTTATTCAGTATCGCCAACCGCTGCACAGTAAGTAACACGCGAGAAATAATATGCGGCTTTGATTTTCTGCTTTCCTTTCAACAAATCCTCAGGAGAGACCTATACAATGTTACAGGAGGCCTATGGAGGGTCTGTTCTTCCCTACAGCACAACTCGAAGGTGGTTTAAAATGTTTAAAGAGGGGAGACAATCAATTTCAAAGGAAGGTGGAGCCGGTGCTCCAGTTACTGCTCTTACGCAGGAAAACAACAACACTGCTGCTGCCATTGTGACTGACAATCGAGGAATTACCTTAAGATCACTTTCTGAAATAATGAACATTTCTTTGGGTGCCGCATTTCCGAGAAGCAGGCTGGATGCTGAACCACGATAATGCGCAATCGCATATTGCCAATGTTGTTGGTGAATATCTTGCAAAAATCAAACTGAAGTGCATCCCTCACCATCCCTATAGTCCGGATTTCGCATATGTTGCTTTTTTCTATTCCCTAACTTCGAGAAACGCCTTCGTGGGACACATTATCCAACATCAGGGGCAGTGGTGAAGGCTGCGAACGCGATCTTGAAAGATCTCTCAAAAAATTATTTCCAGCATGTCTTTGAAGACTGGCATAAGCGCTGGGACAAGTGCATCGCAATCAGGGGAGTCTCTTTTGAGAAGGACCGTCAAAGTTATGTGGATAAGTAGAGGTACGTTTTCAAAACTGTGCTGATCACTCTTTATTGAACAGCCGTGGTACTTTAGTGCACTTTTTCAAACATTTAAGTTCTTTGCAAATTCTTCTTTACGTAAAAGTTGTTACAGCGACTGAGGTTGTCCAACAGGTCTGAAGTGATGGTGTATTTCAGGGACAAATAATATATATTAAGTTAAACTTCAGTTGTTTAACATCTGCAATTCAAAATGCTCAAGAAAGACACAGCACTAGACAAGGGGCTGTAGCTTTGGTTAAGAAAGTTGAAGATTCATTGGGTGTCGTGATTGGTGAAATAGACAAGAAGATTTTAGGGATGCTTTTTCTCCCCGGCTAGGAGGGAAAATTATGCTCGACAAAAATGTGCTACATAAACTCTGAGGAGTAAGGGCGTGTAAATGAGCGTGTGGATGGTTGTGCATGGGACTGTGAGTCATGTAATGCATTCTTTTCCTGGTCTGCGGGTGGTCTGCTGGTCAGCTTGTCTGCCTTACACTCCTAATTTAAATTTAGTTACTCTATGGGTACCGTAGCTTCAGCCATATAAAATGATAATGTGTTTACAGCCTGAGGTCTAGTCCATTTAGAAAGTAAGGTACAATGACACATTGTTTCAAAATGTTACCTCAAATTTGACAGAGCTCATTACCGTTGTCCAAAGGAAACGCCTCCTATCTTCTTCTGTTATCCTAGTTTAATATGATATTTAACTTGACGCAGAAATGCGTCATCAATGTGTAACTAAGGTATTCTGTTTATTAATGACAATTTAATACGACACCCTAAATCTTAGCTGTATTTGTGCTATTAACTATACTCTGAATTTTAAAAGAAAATACGTGAAAATCATATGTTTCTCCACAGGTGCTGCTGCAGTGTTGCTCATCGGCAGATAGGAAGTAATGCAGATAGCCTTTCTTTATCCTCTCAACACTCGAAACATAAACAACGGTTCGAGTTATCACACCTCAGCAAAAATATGCACATTTAATCTGTATTAGCCTAACTTAAATAAAAAGTTAATTTATTCATACAGCCACTGATTTATAGCGTCTTCACATGGGATTTCTTTTAAATAATTTTGCACTACGTAACTTATATTCATACTGTACGTTATTGTTGCTATGGAATTTAAGTTGACAATAGTCAGAGCGATGATTCGATTCGATTCCTCGCCCTTGGCTAGAAGCGTGTTGTTAATTTTGTGCGCATTTTCAAACATTGAAGTACTTTGTTATTCTTGACGCGGAAGATTTTACAGTGACTGAGGTAGTCCAACAGGTCTGAAGTAAAAGTGAATTAGCGGGGCAATATATAGTTAACCTTAAGATGTTTACCATCGTCAGTTCAAAATCTTCAAGAAATGGCATTGCACTAGACAAGGTGCTGTAGCTTTAGTTAGGAAGGTTGAAGATACTTAGAGTGTCGTGATTGGTGAAATTGACAAGAATTAGAGATGCTTTCTCTCCCCGGCTACGAAGGAAAATTAGCCTCGGAAACATGTGCTACCTAAACTCGGAGGAGTAAGAGGGTGTAAATGAGGCTGTGAATGTGTGTGCGTGAGACTGTGTGTTATGTAATGCAGATGTAAATTACAATAGTGTACTAGGAAGAAAGAGAAGGTATTTTTATCTAATTTGTTTCGGAAAACTGCAGGCTATTTACTTAAATTGTAATTAGTGGTTAAGTTGGGACGGTACAGGCCTCACTTTGGTATCAGGATCGCAGGAATGTAGAGAAGCTGTCAGCGTGTTATACTGCTGGTGCTTCACGTTACGTTGCCATGGTATCAACTGTATTGAGATACTGATCCTTGTTTCACATGAGCTTGCCCCCGTATCCCTTAACGTTCACGTGACCTAATCATCTCTCATTGGCTGCTATTGTAGTATAGACCGTTGCGCGGTAAAAATTAGTTCGTTATTTAACATGGTGATATATCTTTATATGTTGGAAGATAATTGTCAAATTTATATTTTCCTAACAGTTTGAATTAAATATATTACGCAGCAGAGTTTATTTATCTGAAATGCATGTTAATTCGTAAACGAAGTAAAGAGGAGGTTCATTTGCTCAGAAGCCCGTTTTTCACTTGGCACGATGGCATGTCCTTTAGCGGTAGTGACATATTTGTTTATGTGTCTTTTATCCCTGACCTTGTTTTGAACTGGATTAGCCATATATCGTCATTCGAAGGTGTGTTGTGCCGATTGCGAGAGCTACATTATTTTATTCATCGTTTATTGCGCGTGTACTTATTGTATGTATAATGGCAGAGTCTACCGCCTGTTTTACGCTGAGGCACCGCAAGGGAAAACTTTTACAAAGCGGCGAAAAAAGAATTGTGCTGTATGTGTTTAATGCACCCACAGAGAAGGATCTGTCTTTTTCAGTGAGAAAAGTCGAACAGCTGTGCTCTGAATTTACAGGTGTGTTAGAGGCGTAGGAACATCGCGACATGACATTGAGACAACCGGGAACTTTACCACTCCAGGGGCGATATTGCTGTATGGTGATGTTATTTGAGGACAATCAGACTGTACCGGGATACAAATCGCAAAATATACTACGTAGACCAGACTTGGGTGAATGAACGATACTCGACAAGTATGGCGTGATACGACTTTTATAACTGTAAGACAAGCACTTTTGCAAAGTGTGTGTGCGGGTTTCAAAAAATCCCAATGGAAAAAGCTGAAAACCTTTCATTATAAGCTTGTTTTCATTTCATTGCTCATTCATTCAGTTTCAACTTGCTCAATTTATTGTGACTTTGTGGGTTCGTGAAATGAAAAGTCCAATTGTACCACTCAAAAATGTTCTTTATTTCCACCGACTTACAGTTGAACACTTGCCAATTACACAGAAATACGTAATGCACACAATTACGATTCACCAGTTCGTCCGTTACAGTTCCACTTACACTCATAATTACGTCAACGCCTCCGACGCAATTACGCAGTCCGTACCCTCACTGGGCGAACCTCACAACTCGCCAAGAACTGACCGACCTCCAGCCCCACGTGTTGCTTATTTAGCGTCAGCTAGCCCATCTAGAAGGTTCTGGATTAGATGAAATATCCCGTAAGTTCGAGAACTCAGGTGGAACGGAAAGAGCCGGCACAGTCATGTTTTTCCAGCCAACTCTCGTTACCGCTATAAGATAAATGAAGGGGGGTGGCGAACGCCTACCATCTCCTGCTGTCGTCTCCCCTATAGGTAGTTCCGACGTTCGGGTGACACTGCTCCATCCTCAAAGCTGGTCGTCCCGAACAGCACCATCGTAGCGTGCCAGGCGATCCAGGTGTACCACCAACATCTTCCCTCGGGGAACCTTCTGGATACGGTAGACCACGTCGTTAATCCTCTTCACCACCCGGTACGGTCCTTTCCATGGCTGCTGGAGCTTCGTGCAGCGTCCCTTGGTCCGGGTAGGACGGTAAAACCAGACCAGGTCACCTTGCTGAAACCCTTGGCTGTTGGCTTGCCTGTCATATCTGGTCTTCATGCGGTCGCTCGCCTTCTGGATATTCTGGCGAGCCATCTCGTGCATGCCGTGCAGGTGGTCCACCAGGTTCTCCACATACTCTGTCACCGGCTGCTTCGTCTCCGGAGGGCTTCCAAAAGCCAGGTCACAAGGGAGGCGTAACTCTCGGCCAAACATTAAGTTGGCTGGCATCATTCCGGTTGTGTCGTATGTAGACGAGCGGTAGGCCAGCAAGAACAGTGGCACCTTGACGTCCCAGTCTCGCTGGTGGCTGGCCACAACCTTCCTTGGCTCTAAGGTCTTGATGTATCTTTCGACCATGCCATCCGACTGGGGATGTAGAGGCGTCGTGCGGGTCTTGTTCACCCCAAGCCTTTGTAGTGCCTCCTTCATTAGGTTGGACTCAAAGTTGGTACCCTGGTCACTGTGTAGCTCTAACGGCACCCCAATTCGACAGAACACTTGCTCCACCAGGCAGTCTGTGATTGTCTTTGCCTTTTGGTTTGAGATGGCATACACCTCCGGCCACTTGGTGGAGTAGTCCAATACCACCATTACGTAATTGTTGCCTCAGTCTGAAACTCTGAAACGACCAGCAATGTCAACGGCGAGCCATTCGAATGGCGCTCCGACGTTGTACTGCTGCATGCGGCTTCGGCTCCTAGTCTGGGGGCCACGACTCGCCGCGCACACGTGACACTGACGGCACCATCTCTCAGCATCTGCTCGGAGTGTCAATCAGTAGTAGCGCTGCCATAGTTTGTCAATCGTTCGGTTCGCTCCCAGGTATCTTCCTGAAGTACTGGCGTGCACTTCCTCTAGGACTTCCGGGATCTTACTCCGCGTAAGTACCAACTGTTCTCTCTGCGTCTCCCCATTGGGTGACTCCCATGCCCGGAACAACACGCCCTCTCTGGTTTTCAACGACTACCATAGGGCCCAGTACGACTTGTAAGTGGCGCTTCTCGGTGCGATGTCCTTCCAGGTTGGTCTCGTCCCTGCCTCCACTTCCCTCAAGGGTCGCCCTAAGTCTGCGTCCGCCAGCTGCTCCCCCCTCAGGCACGTGCTATCCCAGCCGGCCGCAGGCACTGCCACAACTACTCGGACTGCTGCGGCACGCTCCTTCTCTTCCACTCTTGTGCACTGGCCGCACTCTTCTGCACAGGGTCTTCGGGACATGACGTCTGCGTTACCGTGGCTCTTCACTCTACGATGTTCCGAAATGAGGTCGTACTCCTGCAGCCTCTGGACCCAACGTGCTGTCTGGCCTTCCAGGTTCTTAAAGCTGAATAGCCAGGTAAGGGCAGAATGGTCAGTCCTCAGGTGGAATGGCTGACCGTACAGGTACTTGTGGAAGAGCTTTATGGTCTTTACTACCGCCATAATTCTCGTCGGATGAAGCAGTATTTCCTCCATGCCTTGGATACCGTCTTGCTGTAGTAGGCTATCACCCACTCATGGCCGTCCTGGATCTGCGATAGGACACCTCCAATGCAATGGTCGCCGGCAACAAGGGCTGTCAGACTCTTCAATCACTCCCCTGGATCTCATGTCCTTCTGCATGTCTCGTACCGCCCCTTGCTTCGCCAGCGGAACGCGTCTATGTGGTGCCGAATATGCCGGGCGTCCCCAGTGTCGATGCGGTGAAGCACTTCGTCCGTGCGGCTGAAGTCATTATCGCCTTGGCTGTAGATGCGCTGGTATCGAGTCAGCAGTTGTCGAAATTTCTCCAGTTGTACTGCGCTCAGGTGTTCGGCCGCCATCTCCAGTAAGCCTTCTAGCCAGGGCCCAGGTGTCGCGTCGGCACCGGCTCCTGTGCCTTGTCGATTGCTGTTACGCTCAGCACGGGCTCGCACGTTCCCAACTCCGTCCCGGCCTGGACGTCGCGATCGGTGTCCGCTGGATTTAGCATTCTCACTGACACCTACTCTCGGTACGGCAGCAATGCCCTGGCTACACACAGTCCGCGTGCAGGCGTCTTCTGGTCCAGCATCCTGTTGCTGGTTCTCTGACCTTCCAGTCTTGCGCTCACCACCACCTCGCTCCTTGCGGGGACAACCACGTCTTCGTTCAAGACGACCCTGCAGGTTCCAAGGTGCTCTTCGGGTTGACGGAGTATAACCTCTTCCCCGTTGAACCGCAGACCCTTCCTGCCGTCGTCGACCGTCACCTCGTGGCTCCTGAGGGCATCCAGTCCCGGAATCACCTCCACAGCCACCTTCGCGACCAACACCCACAGACTCACGGCATCCGTTCCAAGGTCAGCTCCAGCAGGGCCTCATTCTCCACAGGTAAAGTGTCGCCCGATGCCGCCACAAGCTGGTATGGTCAGCTCGGCTTCCTCGTCGGCAAACACTTTGCCACATCAGGTCTGATGATGGTTACGGCCGCCACGGTGTCCACCAGCACGCGGCACGGCTTTCCTCTTACCCAGCCGTCCGCGATGAGGCTGTCATCCATTCACCGGCTGATGGCGCGCAGTGTCACTCGAGGGGATGGTGGTGATGGCGCCGACGTGCCCCCCTCCACGACGGCCCTTACTTGTTTTCCGGCTGCTCTTCCTGGTGTGGGCAGTCTCTCTGCAGGTTCCCGGGCTGTCCGCACCCCCAACACAGGCCACTAGGTGTTCGCCGACGTCCCTCGGCTGGTCTTCTGCCTCCGGCGTAACGCACACTCCTCGTTCTCGACGACGGGATAGCTGTTAATTTGGCCGCCTCCATCCTTAATGCTGCCGTTAGCGTCCCACGGATTGTTTCATAATCGCCGACCATTAGGCGCTGACGAATCTCCATGTCCCGTACCCCGTCAACGAATGTGTAGGCAGCTTCCCGGGATACGAACTCTGGTGGGAGGTCGACTAGAGCCTTGCTAGCCAGTTGTTCAACTGCCAGGGCGAACTCCTGCAGCGTTTCCACTGGCTGCTGCGACCTTGCCTTCAGCTGGCTGCGGTAAGTTGCGCCTAAGCGGTGGTTCCCAAACGATTCTCCAAGGCCTCCCAGATGTCCTTGGACGCCGCCATTGTCTGTACCGCGTTTAGGACTTCCGCGGCACGTCCCTGGATGCTGGCTAATAACTGTGTGGCCTCCTCCTCTGGTGACCATTTGTTGTGCTTGACCACTGCGTCGAATTGGCGGCGGAAGACCTCGAACGTTGACGCGCCGTCATATTTCGAAGGTTCGATGCCGAGCCGATGCTGTGTCGCGTCCCGGTGCGTCGACTTTAAAATCCTTTAACCTCCTGCCGACGACGTCCTCCACCATGGCGATCAGGGACTTTGCGTTGCTATCAGCCTTTCCCTCCTGCTCGTCAACGTGGCTCGCCAGGTCTTTGATATGCTCGCCTAACTCTGTGACGTCCTCCTTTACGCCGGTCAGCTGCTCCTCGAACTTCACGGCAAGGGCCTGGTTTGCCGCTTTCATCTCCGTGGCCAGGCTGTCGTTCGCTGCTATCATTTCTGTGGTCAGTTCGGCCATCTTGGCGGTGATTGTCGTGGCCAAGTTGTTGTTTGCCGCTTCCATCTTCTCGGCGATGTTGTCGTTGGCCGTCTTCATTTCTTCCATTTTGTGTAAAATCCTTTCCAGTGAAGGTTCCATGGCCGTTATCCCAATCCTGACGCCAGTTGTGACTTTGTGGGTTCGTAAAATTAAAAAGTTCAATTACACCACTTTAAATGTTCTTTATTTCCACCTTATTCCAATATCACAGTTACAATTTAATGTACACAATTAAAACTAAGCCAGCCCGCTTTTACACGTACGCTCAGCGCGACTACACTTCTGCTTGTACGGCTCACTATAACACAACTGACTGTCTCTTCGCTGGTATTGATCGGCGGCCTGAAGTTTCTCGATTCTCCTTTTATGGAGCATCAAAACATTCTCGAAGCTTCCTGTCACTTCTAGCGGCAGGAGGAGGGGTCATCCCTGCGTCTGCCCTCTCTCCGCCTGCCCGCATTTATTGATCGGCATCGTAGCTTGCCGCTGACGTAACAATATATAACATTAAGGTGAGTCTTATTTTAATTAACCAGTAAGTGAAGCAGTATGTAGAAGCAGCTTTCTTTTGTTTTTATTATGGAATTGTGAGTAATTATAATTGTATTTTGTTTTCCCTCCCAACAGTAGCTTATCAGATACACAATATCTTCCTATTTCGCATTATTACGCCAGCATTAACTACTTCAATCTTGTCGCATTGATCATATAACAGTAATAATGTTTTTGTGGATTTAGGTTAGGCTGATTTTCGAGTGAAATAATCAATTCGACCAGAGCTACACCTGCACTCAATACATTACAATTGCCATTACCGAATTAATGAATTTAAGAAAATACATTTTTTAAAATAAAAACTAAATAATATACAGTATAACAAACTATAAATAGTAAGCAGTATATGAGCATTGTTTGAATACGGTACAACAAATTCCCTGCCGAACCGTGTAATTCGAATATCCCATATATTTCCTGAGTGACTGCGACCGCAGCGCTAAGCGTGGGAGAATCATACACCACGAAGTACCAGTAGAATGCTGTAGTTGTCGCGAGTGTGTAATTTTTATGTATACGCCTATGTATCCCAGTTTATAAGAACGTTTTCCAAAATATTATAACATTGCCGGCTTTTGTTTCCTTGTAAATCATATCCTAACTTTGAATAATCGTAACTCGGAACTATATAGCATACAGGAATCAATATAGAGAAGTAAGAACCTTCGTGTTTTGGATCGAAAGTCTACAACAACAAACTCATTCTTATTTCTTGTTACATTTCCTTATATATCTTCACTTACTTATACGTAAGATTTCAATGACGCTTTAAGTATAATGTGAATATATAATATACCATTTTGGAATTATTTTTAACCTGGCTTGAGAAATGATGTGCCAGAATATGGTATTGCAGATTATTTCTTCGTATGAATTCTTATTAAATAATCAATTTATTTATTTTTCATTTATTTATTTACTTTATTTGCGTCTTTAAATGTTTTTCTTAAGATTCCCGAGATGAACTTTAGAGTTGGCATTCGACCCGTGTATTGCATTTTTTTACAGTGAGGGTTATAAGTTAGTTTGCTCGTTAAAGATAAAATATATGTATTCAGCTGTTTGGAGGTGTCACATAACAGAAAGCCCGCCGTGGTAGTGAACATGGTAGTGCGTATGCCTCTTACTATTTCAATCAATGTCCGATATGACTTATTTTTTTAAATTTATTTAAGGTCGCTTTAACTTCATGGGTCATATCGCGACGATTTTTACAAAATAATACAATTAGTAACATATATAAAAATTTACATTCAATATACAGGATTACAATCTAACTTATAAAATATACACATTAATAATATTAATTATAAAAACAATTTACATCAAATACAGATAACTGAAAACAAAGAAAAGGGAATATATAACAACACTATTTTGCAAAACAAAAATTTCATTACTTTAACACCGTTACGTAGATTATGAAATTCAATTGATTAAAGTATATTGCACATAATTTATATTAATTTCCAAATGTCTATAGCCTTTAGGTAATTAAATAGATTGCGTCGTCATTTGAAACTCTTTAGCAGTATGGAGGTGTCCTGTGGGATTCCGTGTTGTTTTCTGTTTCTTTCTAATTCATTGCATTCTATGATAAGGTGGTAAATTGTAAGGTTTTCATCACATTCCTTACACGTAGGCTGCGGCTGTCTTGGGGGAAGATATGAATGAGTGAGGCTGGAGTGACCTATTCGTAGACAGGTGAGAATGACTTGTTCCTTTCTAGTAAGCGGCTTGGTTGAGTGAAGAGCGGTGGATCCTTTTCGCACTTGGTGTATTTTCCTGGTAGTTGTTTATTCCATTCAGAATTCCATTATTGTACTGGTGTTTTGGAGACATGATTTATAATATTCGAATATGGAATTTGGACGTTCGTTTGTTGGCGTAGTCATGTAGCGTATTTAGCAGCTTCGTCCGCTCTTTCATTCCCTGTTATTCCTTGATGGGAAGGGATCCAAATGAAAATCACGTCTTTACCAGCATCGGTGATGTTACTGAATTGTGTCTGTGTGTCCTGAACTAATTTGTTGTCTGTTGCGTAGTTCTTCATGCTCTGCAAGGTACTCAGGGAGTCAGAGCATATTGCACAGCAGGTGTGGTTTGCTGTCAGTATGTAAGTGATTGATAATGGCGTATAGTTCTGCACTGTAGGTGGAATAATAGTTAGGTAACCGCTGCTGTAGAGTCTTATCAGGAGATATTTTTGCACATCCAGTACCATGATCAGTTTTTGATCCATCAGTGTGAATAAGTTGATAATTGGGGAAATTGTTGCACATATCATAAAATAGTGTTTGGGAAACAATTGCAGCGGTATTCCATTTCTGGTGAAACGTTAGGTCGGTATATATCTTGGGAATTTTGAGTTTCCAATATGGTCCTTCATGGAAGTCCCTGGTCATTATGGGAGGTATCTTTATGCTGTCAGTATTTAAATAGTTAGCAAGTCCTTGATAGAAAGGTAGGGAGTGCTTTTGTGGATGACAGGTGTCGTTCCTTTTTGTATTGGGAGAAACATATGAATGGATAGTTGAATGAGGTCGTGCTGCTATTTTGATTCCATATTTTATGCTTAATTGTATTCTCCTGGTGTTAAACGGTGGTTGATTGGCTTCTATCAGTAGGCTAGAGACCCGACTGGTACAATATGCTCCTAATATAATACTCATAGCAGAACTTTGAATCACGTGCAGTGGCTTAAGTAACGCCGGTGCTGCAGAGTTGTACACAATAGCTCCATAGTCAATTTTGCTTAGGAATAAAGCTTGATACGTCAGTTGTAGGACATGTTGATTACGGTGTGATAATGTTTTTAATATGTTTAGGCGCCCTTTAGTTTCTAAATATGTGTTTTCCATGATAGATTGTGGTAGAGGGTCAGCCCCAATAATTTCAATTGTTTGGTTGCTTCTAATGGGTTTACCACACAGGTGGATGGTAGGGTTTGGAAGATGGATTGAACTTTTGGTAAAGCAAATACATTGCTGAGAAAAACTGAATCCCGTTTGTGATGCCGAAATTTGTATCCTTGTTACAGTGTCTTTTAGTAAAGCTTGAGTGGTTAAGATGTTATTACCTTTACAGAAAAAGGTCAGATAATCAGCAAATAGGCAAGCTTTTACAGTGGGATGAACAGTGTTAAGTATGTCGTTTATTGCCATCAGGAAGAGTGTAACGCTAAGCACGGAGCCTTGGGGTACTCCATTGTCTAACTTAACTTCCTTGGATAATGTGCCAATTGTACGTACCCTAATAGTGCGATGCTGGAGAAAATTCTGAATGAAATAAAACATATTTCCTGATATTTTATTTTGTCGTAGTATTTGAAGTATACGTGTTCTCCATGTCATATCATACGCCTTTTGTATATCTAGACTAACTGGTATGAGATGTTTATTATGGAGAAAGGCTTCTCTTATTTCAGACTCAATCGTAATTAAACAGTCTGTAGTGGAACGGAATTGCCTGAAACCATATTGTGATTCAGAAAGAAGTTTCCTGTTTTCAATAAACCAACTTAATCTTTTATTTATGATCTTTTCTAGAACTTTGCACATTGTACAAGTAAGAGATATTGGTCTGTAGTTGTTTGGTAGTGTGAGGTCTTTACTAGGCTTCGGTATGGGTATCACTACTGCCGAACTCCAAAGATTGGGAAATAACCTAAAAGACCACTTATGATTGAATATTCGATATGACTTGACGTTGGAGGACGTAAATTAAAAATAATAACAGGAAGAATGATAGGGTGAAAAGATTATTACTCAGGACACTTAGTCACATATTTCGCAGTGCAGGCGCTGTTATCAGTTAAGGCCGTACGGCTTTCTATCAGAGGTAAGGAGAAGTAAACAGGTCTCAGAACAATATGCACGGTAATGAAGTCAGAAGGTGTGCTCCGCCAAGCAGCACTACAATTTTAACTTATGTAGTTCTGATGTGAAGATCCCTGTTGCTGCGCTTAATTTTCACTATCTGTAGAGCTTCCGTTTGTGGCAATGTCGTGTAAAGGATGGAATTTAGTTTTAAAACTGACTTTCTTATCTGTGGAATCCATAAAACAGTCTAAGGTACTTGCTTCCTACTCCTCCTCTTCATCACTGTTATCTATAGACACTAGGTTGCTGTTTTTGCTATTTCGTCTTCCATCAAGTGGTCCCGATAGCGGTATTCTTGCTCTGAGTAGTTAACTTGGCAGCCTATTGCCAGCCATTACATCGCATTCCTACTTTGCTATAAAAATAACTCACAACTTACAATGGTGACTTAACATAACCTAAAGTATAGCGATAAATTAATGCTATGGTCACTTGTTATAGTGACTATGATAGTCACCTGTCATCTTTCCTCCACCGTTCTAGTCAACGGCCTTATGTTCTTGGTACCGAGGTTAGAAGGCATATACCACAGGATCAGACAGATACTAGGTGGAGGTCGGTCTCCCAGATATAAAAGGTAATACTAGAAAAATGGGGCGTGATGGAACGGTAATTTGAACATATAATGGGAAACGGCGACTTATCAATTGTTCGCAGACCAAGGGATTCATAAATATAATAAGCAACTTCGATTTTTCTTTCCTGTCTCAAGAATTTAAGGTGACGCTGCCATGAAGAATGCTGAAAATGCAGAGTATACATTAGAACTGCTTGAAATTTTCTCATCAGTTGTGGCAGTGCACTTCTAATGAAGCTTCCTAATTTCGTCCTTCTAAATTATATGTTTTTAAAATTATTTACTGGTTTTAATACAGTGATTTTTGGAAGTTCTATAAAGTGTCTCGAATGATATAGTTTTTCTTATAGAAACTTTCTATTTTAGATTCAGATTTCTACGCACATCAGCTATAATGGTTGCTATAGGTAGTTTGCAGATGTGTATCAAGTAGTCTTGGAGAAAATAAAGAATGTGTGAATATATCACATTTTCGTTAAATTCTTTGCAGTTTCGTGATTTAACATTCAATAATATGTAAATTATTCAATTTCAAACAAACATAACAACATTATTAAGGGTTTATTACGGAATGTTTACGCAAAGTTACATACAAACTCTTTGAGAGCTGCAGAACTTAGGGTATTCAGAACATAAAAAGATAATGAAAAATTGAAGGTGGGGAAGACCTAGTTTTATAGATTTAGATAGAAATTAAACTATTTTGTTTACTATGAAATCCCCATGCATCATATATAGGCTCCACAGCCATCTTGTTACCTTCTCTGACCTTAGTCTGTTTACCTTGAGACTTTTGTTATGATATTTCTATCCACATACGTTTTTACCAAAAAAAGAGAGATAAAGGTTTTCCTGGAATTTCATTATATTAAGAAAATTACTACAGTCGTTACATTTACAGTTATAAATGATTGAAACTTTGGACTCTGTGTCGTTTAGATAATACTTTTTAAGCTGCATATGCTCGCTTGCCTACTTCTAATGAATCTGGAGGAGAAAATTAAGCAGTATAATAGAATATTCTTGACTTTTTGTCAATTGTTTGTTTTCAGCATCAATCATTATTAATTTGTTTCATATACAGCCATAATGGTAACCGCATTTTATTGAACACTTATCTAGGAGTATACATATACGAAAACACAAAGAAATATATGGAAATGTTCTGTGGTTTTAGATTAGGCGTATGGCAACCTGGATATTCCATTGACTGAAATTAGTTAATATATTAACTGACGAACGTTATGAAGACACGTACTTACATTGTTTTACCCAGATAAGGCTAAGGAAGTTGTTAATTTTCAAGCATTTTTCAATCTTTTGAAGATAATAACAATAACATCTTTACTTATGCATACAAATTGTTTAGCCTGTTTCTTATGGTACCGTCCACTATTTGTTCTGAAGAACAAATGTTTCGTGCTTGAAGACAATGAAAGCTTATCTCCGATATAGCTTAGGCAATAGCAGGTTAACATCATTGGCTACTATTTTCATTCACCGGGATGTACTCAGTCAACTGATGACGACGAACACATCAGAGATGCTTTCGCAAGGATAAAAATGAAAAACTAGACATAATAGTGTTAATATATAACATTAAAGTGAGCCTTATTTTAAATAACCAATAAGTGAAGCACTATGTAGTAGCAGCTTTCTTTTGTTTTTATTATGGAATTGTAAGTAATTATAATTGTTTTTTGTTTTCCCTCCCACTAGTAGCTTATCAGGTACTTAATATCTTCTTATCTCGCACTAGTACGCGAACATTTGCTACTGCAATCTTGTCGCATTGATCATATAACTGTAATAATGTGTTTGTGGATTTAGGTAAGACAGATTTTCGAGTCAAATAATCATTTCGGCCAGAGCTACACCTGCACTCAATACATTACAGTACCATTACCGAATTAATGAATTTAAGACAAATACTTTTTTTAAAATAAAAACTAAATAGCATATAGTATAACAAAATATAAATAATAAGTAGTATCTGAGCATTGTTTGAAAACGCTACAAGAAATTACCTGCAGAAACGTGTAACTCGAATATCCCATATATTTCCTGAGTGACTGCTACCGCAGCGCTACGCGTGGGAGAATCATGCACCACGAAGTACCAGGAGAAAGCTGTAGATGTCGCGAGCATGTAACGTTTATGTATACACCTATGTGCCCAGTTTATATGAACGTTTTAGACAATATTATTACATTGATGGTCTTGTTTCCGTGTAAATCATATCCTTACCCTGAATAATTGTAATTCGGATCTATATAGCATACAGGAATCAATATAGAAAAGTAAGAACCTTCGTGTTTTGCAACGAAAATCTACAAAATGTTGTATATGTCCAACAAACTCATTCTTATTTCTTGTTTCATTACCTTCATTTCCAACATTTACTTTTTCGTAAGATTTCACGACTCGTCGCGCACACGTGACACTGACGGCACCATCTTTCAGCATCTGCTCGGAGTGCCAGCCAGGGGTAGCGCTGCCGTAGTTTGTCAATCGTTCGGTTCGCTCCCAGGTGTCCTCCCGAAATACTAGCGTGCACAACCTCCAGGACTTCCGGGACCTTCCTCCGGGGAAGTACCATGTGCTCTCTCTGTGTCTTCCCATCGGGTGACTCCCATACCCGGAACAGCATGCCCTCTCTGGTCTTCAACTGGTCCCATTAGGCCCAATACGACTTGCAGGGGGCGCTCCTCGGTGCGATGTCCTCCCAGGTTGGTCTCGACCCTGCCTCTACTTCCCTCAAGAGTGGCCCCAAGTCTGCGTCCGCCAGCTGCTCCCTCCTCAGGCCTACGCTATCCCAGCCATCCGCAGGCACTGCCGTGACTGCTCGGACTGCTGCGGCACGCTCCTTCTCCTCCACTCTCGTACACTGGCCGCACTCTTCTGGACAGGGTCTTCGGGACATGGCGTCAGCGTTACCGTGGCTCCTCCCTCTACGTTGTTCCGAGGTGAAGTCGTACTCCTGCAGCCTCTGGCCCAACGTGCTGTCTGGCCTTCCAGGTTCTTAAAGCTCAATAGCCAGGTTAGGGCGGAATGGTAAGTCCTCCGGTGGAATGGCTGAACGTACAGGTACCTGTTGAAGTCCTACAATGTCTTTACTACCGCCAGTAACTCCCGTCGTGTGACGCAGTAGTTCTTCTCTGCCGTAGTAGGCTATCACCCGCTCATGGCCGTCCTGGATCTGCAATAGGACACCTCCAATGCAATGGTCGCTGGCGTCGGTGTCCACAATGAAGGTGTCACCCCGTTGTAGGAAACTCAAAATTGGCGCACTGCACAGGGTTTCCTTCAGGTGGCGGAAAGCGTCTTCGGCGTCCTCCTTCCACACATAAGCCCGGTGGTCCTCTGTCAGGTGGGTGAGGGGTTTGGCGATGTTGGAGAACCCCTTTATGGAGCGGCGGTATTAAGTGCACAGCCCCAGGAAACTGCGCAGCTCTTTCTTATCCCTTGGGCGAGGCCAATCTCTCACGGCCTTTGTCTTCTCCGGGTCTGTGGCCACTCCGGTTGCTGAGACTATGTGAGTGAGTGAGTGTGATGTTTTAGGGCCCGTCGACAACAAGGTCATTTGGGCCCTAAGTCAAAACTAAAACCTAAAAGCTATAAAAATTTAGCTAAAAGGTAAAATATAAAACACTCAACTGTTAAAAGAACATTAAAAAAACGATCTAAGGCTAATAATTTAAAAACTCTAAAAGCAGTAAATATAAAATACAAGTCAAACTTGTTTACTAAAACCAATTTTAAAAACAAACCGCAGTGCCTTATCCACGGCCACTGGGCGTCACCTAAAACACCGTGCAAGTTAGGCTCCAAGCACAAAGACTGGCAAACGCGGGCGTACTGCGGGCAGTCCAACAATACATGCCGCACAGTGAGGCGTACTGCACATGGAGCACACACAGGGGCCGCTTCCCTTCTGAACAAATGGCCATGGGTGGCTCGTGTGTGCCCAATTCTCAGCCGGGTGAGTATCACCTCGGCTCGCCGGTTATCCCTGCAGGAAGTTAGCCAGGGTCGTACGCTCTCCTTTATTGCCCGGAGTTGTGTGCCTTGTAAAGCTGTCCAGGATTGCTGCCAAGCAGATAGTAGGTGGCGACGGAAAAAACGTTGCACATCCTGGTATGGCACAGTAGTTGTTAAACTCCGGGGCAAACGGCAAGCGAGCTTTGCAGCCGCGTCCGCCTCCTCGTTCCCGGAAATCCCCACATGGCCTGGGGTCCAAGTAAAAACAAAATTGTACCCGCGCCTGAGCATTTGCGAGATCTGGGCCTGTATTTTTAAAACGAGGGTCTGAGCGGCAGTGTGCTGTTGCAAGGCCTGAAGCGCACTCAGAGAGTCAGTGCAGACAATGAAAGAGCCAGGAGCTAACTTGCAAATAAAAAGGAGCAAATAAAAGATGGCATTCAACTCTGCTGAGAAGACTGAAGTGGAGTCCAGAAGGCGAAATTTATGAGCCTCACCGTTAATGAAGAATAAGCAACCCGTAGTGCTACCTAACTGAGAACCGTCTGTAAACACCCGAACATAGTTAGGGTAACGGCCCAGTAGTTCGGCAAAAAGTTGTTGGAACACCGAATGTGGAGTAGCGAGTTTAGAGTTGCTGGAAAGAGCGAGATCGAACCGGGCACGATCCAGTTGCAAAGCAGGATAAAGGCTGATGGACGACCTCTCCACGCGAGGCATTCGGAGACCATGGGAATGTAGGAGATCCCGAAATCTTATTCCCATGGGGCGTGTCCGAGAACCAGGGCGCATATAACGGTGGACTAAATCTGGACACAGAACTGGTTTAAAACAAGGATGATTGGGATAACTAGCCAACTTCGAGACGTATGAGCAGAGTAACAGCGAGCGACGAATATGGAGTGGAGGTTCGCCTGAGTCTGCATACAGGCAGTCGACTCCACTGGTGCGGAAAGCTCCTGTGGCAAGGCGGATGCCAGTATGATGTACGGTGTCTAAAAGGCGAAGTTTAGAGGCGGTCGCTGCGCCATAAATAAAACTGCCATAGTCCAGCTTGGACCGAACCAGAGAGCGGTACAGCCTTAACATTACCGTGCGATCGCCCCTCCCAAGATGCTCCAGATAATACCTTCAGCACCCGAAGAGAACGATCGTAAGAGGCTCGAAGGTGACGAATGTGGTGCTCCCAGTTGAGCTGTCGGTCTAAGTAGAGGCCCAAGAACTTCAGGTGTGAGACAAATGGCAGGGGTGTGCCGTTCAAATGAAGATCAGGAGGCGGGTGAATACCTCGTAGGCGGTGAAAGTGGATACGCTGCGTCTTCGCAGCTGAAAAACGGAAGCCGGTTTGAAGCGCCCAAGGTGCTAGCTGGGTAATGGTCAGCTGCAGTTGGCGCTCAATGTGATCTATGTTGGCAGACCTATAGTAAACTGCGAAGTCGTCAACATAGAGGGATGATGGAATTCCACTTCGAACGGCACTAGTGATGCCGTTAATCGCTACGGCAAAAAGTGTGACGCTCAAAATTGATCCTTGAGGTACGCCGTTCTCCTGTATCCTCTCCCATGATATCGTGTTTCCTATGCGAACCCGAAAACGGCGAAGTTTTAAAAAGTTGCATAGGAATTCGGGTAGATGACCACGCATACCGTAATCATGTAGGTTACGGAGTATGCCGTACCGCCAGGTGGTGTCATAAGCCTTCTCCAGGTCGAGGAACACGCCCACGGCGTGCTGTTTCAGTAGAAACGCATCGGAAATATACCCCTCAAGGCGTGCTAGATTATCGACACTTGAGCGATGGCGACGAAAACCGCATTGCAAGTTGGACAGATGGTTATGTTTTTCTAGCCACCAATTTAACCGAGCGTTTACCATTCGCTCCAACGTCTTACAGATGACACTCGTTAGGCAAATGGGGCGGTAGCTAGATGGTAGCGTGCGGTCCTTTCCGGGTCGAGGGATGGGGATTACGATACCCTTTCGCCAGGAGGAAGGGAAAACCCGCTCATGACAAATGCGGTTATAGATGTTTAAAAGGAAACATAGCGCCTCAGATGGAAGATGTAGCAGCATCTGTCGATGTACGTCATCGGGACCTGGAGAAGAATTCTTTGCTAACGCCAGAGAATGGGCGAGCTCGGCTGCGGTGAAAGGTTGATTGTACGGCTCGGTGCAGTCACTATTAAAATTAAGTGGTAACCGCGCCCGCCTTTTCCTTAATAGGCAGGAAGAGAGCGTCATAGCGGGCAGTTTGGCTAGTAGCAGCAAATGTGGTAGCTAGGGCTTCAGCCATGTCCTGCTCGGTGGTGCAAATGGAACCGTTGATGGCAAGGCCGGGAATTACCATCCGGCGATACTTGCCATACATCCGGCGAACAGCTGACCATACTTGTTGGGTAGAGCTGCGCCGGGAAAGCGAAGACACATAGGCATCCCAGGAATTACGCTTTGCGTTGCGCAGTATAAAGCGTGCCCTAGCGCGAGAACGTTTGAAGGCGACGAAGTTCCCTTCCGTCGGGTGCCGCTGAAAAACGCGCAAAGCACGTTTGCGTGCTTTGACGGCCAAACTGCATTCCTCACACCACCACGGTACAGGGATACGACGTGGTGTGGGTGAACGTCGAGGAATGCTGAATTCTGCTGGATAGAGCAAGTAAGATATTCGACCATTTCGTCGATGGTGTCGAAACCATCGTCGATGAGATGTATGAGGCATTGGAATTTTCCCCAGTTAGCTTTGGAAATAATCCAGCGAGGATGTCGAGAAGGTACACATTGGCGGCCAGAAAAATGAATGTTAATGGGGTAATGATCACTGCCAAAGAGGTCGGAAAGTACTGACCACTCAAGTAGTGGTACTAATGACGGACTGCAGAAAGAAAGGTCTAGTACGGAATGTGTACCATAAGCGGATGATAGGAATGTCGGGTCACCAGTATTTAGCAGAAGCAGGTCAGACTTACCGAAGACATCTACGAGGAGGCATCCACGGGCGTCATCTGTGTCTGATCCCCAGAGCGTGTGCTTGGCATTCAAATCTCCCACAAGGAGTAGTGGTGAGGGGAGCTGAGCCAATAGCGCTAGAAGATCACGCTCTGGAACTATACTGAGCGGCGTTACAGATGTACAGATGGTAAAACTGATGCTCTCCAGCTGTAGTCGGACGGCCACAGCTTGCAATGGTGTGGTGAGAGGAACGTGGGCGGCGGAAATGTTAGGCGCCACTAAGGTAGCAACGCCACCGCTTGCACGCATACCTGCAAGAGAATCGCTTCTAAATGCCGAAAGAGAGTGAAGGTGTAACGAGTGATTGCGATGTAAGTGAGTTTCCTGGAGGCAAATTATTGACGGTGACCGTTGAGAAACTAAATGTTGTAGGTCTTGCGCACGAGCTCGAAAGCCATTGACATTCCACTGGATTATTTCCATAAAGAGGTTTTAACGGGCCGTTTAACTTTTTTCTTGACTTTGGCTGACTTGGGCCCTACGATTCGAAAATCGTTAGCCTCCTGTGACTCCGCTGATGTTCGGGAGCCAGAACTTCTACGGCTCGTAGAACGAGACCGGGATCTAATGGAGGGCGAGCGACTTCGCGATCTATGTGTTGGCCGGGATCGGTTTTTCACAGTAACTACGGGATTGTTGTTACTCGCTGGTGGCTTGGTGTCTGGAGTCTGTACGGTTGAAACGGAGGTAGTGCTGGTGGATATACAAACAGTCTGAGACGTGGGTTTAACGGCTAGAAAGTCAGTCTGCGTGGATGCGTGGGCGACAGGGACGTGTTGAACAGCAACAGTGGTATTAGGAGTACGGCGAGCTGCTAATGCATATCCAGTAGTAGTGGTAGCAGGCTTTAGCTGTTCGAAGCGCCGTCGTGCCTCTGGAAAAGTTAGGCGTTTCTTTACACGTAGCTCCTGAATACTCCTTTCGTCCATGAATCTAGGGCACTGTCGCGAGCTGGAGGGATGACTACCGCCACAGTTCACGCAACAAGGTGTGCGACTGCAGTTGAGTTCGTCGTGTTTCGCTAGGCCACATTGCTCACAAAGAGCAGGATTGGTACATGTGACCTTAGTATGTCCGAACCGCTGACATTGGAAACAGCGCATGGGGTTCGGGACATACTGTCGGACGCTAGCACGTTCATAGCCGAAATAGATGTACTCGGGTAACTTAGTCCCAGCAAAAGTTAGAAAAACCGTACGTAATGGGTACTCCTTGCCATCTTGTTTCCGTGTTAGCCGGTACGCCTGACAAACAAGCTGATCCGAGAGGCAACTTACTATTTCTTATTTTGCAAGACCATCCAAACTGGAGGTGGTGTTAAGTGTTTTGTGTGGGGCTACCCGGATAGGGTAGGAGCCCAACAAAGTCGCCTTTTGTAGTTTGCGAGACTGGTCTGCACTGGTGCTCTCTAATAGTAAGCTACCGTCTCGGAGACGCGTAGCGTTCTTGACCGGGCCGCTGATTTTGTCAACTTCACGCTTTATATAAAACGGACTGATATCTTTAAAAGTTTTCCCATCACAAGCCAAAATCATAACTAAATAAGGGTCGATGAAAGAGGTTTTGCGCGGATGCATTTTGAATAGGACCCCCATCCGGAACCGTCGGCGTCAGCCTGCCATCCGGGGGTTAAAGAAAGAAAGACACCGAATCTTCACGGTCTGTGCCGTCATGGGGACCTCACCCATGACCGATCTCATTTGTACCTCAGAAAAGCTACCCTTCAAAATCCACTGCTTATCCGTATGGGTAAACCGTTCACCACGCACACCCCGGCTTTATTCCCCTACCACAGGAATAACCGCCTGTGGCTCCCCACTTTAGGCCGCGCATGCGTGTAATAGGCACACGCGGATTCAGGGGACTTGTGGTTGATTACACCGGGGTTCCGTCAGCGGTAACAGGTCCGGTCCGTGATACTAACCCGACGGCAACACGGTCGTCGGGAGATTAACACAGACCGGGCCCTCAAGGAACTACGTAGGTGTACTTGACGGTGTGGACGGGCTCCGCACCTAAGGCTACACATAGGGGCAGTGCGAAGGGTCCGCTCAACCTTCACTTTTGAGACCTACGGAGAGCACACATGTCGGAAGCCGCGCTGAAAACCGTGGGACAGAACCACGGAGATAGGAGAGATCCCTGCTGGTGAGACAGGAGTTATTAACCTAAGACCTTACGTGCTAATAATAATAATAAAGAACTAGAAGAGGAAGAATGTGATGCTTACTGACAAGCAGTAGCTACACGTGGCACAGTTGATGGAGATGAAGGGGATGAATTGAGGGTGAATGGCTAGGGAACCCGGGATCGCCAATCCCGTACCTACCGTAGTAGGTCCCTGGGGGAAAATACCAGAGCCTCTCCTGCCAGTTTTCGGGGTTACTGATGGGCCTTCTCGGCAGCCGTAGCGGTCCTGGGGTACACCACGTCCCCACCATATATCACCCCATCAGTCGGTCCCCTACTTCCTGTTGCCCACCCCTCGGGACGAGGACCACAGAGGTTGGATTTTGAGGGGCCTGAGACTATGTGGCCCAAGTAGTTAACTTCCTTGCGGAAATGCTTACACTTCTTCGCGTTCAGCTTCAAGTTGGTCGCCTGCAGTCTCTGTAGCACCTTACTCAAATTCTCGATTTGATCTTCAAAAGTCTTCCCGACGATGATGATATCGTCCAGGTATAGCAGGCAGGCATCGTAAGTCAGCCCTCTCATCGCTGACTCCATGAAGCGTTGGAAGGTAGCTGGTGCGTTGCAGAGGCCAAAGGGCATAACCGTGAACTGCCAGAGCCCTTGGCCCGTCGAGAATGCGGTCTTCTACTTGTCTATCGGGTCTAGAGCTACCTGCCAGTAGCCCGACTTCAGGTCCAGGGTCGAGAACCACTGTGCACCAGCTAGCGTGTCCAGGGTGTCGTCAATCCGGGGTAAGGGAAAACAGTCCTTCCGGGTGACAGCGTTCAGCTTTCTGTAGTCTACGCAGAAGCGCAGCTTGCCGTTCTTCTTCGCCACCAAGACTACAGGGGAACACCAAGGGCTGTCAGACTTTTCAATCACTCCCCTGGATCTCATGTCCTCCAGCATGTCTCGTACCGCCCCTTGCTTCGCCAGCGGAACGCGTCTATGTATTTGCCGAATAGGCCGAGCGTCCCCGTTGTCGATGCGGTGAATCACTTTGTCCGTCCGTCCGTAGACACTATCACCTTGGCTGGGGTGAGACCCCGAGAGAGATAAAGCAATTTAGTTAGTAAAAAATAGAACCTTGGCGTAGTGGTGCACTGCCAAGTGTTCTCAGCTTTGTCAATCTCAGGGAGCTCCCACGTCCTCGTCGTTCACCCCGGGCAACGTTTGACCGCAAGGCAAACGGCTAAGAGCAGCAAATAGACCTTCCAAACAACCTAGGAGGCAAAGAGAGGGAGTCAACCTAAGGGTCAACCCGGCGAACCAGAGTGCAAGCCCAACTTGCACGGGTCAACATGGCGACCCAAAGTGCGTCGAGGATGAAGGGGGTCACTTCGGAGTCTCCCGATCCTCCTGGATCTCCATCGCTGGCTGGTCAACTTGGCGACCGTAAAGCTGGCTCCACTTCTGCGCAGAGTCGAGTATCCAACCCGCAGACAAGGGTCAACTTAACGACCCAAAACAAGGGGCCTACCACCTTTCCTAAACATCCGACATCTCCAGCTGGTCAACCTGGCGACCGCCGCACACTACAGGAAGGCAGAGGAACGGAGCCGCAGCCACCATGCCTACCAGGAGAAGAGACATCCACCCCAAGGCTCAATTCCCAGACGACTCCAACTACAGAGGACTCCATGAGGCCAGCAGCAGACATATCCAGGGAGATCTACTGGAACTGGAGGAGGTTCTCCACCAGTGCGACAGACTACTAAAGGCTCACAAAGCTGCACTCAGAACAGCGTTCTACAAGATATCCGGCCTCCTACAGCTTCAGGAAGGGAGAATCCACGAGCTTCAAAGCACGAACCGAGAACTCCAGCAACAGATGAGTAAGATGACAGCCGCGCTGAACCCAGGAGGCTCAGACAGATCACCAGATAGGCCGCTTTACTCCACCATTGCGGCAGCTCCAACAAGAAGTCAAAAGGGACTGAGGATCCAACGGGCAATCTCAACCCCAACTGCTAGCGTATTCGTCGCATCCAAAAGCAACGCCTCCCAGGATGAGTTTCGAAGGGAAATCAGCAAGGTGGTCAACCCCGTCAAAGACAAAATCAAAATTAAAGACATACGCAAAGCCGGACCAACCCAATTGGTGATAGAAACGGCGACAGAGGATGACGTCAGAAAACTAGAGCAGCATACCAAACTAGCGGAGATCGCAAAAGTAGAGCATCCAAGAAATGGAGGCCCCGCATTGTCCTGTATAATGTACCTCGGACCATTACACAGAAGGAGCTGCAGCATTGTGCACACAGCCAAAACTTTTCGGAGACTGTGGCGGAAGAGGAATTCAGGACATCGTTCCGGCCAAAGTTCCTAACTGGGCCCAGGAATGAAAACACTGCTCACTACGTCTTGGAAGTAAGCCCGGAAATCCGGAAGGCTATCCTAAACTAAGGGCGACTATATGTCCAATTTGGATCATATGTTGCGAAAGACTTCCTGGTAGTGCCCAGATGCCACCGATGCCAGGATCTAGGACACATATCTAGAGGATGCGCCACTGAGAGGAATGTATGCGGCCACTGCGGCGAAGGAGACCACCTACGCCACGAATGCCAAAGAAAGAACCAACCAGCTACTTGCATAGCCTGCACCAACTGGAATAAACATGGCTGCAGAAGTCCTAACAGCCAGGACTGCGGTACATATAAAGCACTGTTGCAGAGAGCCATTATGAAAACCGACTATGGAACATAGGGCACTAGCGACCGATGAAAGACATATACATCAACCAAGACCACGCCATCTCAACCAGCTAAAAATAAACGCAGCCAGAAGTAGACTCGTGATGCGGAAACTGCGCAAACTAATAGCTGACTGGCATATCGATATCTTATGCATACAAGAAACCTACGTACAAAACAACTTTATTCCAAACCTCCCCGCATCAGCTATCACCGTCATTGCCAAAAACAATGCAATGAGTGCCACTGTGATCCTGAACAGAAACATACAAGCCACCGTCCTTCACGAGCACAACGACACCCATCTAAGCTGCGTGGAAATAAGATACGATACACTGAACTTCGTGCTCGCAAACGCTTACTTTCAGCCCAGCCAAGACATCGAAGGACAAATATGCAAAATCAGACGACTACACCTAGATACACGGAAACCAGTGCTCCTAACAGTAGACGCCAATGCAAAATCTTACACCTGTCACAGCAAAATCACTGACGAAAGAGGAAGGCTTCTGGAAGACATGCTGACGGAGTTGAATCTTCAGGTGATAAATGAACCAAATAACCCTCCAACATACATAGGCCGCGTAAATGTATCTGTCAACATAGACATTACAGCGATCATCAGACGTCATGTACAGCTCATTAAGGACTGGAGAGTAACAGACCAGCAATCCAACAGTGATCACAATGCCATCTTCTTTAGACTGGAAGGAAAACAGAGCGCACAAACTAGCGGAAGGAGTAAACACTGGAGATTTAACTACCGCAAGGCCAACTGGCAGGGACTACGGGATTCCTTCATCTGTCCACCACCTCTGGAAGAAGGGGGAGATGTCGACGCGGCAGCAGAAGCGCTGAAATACGCAATCGTAACCAGCATGAAAGCGTCAATACCTATAACAGCCGAGAGTGCAAGGCCTACAAGCGACATCTGGAGTATTAAGCTTCAAAGATATAGAAAAAACACACGTCAGGCCCGTAAAGCATACCAACGTGCGGAAACTGCAGAGGAAAGAGATGTCCGCCTAATCATATACAGAAGAAGAAGAGAAGCCTATGCTAAACTATTAGGCAAAACACGAGCCTCATGTTGGAAAGCTTTTACGGAGAACTGCCTAGAAAAAGACGCCTTGGGCTTGCCGTACAGAATCATGAGAGGAAAAATGAAATACCATCCAACATCAACACTCAAAAATCCAGACGGGACAACAACAACTACCTGGGAAGACACGGCACAGCTATTGCTGGACACCCTCATCCCGCAGGACAGGCCTACAGATGACCTAGATGAACATAAACATACAAGAGCCGCCGCACACCATTTGAACCATGACAACGGAAACGCAGAGTCCTTCACTGCATCAGAAATTTCAGCAGCAATTTCTCGACTAAAACGGCGTAGAGCCCCAGGACCAGACAAAATCAAAAACGAACTGGTACAGGCACTCTGCAATCAAATTACACCATGCCTGAGAAATATACTCAACGAATTATTGAGACAAGGGCGAGTTCCCAACATCTGGAAGGAAGCCAACCTATTCATCCTGAAAAAAGGCACAGACCGAGATCAAGCTGATCCAAAGTCTTACAGGCCGATTGCGCTACTGAACACCTTGGCAAAAGTGCAAGAAATGCTAATATGCTGCCGACTAGAACTCGCCAGGGAGCAATTCGGCTTGACGAATACGCAATTTGGCTTCAGAAAGAACAGATCGTGTGCAGATGCTCTGAACTATATCCTCGACATAACTGAGGAAACGCAAAATAAATATGTCCTAGGCGTCCTCGTCGATATCGAAGGAGCATTCAACAACTTATGGTGGTCGGCCTTATTCGTAGAACTTCAACACATAAAAGGCCCAAACAACATCTACCACACAATTGAAGACTACTGCAGAAATAGAGTAATCCGCTACAGCAATGGGAATGACTGCATCACAAGAAAGCTAACCAAGGGTTGCCCGCAGGGATCGCTGTGCGGGCCTATGTTCTGGGACATAGGTCTTGAGCCAACTCTGCGCAAGTTCGGAGCCCAGGAAGACCTTCTTGCACATGCGGCATACGCAGATGACATTATACTCCTCTTCTGCGGAAACAACAGAAAGGATTTAGAGAGAAAGGCTACAAATACTTTGACCATTCTACAAGAGGAGCTAACGAAAGCCAAACTGACAATATCCACCAGAAAGTCACAATACATCCTTTTGAAAGGAAAGCTCCTCCGTGACCCTTGCATAAATCTTGGTGCCGCCCGGATCCAAAGATCAACATGTGTAAACTACCTCGGCGTAATGTTACAAGAAGGGCTTTTGTTCAAAACACACATCGATTACGTCACGCAAAAGGCGCATAACGTCCTTGCCAAAATTGCAAGGTTAAGCAAAAACTACGCACCATCCCATTCAAAGCCGTCGTCCTATACAACAACAATCTGCTTAGCTCTATCGTTGGACACGCTGCCAGTGCCTGGGCAGATAGGCTGCACCTGAAAACCGCCAGTACAGCATTACGCAAGCTCCAACGCAGAATTCTAATAATGATGACAGGAGCATTTGCTACGACACCAACTGACGCTCTTCTCGTGGTGCAAGGGCTAATTCCTCTAGATCTGGAGATTCGCCGGAGAGCTGCATGCTACTGGCTACGTAAAAACAACAACATTCGGGCAGCACAATTAGCTGGTGGAGTAGTGCGCGATGAGCTAGAAATTAAGAAAGTGCTAACTGCTGAATGGCAAAAAGAATGGGATGTGAGCACAACCGGCAGGCGTACGTACGACATTTTACCAAATATCGAGGAACGCCTGAAAATGAAATTCCTACAACCATCCAGAAGCCTAATACATTATCTGACTGGTCATGGCCCATACTCCAGTTACCTCCAGAGATTCCACCTGAAAGACACAGAAAACTGCCGATGTGAAACAACCGAAACACCGGAACATGCAGTATGGGAATGTCCACTGACAATACGACATAGGACAACAACGATGTCGTACGTACAGGACAAGTCAATTCACGAAATAATAAGAAGCAGACGACTCTGGACTTGGTTTGAGAAAGCGGCAAACACCTTCTCAGTTAAGGCAAGGGAAGGATTCATCAATGGAAGACAACCTTAAAAACACTCTCGACTAAAACAAACTACCGCCGATGACACAAAATAATTATGTTAAGCTAAAATTAGGAATTAGTGTAAGCTAATGTTAGAAATTAAGTAATATTTATATGTAAAGTTAATTGTAAGTACTCCTAGGGTACCTCAAAATAAATATTATAAATACAAATGTATCAAAATCGAATAAAGAGTGGAACACAGTCTGGGTTGTAAAATAGGCACCAGGCTCCCAGAATTAAGGAGGCCGAGATCTTGCTGTAGAGCAAGATCTCGGCCTTTTTTTATCACCTTGGCTGAAGACGCGCTGATACCATCTTAACTGTTGTCGAACCTTCTCCAACTGTTCTGCGGTCAGGTGGTCGGCCGCACTCTCCACTAAGCCTTCTAGCCGAGGCCCCAGGTGTTGCTTCGGCGCCGGCTCCTGTGTCTCGTCGATAGCTGTTACGCTCACCACGGGCTCGCACGTTCCCAACTCCGTCCCAGCCTGGACGTCGTGATCGGCGTCCTTTGGGTTTAGCAGTCTCACTGGCACCTCCTCTCGGCACGGCAGCAATGCCCTGGCTACACACAGTCCGTGTACAGGCGTCTTCTGGTCCAGCACCATGTTCCTGGTTCTCTGGCCTTCCAGTCGCGCCGTCACCACCACCTTGCTCCTCGCGGGGACAACCACGTCTTCGTCCAAGACGACCCTGCAAACTCCAAGACGCTCTTTGGGTTGACGGAGTATAACCTCGTCTCCGATAAGCCGCAGGACCTTCTTGCCGACGGTAGCCGTCGCCTTATTGCACCCGAGGGCATCCAGTCCCAGGATCACCTCCTCAGCCACCTACGCAACGAACACCCACAGACGCACGGCACTCCGTCCCAAGTTCAGCTCCAGCAGGGCCTCCTTCTCCACAGGCAAGGTGTCGCCCGATGCCGTGACAAGCTGGTATGGTCGGCTCGGCTTCCTTCGCCACGTCAGGTCTGATGATGGTCACGGCCACCCCGGTGTCAACCCGCACGCGGCACGGCTTTCCTCTTACCCAACCGTCCGCGATGAGGCTGTCATCCATACGCCGGCTGACGGCGCGCAGTGTCAATCGAGGGGATTGTGGTGATGGCGCCGACGAGCCCCTCTCCACAACGGACCTTACTCGTTTTCCGGCTGCTGTTCCTGGTGTGGGCAGTCTCTCTGCAGTTGTCCGGGCTGTCCACACCCCCAACACAGGCCACTAGGTGTTCGCCGGCGTCCCTCAGCTGGTCTTCTGTCTCCGGCGTAGCGGACACTCCTTGTTCTCGACGTCGGGATAGATGTTACTTTGGCCGCCTCCGTCCTTAATGCCGCTGTCAGCGCCTCGTGCATGGTTTTATATTCGCCGAGCATTAGGCGCTGACGAATCTCTATGTCCGGTACCCCGTCGACAAAGTTGTAGGCGGCTTCGCGGGATACGAACTCCAGTAGCAGGTCCACCAAGGCCTTGCTAGCCAGCTGCTCGATCGCTATGGCGAACTCCTGCAGCGTCTCCCCCGGCTGCTGCGACCTTGACTTTAGCTGGCTGCGGTATGCTGCGGCTAAGCGGTGGTTCCCGAAGCGATTCTCCAGGGCCTCCCAGATGTCCTTGGGCGCCGCCGTCGTCTGCACCGCGTTTAGGACGTCCGTGGCCCGTCCCTGGAGGCTGGCTACTAATTGTGTGGGCTCCTCCTCCGGTGACCATCTGTTATGCTTGGCCATGGTGTCGAACTGGCGGCGGTAGACCTCAAATGTCGACGCGCCGTCATATTTCGGAGGTTTGACGCGCGGCGATGTTATGTCGCGTCCCGGTGCGTCGGCCTTCAAATCCTTCAACATCCTGCCGACGACGTCCTCCACCATGGCGCTCAGGGACTTGGCGCTGTTGTCGGCCTTTCCTTCCAGCTAATAAACGCGGCTCGGGAGGTCTCCGACGTGTTCGTCTACTTGGCCGATCCGCTTGGCGAGTCCCATGACGTCCTCCCTCACGCCGGCCAACTGTTCCTCAACCTTGGCGGCGAGGGCCTGGTTCGCAAACTTCATTTCTTCCATCTTCTACGTGAGGTTATCGTTAGCCGTCTTCATTTCTTCCAGCTTTGCGGCCAGGATGTTATTTGCCGCTTCTGTTTTTGTTGTTAATTCGGCCTTCATTTCTTCCATCTTCCCGGTGATGTTGTCGTTGGCCGTCTTCATTTGTTTCAGTTCCGCGGCCAGGTTGTCATTTGTAGTCTCCAGCTTCGCGGCCAGGCTGTTATTTGCCGCTTCTGTTTTTGCAGCGAGGTTTGCATTTGCCGTCTTCATTTCTTTCAGTTCCGCTAAAATCTTTTCTAATGCTGCCTCCATTGTGTTATGTCGCACTCCTGACACCAATTATGACATTGTGGGCTCGTGAAATGAAAAGTCCAATTACACAAACTCAACAATGTTCTTTATTTCCACCGACTTACAGTTGAACACCTGCGAATTACACAAAGTTACGTAATGCACACATTTACGATTCACCAGTGCGTCCGTTACGTTCCGATGCAAGTACACAATTACGTAAAGTCTTCCGTAGAACAGTCTTCTCGTTCATTAACACGGCGCTCCTTCGCTAGCACGTCAAACACTGACTCCCCTTGCCCGACGTGCTGCTTATACAGGGCCAGCGTGTCGATCAGGAAGGTTCTAGATTAGATGAAATATCCCGTAAGTTCGAGAACACAGGTGGAACAGAAAGAGACGGCGCAGTGATTTGTTTTCTCCCAGCCACCTCCTGTCACTACTATAAGACGAACGAGGGGGGACGTGGCTAACACCGACCTCCCCTGTTTGTCCGCTCACAGCTGGTTCTATACGGTGTTCCAACGCTCGGGTGACAATAGTATAACATTGATGGTTGTGTTTCCCTGTATCATCCTAACGTAACTTTGAATAATCGTAATTCGCTGCTATATAGCATAGAGGAATCAATATAGAGAAGTAAGAACCTTCGTGTTTTGGAACGAAAGTCTACAAAATGATGTATATGTCAAACAAACTCATTCTTATTTCTTGTCACATTACCTTCAATTCCAACATTTACTTCTTCGTTAGGTTCCAATGATACTTTAAATATAATGTGAATATATAATATACCATTTTGGAATTATTTTTAACCTGGCTTCAGAAATTAAGTGCCAGAATATGGTATTGCAGATTATTATTTCTTTGTATGAATCTCTATTAAATAATCAATTTATTCATTTTTCATTTATTTATTTACTTTATTTGCGTCTTAAAATGTTTTTCTTAAGATTCCCGAGATGAACTTAAGAGTTGGCATTCGACCAAAGTAAAGCATATTTTTACAGTGGGGGTTATAGTTTAGTTTGTTCGTTAAAGATAAAATATATGTATTCAGCTCTTTGGAAGTGTCACATAACAGAAAGATCGCCTCGGTAGTGAATATGGTAGCGCGTATGCCTCCTATCATTTCAAGCAATGTCCGATTAAACTTGACGTTGGAGGACGTAAATTAAAAAAAAATAACAGGAAGAATTATAGGATGAAAACTTTATTACCCACGACAATTAGTCACATTATTCAGTATTGCGGCGCATACTCTTCATTATCTGTAGAGCTTCCATTGGTGGCAATGTCGTCTAAAGCATGGAAATTAGCTGTAAAACTGACTTTGTTATCTCTGGAATCCATAAAACAGTCTAAGGTACTTGCTTCCTCCTCCTCTTCATCACTGTTATCTATAGACACTAGATTCCTGTTTTCGCTATTTCTTCTTCCATCAAGTGATCCCGATAGCGGTATTCTTCTTCTGAGTAGTTAACTTGACCGCCTATAGCCAGCCATCACAACACATACCTACTTTGCTATAAAAATAACTCACAACACACACTGATGACCTAACATAACCTAAAGTAGAGCGATAAATTAATGCTATAGTCACTTGTTATAGTGACTGTGATAGTCACCTGTCATCTCTCCTCCACCGTCCTAGTCAACGGCCTTATGTTTATGGTACCGAGGTTGTAAGGCATATACCTACAGGATCAGACCAATACTAGTTGGAGGTCGGTCTCCCAGATATAAAAGGTAATACTAGAAAAATGGGGCAGTATGAAACGGTAATTTGAACATATAATGGAAAATGGCGACTTATCAATTGCTCGCAGACCAAGGGATTCATAAATATAATTAGCAACTTTGAATTTTCTTTCCTTTCTCAAGAATTTAAGGCGACGCTACCATGAAGAATGCTGAAAATACAGAGTATACATTAGCACTGCTTGAAATTTTCTCATCAGTGGTGGTAGTGGACTTCTAATGAAGCTTGCTAATTTGGTTCCTCTAAATTATATATTTTTAAAACTATATACTGGTTTTAATACAATAATTTTTGAATGATTTTTAAAGTGTCTCGGATGATACATATTTTCTTATAGAAACTTTCTATTTTAGATTCACATTTCTACGCAATTCAGCTATAAAGGTTGTTATACGTAGTTTTAAAATGTGTATCAAGTAGGCTTGGAGAAAATAAAGTATGTGTGAATATATCATATTTTCATTAAATTCCTTGCAGTTTCGAGATTTCACATTCAATAATATGTAAATTATTCAATTTCAAACAAACATAACAGCATTATTAAAGATTTATTATGGAATGTTTACGAAATGTTTCGTACAAACTCCTTGAAAGCTGCAGAACTTGGGGTATTCAGAACATAAGAAGATGATGAAAAATTGAAGGCGGGGAAGACGGAGTTTTATAGATTTAGATAGAAATTAAACTATTTTGTTTACTATGAAATCCCCATGCATGATATGAAGATTCTACAGTCATCTGGTTACCTTATCTGACTTTAACCTGTTTACCTTGAGACTTTTTTCATGATATTTCTATCCACATACGTTTTTACACAAAAAAGAGAGATAGAGGTTTTCCTGGAATTCCATTATATTAGGAAAAGTACTACAATCGTTACATTTACTGTTATAAATGATTGAAACTTTGGACTCTGTGTCGTTTCGATAATACTTTTTAAGCTGCGTATGCTCATTTGGCTATTTCTAATGAATCTGGAGGCGAACATTAAGCAGTATAATAGGATACTCTTAACCTTTTGTCAATTGTTTGTTTTCAGCATCAATCATTATTAAGTTGTTTCATATATAGCCATAAGGGTAACCGCATTTTATTGAACACTTATCTAGAAGTATACATATAAGAAAACACAGAGAAATACATGGAAATGTTCTGTGGTGTAAGATTAGGCGTATGACAACCTGGATATTCCATTGACTGAAGTTAGTTAATATATTAACTAACGAAATTTTGAAGACACGTACTTACATTATTTTACCCAGATAAGGCTAAGGAAGTTGTTAAACTTCAAGCATTTTTCAAGTCTTTTAAAGATAATAACAATGACATCTTTACTTATCCGTACAAATTGTTTAGGCTGTTTCTTACTGTACCGTCCACTATTTGTTCCGAAGAACAAATGTTTCGTGCTTGAAGACAATGAAAGCTTATCTCCGAAACAGCTTAGGCAATAGCACCTTAACATCATTGGCTACTATTTCCATTCAACAGGATGTACTCAGTCAACTGATGACGACGAACACATCAGAGGGGCTTTCGCAAGGATAAAAATGAGAAACTAGACATAATAGTGTTAATATATAACATTAAGGTGACCCTTATTTTAATTAACCAATAAGTGAAGCAGTATGTAGTAGCAGCTTTCTTTTGTTTTTATTATGGAACTGTAAGTAATTATAATTGTTTTTTGTTTTCCCTCCCACTAGTAGCTTATCAGATACTTAATATCTTCCTATGTCGCATTAGTACGAGAACATTAGCTACTTCAATCTTTTCGCATTGATCATATAACAGTAATAATGAATTTGTGGAATTAGGTTAGACAGATTTTCGAGTCAAATAATCATTTCTGCCAGAACTACAGCTGCACTCAATACAATACAGTTACCATTACCGAATTAATGAATTTAAGACAAATAGATTTTTTAAAATAAATACTAAATACCATATAGTATAACAAAATATAAATAATAAGTAGTATATGAGCATTGTTTGAAAACGCTACAAGAAATTACCTGCCGAAACGTGTAATTCGAATATCCCATATATTTCCAGAGTGACTGCTACCGCAGCGCCACGCGTGGGAGAATCATACACCACGAAGTACCAGGAGAAAGCTGCAGATGTCGCGAGCATGTAGCGTTTATGTATACACCTATGGGCCTAGTTTATATACGTTTTAGACAATATTATAACATTGATGGTTTGGTTTCCGTGTAAATCATATCCCTACTTTGAATAATTGTAATTCAAAACTATATAGCATACAGGAATCAATATAGAGAAGTAAGAACCTTCGTGTATTGGATCGAAAGTCTACAAAATGTTTGTATATGACCAACAAACTAATTATTCTTTCTTTTTTCATTACCTACAATTAAATTTCTAGTTAGTATGACATTGATGGTTGTGTTTCCTTGCATCATTATAACCTAACTTTGAATAATCGTAATTCGTAGCTATATAGCATACAGGAATCAATATAGAGAAGTATGAACCTCCGTGTTTTGTAACGAAAGTCTAAAAAATGTTGTATATGTCCAACAAACTCATTCTTACTTCTTGTTGCATTACCTTCAATTCTAACATTTACTTCTTCGTAAGATTCCAATGATACTTTAAATATAATGTGTATGTATAATATACCATTTTGGAATTGTTTTTAACCAGGCTTCGGAAAATATGTGCCAGAATATGGTATTGCAGATTATTATTTTTGGTATGAATTTCTATTAAATAATCAATTTATTCGTTTTACATATATTTATTTACTTTATTTGCGTCTTACAATTTTTTCCTAAGGTTCCCAAAATGAACATAAGAGTTGGCATTCGACCAGTGTATCGAATATTTTTACAGAGAGGGTTGTAAGTTAGTTTGTTCGTTAAAGATAAAATATACGTATTCAGCTCTTTGGAAGTGTCACATAACCGATAGCCCGCCTCGGTTCTGAATATGGTAGTGCGTATGCCTCTTGCCATTTCAATCAATGTCCGATATGACTTGATGTTGGAGGACGTAAATTGCAAAAAAAAAAATCAGGAAGAATGATAGGGTGAAAAGATTATTACCCAGGACAATTAGTCACATATTTCGCAGTGCAGGCGCTGTTATCAGTTTAGGCTGTAAGCCTTTCTATCAGCGGTAAGGAGAAGTAACCAGGTTTCAGAACAATATGTACAGTAATGAAGTAAGAAAGTGTGCTACGCCAAGCAGCACAACAAACTTGGCTTATTTAGTTCTGATGAGAGGATCCCAAATGCTGCGCATACTTTTCACAATCTGTTGAGCTTCCATTTTTGGCAATGTCGTCTAAAGGATGGAAATTAGCTGTAGAACTGACCTTGTTATCTCTGGAATCCATAAAAAAAATCTAAGGTACTTGCTTCCTCCTCTTCTTCATCACTGTTATCCAAACACACTTTGATTGCTGTTCTTGCTATTTCTTGTTCCATCAAGTGATCCCGATAGCGGTATTGTTTTTCTTAGTAGTTAACTTAGCAGCCAATAGCCAGGCATCACAACACATACCTACTTTGCTATAACAATATCTCACAACTTACAATGATGACCTAACATAACCTAAAGTAGAGCGATGATTTAATGCCATAGTCACTTGTTATAGTGACTGTGATAGTTATTTGTCATCTTTCTTGCACCATTCTAGTCAACGACCTTATGCTCTTGGTACCGAGGTTGGAAGGCATATACCTACAGGATCAGATAGAAATTAGCCGGAGGTCGTTCTCTCATAACTTAAAGGTAATACTAGAAAATGGGGGGTGATGAAACGGTAATTTAAACATATATGGAAATTGGCGACTTAACAATTGTTCGCAGACCAAGTGATTCATAAATATAATTAGCAACTTTGAATTTGATTTCCTGTCGCAAGTTTTTAAGATGACGCTACCATGAAGAATGCTGAAAATACAGAGTTTACATTAGAACTGCTTGAAATTTTCTCATCAGTTGTGGTAGTTCATTTCTAATGAAGCTTCCTAATTTCGTCCTTCTAAATTATATATTTCTAAAACTATTTACTGGTTTTAATACAGTGATTTTTGAACGTTCTATAAAGTGTCTCGGCGATACAGTTTTTCTCTTAGAAACTTTCCATTTTAGATTCAGGTTTCTACGCACATCAGCTAATAAAGTTGCCATAGGTAGTTTTAAAATGTGTATCAAGTAGTCTTGGAGAAAACAATAATATGTAAACTGTTCAATTTCAGGCAGACATAACAACATTATTATAGGCTGATTATGGCATATTGACGAAAAGTTTCATACAAATCCTTTGAGAGCTGCAAAACTTGGAGTATTCAGAAAATACAAAGATAATGAAAACTTGAAGGCGTGGAAGACCGAGTTTTATAGATTTAGATAGGAATTAAACTATTTTGTTTACTATGAAATCCCCATGCATCATATGCAGGCTTTACAGCCATCTTGATACCTCCACTGACTTTAATCTGTTTACCTTGAAACAATTTTATGATCTTTCTATCCACATAAGTTTATACCCAAAAGATGAGAGATAAATATTTTCCTGGAATTTCTTTATATTAGGACAATTACTACAGTTGTTACATTTACTGTTATAAATGATTGAAACTTTGGACTCTGTGTCGTTTAGATAATGCTTTCAAAGCTGCATATGCTCGTTTGCCTATTTCTAATGAATCTGGAGCAGAACATTTAAGCAGTATAATAGGATATTCTTGATTTTTTGTCAATTGTTTGTTTTCAGCATCAATCATTATTAAGTTGTTTCATATACAGCCATAATGGTAACCGCATTTTATTGAACACTTATCTAGGAGTATACATATACGAAAACACAGAGAAATACATGGAAATTTTCTGTGGTTTGGGATTAGGCGTATGACATCCTGGATATTCCATTGACTGAAGTTAGTTAATATATTAACTAACGAAATTTTGAAGACACGTACTTACATTATTTTACCCAGATAAGGCTAAGGAAGTTGTTAATCTTCAAGCATTTTTCAAGTCTTTTAAAGATAATAACAATGACATCTTTACTTATGCGTACAAATTGTTTAGCCTGTTTCTTACAGTACCGTCCACTATTTGTTCCGAAGAACAAATGTTTCGTGCTTGAAGACAATGAAAGCTTATCTCCGAAACAGCTTAGGCAATAGCACCTTAACATCATTGGCTACTATTTCCATTCAACAGGATGTACTCAGTCAACTGATGACGACGAACACATCAGAGGGGCTTTCGCAAGGATAAAAATGAGAAACTAGACATAATAGTGTTAATATATAACATTAAGGTGACCCTTATTTTAATTAACCAATAAGTGAAGCAGTATGTAGTAGCAGCTTTCTTTTGTTTTTATTATGGAACTGTAAGTAATTATAATTGTTTTTTGTTTTCCCTCCCACTAGTAGCTTATCAGATACTTAATATCTTCCTATGTCGCATTAGTACGCGAACATTAGCTACTTCAATCTTTTCGCATTGATCATATAACAGTAATAATGAATTTGTGGAATTAGGTTAGACAGATTTTCGAGTCAAATAATCATTTCTGCCAGAACTACAGCTGCACTCAATACAATACAGTTACCATTACCGAATTAATGAATTTAAGACAAATAGATTTTTTAAAATAAATACTAAATACCATATAGTATAACAAAATATAAATAATAAGTAGTATATGAGCATTGTTTGAAAACGCTACAAGAAATTACCTGCCGAAACGTGTAATTCGAATATCCCATATATTTCCTGAGTGACTGCTACCGCAGCGCCACGCGTGGGAGAATCATACACCACGAAGTACCAGGAGAAAGCTGCAGATGTCGCGAGCATGTAACGTTTATGTATACACCTATGGGCCTAGTTTATATACGTTTTAGACAATATTATAACATTGATGGTTTGGTTTCCGTGTAAATCATATCCCTACTTTGAATAATTGTAATTCAAAACTATATAACATACAGGAATCAATATAGAGAAGTAAGAACCTTCGTGTATTGGATCGAAAGTCTACAAAATGTTTGTATATGACCAACAAACTAATTATTCTTTCTTGTTTCATTACTTACAATTAAATTTCTAGTTAGTATGACATTGATGGTTGTGTTTCCTTGCATCATTATAACCTAACTTTGAATAATCGTAATTCGTAGCTATATAGCATACAGGAATCAATATAGAGAAGTATGAACCTCCGTGTTTTGTAACGAAAGTCTAAAAAATGTTGTATATGTCCAACAAACTCATTCTTACTTCTTGTTGCGTTACCTTCAATTCTAACATTTACTTCTTCGTAAGATTCCAATGATACTTTAAATATAATGTGTATGTATAATATACCATTTTGGAATTGTTTTTAACCAGGCTTCGGAAAATATGTGCCAGAATATGGTATTGCAGATTATTATTTTTTGTATGAATTTCTATTAAATAATCAATTTATTCGTTTTACATATATTTATTTACTTTATTTGCGTCTTACAAGTTTTTCCTAAGGTTTCCAAAATGAACATAAGAGTTGGCATTCCACCAGTGTATCGAATATTTTTACAGAGAGGGTTGTAAGTTAGTTTGTTCGTTAAAGATAAAATATACGTATTCAGCTCTTTGGAAGTGTCACATAACCGATAGCCCGCCTCGGTTGTGAATATGGTAGTGCGTATGTCTCTTGCCATTTCAATCAATGTCCGATATGACTTGATGTTGGAGGACGTAAATTGCAAAAAAAAATATCAGGAAGAATGATAGGGTGAAAAGATTATTACCCAGGACAATTAGTCACATATTTCGCAGTGCAGGCGCTGTTATCAGTTTAGGCTGTAAGCCTTTCTATCAGCGGTAAGGAGAAGTAACCAGGTTTCAGAACAATATGTACAGTAATGAAGTAAGAAAGTGTGCTACGCCAAGCAGCACAACAAACTTGGCTTATTTAGTTCTGATGAGAGGATCCCAAATGCTGCGCATACTTTTCACAATCTGTTGAGCTTCCATTTTTGGCAATGTCGTCTAAAGAATGGAAATTAGCTGTAGAACTGACCTTGTTATCTCTGGAATCCATAAAAAAATCTAAGGTACTTGCTTCCTCCTCTTCTTCATCACTGTTATCCAAACACACTTTGATTGCTCTTCTTGCTATTTCTTCTTTCATCAAGTGCTCCCGATAGCGGTATTCTTTTTCTGAGTATTAGCCAATAGCCAGCCATCACAACAGATACCTACTTTGCTATAGCAATAACTCACAACTTACAATGATGACCTAACATAACATAAAGTAGAGCGATGAACTAATGCCATAAACACTTGTTATAATGACTGTAATAGTCACCTGTCATCTTTCTTCCGCCGTTCTAGTCAACGGTCTTATGCTCTTGGTACCGAGGTTGAAGGAATATACCTACAGGATCAGACAGATACTAGGTGGAGGTCGGTCTCTCAGAACTTAAAGGTAATACTAGAAAAATGGGGCGTGATGAAACCGTAATTTAAACACATAATGGAAATTGGCTACTTAACAGTTGTTCGCAGACCAAGGGATTCATAAATAAAATTAGCAACTTTGAATTTGATTTCCTGTCTCAAGAATTTAAGGTGACGCTACCATGAAGGATGCTGAAAATGCAGAGTTTACATTAGAACTGCTTGAAATTTTCTCATCAGTTGTGGTAGTGGATTTCTAATGAAGCTTCCTAATGTCGTCCTTCTAAATTATATATTTTTAAAACTATTTACTGGTTTTAATACAGTGATTTTTGAATGTTCTATAAAGTGTCTCAGATGATACAGATTTTCTCTTAGAAACCTTCTATTTTAGATTCAGGTTTCTACGCACATCAGCTAATAAAGTTGCTATAGCTAGTTTTAAAATGTGTATCAAGTAGTCTTGGAGAAAACAAAATATGTGTGAATATATCACATTTTCATTAAATTATTTGTAGAATCGAGATTTAGCATTCAATAATATGTAAACTATTCAATTTCAAGCAGACATAACAACATTTATATAGATTGATTATGGCATATTGACGCAAAGTTTCATACAAATCCTTTGAGAGCTGCAGAACTTTGAGTATTCAGAAAATACAAAGATAATGAAAAATTGAAGGCGTGGAAGACCGAGTTTTATAGATTTAGATAGAAATTAAACTATTTTGTTTACTATGAAATCCCCATGCATCATATGCAGGCTCTACAGCCATCTTGATACCTCCTCTGACTTTAATCTGTTTGCCTTGGGACAGTTTTATGATCTTTCTATCCACATAAGTTTATACCCAAAAAATGAGTGATAAATATTTTCCTGGAATTTCATTATATTAGGACAATTACTACAGTCGTTACATTTACTGTTTTAAATGATTTAAACTTTGGACTCTGTGTCGTTTAGATAATGCTTTCAAAGCTGCATATGCTCGTTTGCCTACTTCTTATGAATCTGGAGCAGAACATTTAAGCAGTGTAATAGGATATTCTTTACTTTTTTCAATTGTTTGTTTTCAGCACCAATCATTATTAAGTTGTTTCATATGCAGCCATAATGGCAACCGCATGTTATTGAACACTTATCTATGAGTATACATATACGCAAACACAAAGAAATACTTGGAAATGTTCTGTGGTTTTAGATTAGGAGTATGAAAACCTGGATACTCTATTGACTGAAATTATTTAATTAATTAACTTATGAACGTTATGAAGACACGTACTTACATTATTTTACCCAGAAAAGGCTAATGAAGTTCTTAATCTTGAAGCATTTCGCATTAGTACGCGAACATTAGCTACTTCAATCTTGTCGCATTGATCATATAACACAATAATGAATTTGTGTACTTAGGTTAGACAGATATTCGAGTCAAATAATCATTTCGACCAGAGCCACACCTGCACTCAATGCATTTCAATTACCATTACCGAATTAATGAACTTAAGACAAATAGATTTTTTAAAATAAAGACTAAATAATAAATAGTATAACAAACTAAAATAATAGGTAGGATATGAGAATTGTTTGAAAACGCTACAACAAATTACCTGCCGAAACGTGTAATTCGAATATCCCAAATACTTCCAGAGTGCCTGCGACTGCAGCGCTAAGCGTGGGAGAATCATACACCACGAAGTACCAGTAAAATGCTGTAGATGTCGCGAGCGCGTAATTTTTATGTATACACCTATGTGTCCCAGTTTATGAGAACGTTTTTTAAAATGTTATAACATTGGCGGTTTTGTTTCCGTGTAAATCATATCCGAACTTTGAATAAACGTATCTCGGAACTATATAGCATACAGGAATCAATATAGAGAAGTGGGGACCTTCGTGTTTTGGAACGAAAGTCTACAAAATGTTGTATATATCCAACAAGCTCATCCTTATTTCTTATTCGATTTGCTTCAATCTGCTCATACTACTGTGTAAATTTCCAATAATGCTTTATGTATAATTTGAATATATAATATACCATCATGGAATTATTTTTTAACCTGGCTTCAGAAAATGTGTGCTAGAATATGGTATTGCAGATTATTATTTCTTCGTATGAATTCTTATTAAATAATCAATTTATTTATTGTTCATTTATTTACTTTATTTGCGTCTTTAAATGTGTTTCTTAAGATTTCCGAGATGAACTTAAGAGTTGGCATTCGACCAGTGTATCGCATATTTTTAGAGTGAGGCTTGTAAGTTAGTTTGTTCGTTAAAGATAAAATATATGCATTCAGCTCTTTGTAAGTGTCACATAACAGAAAGCCCGCCTCGGTAGTGAATATGGTAGTGCGTATGCTTCTTACCATTTCAATCAATGTCCGATATGACTTGATGTTGGAGGACGTAAATTAAAAAAAAATATCAGGAAGAATGATAGGGTGAAAAATTATTACCCAGGACAATGTGTAACATATTTCGCAGTGCAGGCGCTGTTATCGGTTTAGACTGTACGGCTTTCTATCAGGGGTAAGGAGAAGTAAACAGGTTTCAGAACAATATGTACAGCAATGAAGTAAGAAAGTGTGCTACGCCAAGCAGCACAACATTCTTGGCTTACTTATTTCTGATGAGAAGATCCCGATTGCTGCGCATACTTTTCACAATCTGTTGAGCTCCTATTTGTGGCAATGCCGTCTAAAGGATGGAAATTAGCTGTAGAACTGACCTTGTTATCTCTGGAATCTATAAAACAATCTAAGGTACTTGCTTCCTCCTTCTCTTCATCACTGTTATCCAAAGACACTTTGATTGCTGTTCTTGCTATTTCTTGTTCCATCAAGTGATCCCGATAGCGGTATTGTTTTTCTTAGTAGTTAACTTAGCAGCCAATAGCCAGCCATCACAACACATACCTACTTTGCTATAACAATATCTCACAACTTACAATGATGACCTAACATAACCTAAAGTAGAGCGATGATTTAATGCCATAGTCACTTGTTATAGTGACTGTGATAGTTATTTGTCATCTTTCTTGCACCATTCTAGTCAACGGCCTTATGCTCTTGGTACCGAGGTTGGAAGGCATATACCTACAGGATCGGACAGAAATTAGGCGGAGGTCGTTCTCTCATAACTTAAAGGTAATACTAGAAAAATGGGGGGTGATGAAACGGTAATTTAAACATATATGGAAATTGGCGACTTAACAATTGTTCGCAGACCAAGTGATTCATAAATATAATTAGCAACTTTGAATTTGATTTCCTGTCGCAAGTTTTTAAGATGACGCTACCATGAAGAATGCTGAAAATACAGAGTTTACATTAGAACTGCTTGAAATTCTCTCATCAGTTGTGGTAGTTCATTTCTAATGAAGCTTCCTAATTTCGTCCTTCTAAATTATATATTTCTTAAACTATTTACTGGTTTTAATACAGTGATTTTTGAACGTTCTATAAAGTGTCTCGGATGATACAGTTTTTCTCTTAGAAACTTTCCATTTTAGATTCAGGTTTCTACGCACATCAGCTGTAAAGGTTGCTATAGGTAGTTTTAAAATGTGTATCAAGTAGTCTTGGAGAAAACAAAATATGTGTGAATATCTCACATTTTGATTAAATTATTTGTAGTATCGGGATTTAACATTCAATAATATGTAAGCTATTCAATTTCAAACAAACATAACAACATTATTATAGACTGATTATAGCATACTGTGACTTTGTGGGTTCGTGAAATAAAAAGTCCAATTACACCACTCAAAAATGTTCTTTATTTCCACCGACTTACAGTTAAACTCTTGCCAATTACACAGAATTTCGTGCTGCACACAGTTTCAATTCACCAGTTCGTCCGTTACAATTTCACTGCACTAGTAATTACGTAAGCTCCGGTACACCTTCACAGTTACGTACAGTCTTCCGTTGCACAATCTTCTCGTACATTAACACGTCACTGACTAACTCTTACACCAAGAACTGCGACTGTCTCCTCACTCACTAACTGACAAAACCAACTCAACTCAACTCTGTCTGTCTGTAACCCTCTTTATATAGGAATATCGCCGGCTTCTAGTGACCAGGGGAATGTTCCAGATTCCGTAATTTCGAGAAACAGGTGTAGAGAAACAGACGACACAGTCATGTTTTTCCCCTGACCACAGCCTGTCACCACTATAGGACAAACGAGTCGAGGGCGTGGCTAACCGAACCTTCCCTGTCTTCCGCTCTCAGCTGCTTCACAGGGTGTTCCAACGCTCGCGTTACAATACTGACGTAAAGTTTCATACAAATACTTTGAGACCTGTAGAACTTGGAGTATTTAGAAAATACAAAGATAATGAAAAATTGAAGGCGTGGAAGACCGGGTTTTATAGATTTAGATAGAAATTAAACTGTTTTGTTTACTATGAAATCCCCATGCATCATATGCAGTCTCTACAGCAATCTTGATACCTCCTCTGACTTTAATCTGTTTGCCTTGGGACAGTTTTATGATCTTTCTATCCACATAACTTTATACCCAAAAAATGAGAGATAAATATTTTCCTGGAATTTCATTATATTAGGACAATTACTACAGTCATTACATTTACTGTTTTAAATGATTGAAACTTTGGACTCTGTGTCGTTTAGATAATGCTTTCAAAGCTGCATATACTCGTTTGCCTACTTCTTATGAATCTGGAGCAGAACATTTAAGCAGTATAATAGGATATTCTTTACTTTTTTCAATTGTTTGTTTTCAGCACCAATCATTATTAAGTTGTTTCATATGCAGCCATAATGGCAACCGCATGTTATTGAACACTTATCTATGAGTATACATATACGCAAACACAAAGAAATACATGGAAATGTTCTGTGGTTTTAGATTAGGAGTATGAAAACCTGGATACTCTATTGACTGAAATTATTTAATTAATTAACTTATGAACGTTATGAAGACACGTACTTACATTATTTTACCCAGAAAAGGCTAATGAAGTTCTTAATCTTGAAGCATTTCGCATTAGTACGCGAACATTAGCTACTTCAATCTTGTCGCATTGATCATATAACACAATAATGATTTTGTGTACTTAGGTTAGACAGATTTTCGAGTCAAATAATCATTTCGACCAGAGCCACACCTGCACTCAATGCATTTCAATTACCATTACCGAATTAATGAACTTAAGACAATTAGATTTTTTAAAATAAAAACTAAATAATAAATAGTATAACAAACTAAAATAATAGGTAGGATATGAGAATTGTTTGAAAACGCTACAACAAATTACCTGCCGAAACGTGTAATTCGAATATCCCAAATACTTCCAGAGTGCCTGCGACTGCAGCGCTAAGTGTGGGAGAATCATACACCACGAAGTACCAGTAAAATGCTGTAGATGTCGCGAGCGCGTAATTTTTATGTATACACCTATGTGTCCCAGTTTATGAGAACGTTTTTTAAAATGTTATAACATTGGCGGTTTTGTTTCCGTGTAAATCATATCCTAACTTTGAATAAACGTATCTCGGAACTATATAGCATACAGGAATCAATATAGAGAAGTGAGGACCTTCGTGTTTTGGAACGAAAGTCTACAAAATGTTGTATATATCCAACAAGCTCATCCTTATTTCTTATTCGATTTGCTTCAATCCCCTCATACTTCTTTGTAAATTTTTCAATAATGCTTTATGTATAATGTGAATATATAATATACCATCACGGAATTATCTTTTAACCTGGCTTCAGAAAATGTGTGCCAGAATATGGTATTGCAGATTATTATTTCTTCGTATGAATTCTTATTAAATAATCAATTTATTTATTGTTCATTTATTTACTTTATTTGCGTCTTTAAATGTGTTTCTTAAGATTTCCGAGATGAACTTAAGAGTTGGCATTCGACCAGTGTATCGCATATTTTTAGAGTGAGGCTTGTAAGTTAGTTTGTTCGTTAAAGATAAAATATATGCATTCAGCTCTTTGTAAGTGTCACATAACAGAAAGCCCGCCTCGGTAGTGAATATGGTAGTGCGTATGCTTCTTACCATTTCAATCAATGTCCGATATGACTTGATGTTGGAGGACGTAAATTAAAAAAAAAATATCAGGAAGAATGATAGGGTGAAAAATTATTACCCAGGACAATGTGTAACATAGTTCGCAGTGCAGGCGCTGTTATCGGTTTAGACTGTACGGCTTTCTATCAGTTGTAAGGAGAAGTAAACAGGTTTCAGAACAATATGTACAGTAATGAAGTAAGAAAGTGTGCTACGCCAAGCAGCACAACATTCTTGGCTTATTTATTTCTGATGAGAAGATCCCGATTGCTGCGCATACTTTTCACAATCTGTTGAGCTCCCATTTGTGGCAATGTCGTCTAAAGGATGGAAATTAGCTGTAGAACTGACCTTGTTATCTCTGGAATCTATAAAACAATCTAAGGTACTTGCTTCCTCCTCCTCTTCATCACTGTTATCCAAAGACACTTTGATTGCTGTTCTTGCTATTTCTTGTTCCATCAAGTGATCCCGATAGCGGTATTGTTTATCTTAGTAGTTAACTTAGCAGCCAATAGCCAGCCATCACAACACATACCTACTTTGCTATAACAATATCTCACAACTTACAATGATGACCTAACATAACCTAAAGTAGAGCGATAAATTAATGCTATAATCACTTGTTATAGTGACTGTGATAGTCACCTGTCATCTTTCTTGCACCATTCTAGTCAACGGCCTTATGTTCTTGGTACCGAGGTTGGAAGGCATATACCTACAGGATCAGACAGATATTAGGCGGAGGTCGGTCTCTCATAACTTAAAGGTAATACCAGAAAAATGGGCTGTGATGAAACGGTTATTTAAACATATAATGAAAATTGGCGACTTAACAATTGTTCGCAGACCAAGTGATTCATAAATATAATTAGCAACTTTGAATTTGATTTCCTGTCGCAAGTTTTTAAGATGACGCTACCATTAGGAATGCTGAAAATACAGAGTTTACATTAGAACTGCCTGAAATTTTCTCATCAGTTGTGGTAGTTCATTTCTAATGAAGCTTCCTAATTTCGTCCTTCTAAATTATATATTTCTAAAACTATTTACTGGTTTTAATACAGTGATTTTTGAACGTTCTATAAAGTGTCTCGGATGATACAGTTTTTCTCTTAGAAACTTTCTATTTTAGATTCAGGTTTCTACGCACAACAGCTATAAAGGTTGCTATAGGTAGTTTTAAAATGTGTATCAAGTAGTCTTGGAGAAAATAAAATATGTGTGAATATATCACATTTTCATTAAATTATTTGTAGTATCGGGATTTAACATTCAATAATATGTTAGCTATTCAATTTCAAACAAACATAACAACATTATTATAGATTGATTATAGCATACTGACGTAAAGTTTCATACAAATCCTTTGAGACCTGCAGAACTTGGAGTATTTAGAAAATACAAAGCTAATGAAAACTTGAAGGCGTGGAAGACCGAGTTTTATAGATTTAGATAGAAATTAAACTGTTTTGTTTAGTATGAAATCCCCATGCATCATATGCAGGTTCTACAGCCGTCTTGATACCTCCTCTGTCTTTAATCTGTTTGCCTTGGGACAGTTTTATGATCTTTCTATCCACATAAGTTTATACCCAAAAAATGAGAGATAAATATTTTCCTGGAATTTCATTATATTAGGACAATTACTACAGTCGTTACACTTACTGTTTTAAATGATTGAAACTTTGGACTCTGTGTCGTTTAGATAATGCTTTCAAAGCTGCATATGCTCGTTTGCCTACTTCTTATGAATCTGGAGCAGAACATTTAAGCAGTATAATAGGATATTCTTTACTTTTTTCAATTGTTTGTTTTCAGCACCAATCATTATTAATTGTTTCATATGCAGCCATAATGGCAACCGCATGTTATTGAACACTTATCTATGAGTATACATATACGCAAACACAAAGAAATACATGGAAATGTTCTGTGGTTTTAGATTAGGAGTATGAAAACCTGGATACTCTATTGACTGAAATTATTTAATTAATTAACTTATGAACGTTATGAAGACACGTACTTACATTATTTTACCCAGATAAGGCTAATGAAGTTGTTAATCTTGAAGCATTTCTGAAGTCTTTTAAAGATAGTAATAATAATGACGTCTTTACTTATGCATACAAATTGTTTAGGATGTTTCTTTCAGTACCGTCCACTATTTGTTCCAAAGAACAAATTTTTCGTGCTTGAAGAAAGTAAAAGCTTATTGCCGAAACAGCTTTGGCAATAGCAGGTTAACATCAATGGCTACTATTTCTATTCACCAGGATGTACTCAGTCAACTGATGACGACGAACACCAGTAGATGCTTTTGCAAGGATAAAAATGAGAATCTAGACAGAATAGTGTTAATATATAACATTAAGGTGAGTCTTATTTTAATTAAACAGTACGTGAAGTAGTATGTAGTAGCAGCTTTCTTTTGTTTTTAGTATGGAATTGTAAGTAATTATAATTATTTTTTGTTTTCGTTCCCAATGGTAGCTTATCAGATACTTAATATCTTCCTATCTCGCATAAGTACGCGAACATTAGCTACGTCAATCTTGTCGGATTTTTCATTTAACAGTAATAATGATTTTGTGGATTTAGGTTAGACAGATTTTCGAGTCAAATAATCAATTCGACCAGAGCTACAGCTGCACTCAATACATTACAATTACCATTACCGAATTAATGAATTGAAGACAAATACATTTTTTAAAATAAAAACTAAATAATATATAGTATAACAAAATATAAATAATAAGTGGTATATGAGCATTGTTTGAAAACGCTACAACAAATAACCTGCCGAAACGTCCAGTTCGAAGATCCCCAGCATTTCCTAAGTGACTGCAACTGCAGCGCTTAGCGTGGAAAAATCATACACAAGGAAGTACCAGTAGAATGCTCTAGATGTCACAAGTGTGCAATTTTTATGTAAACATCAATGTGTCCCAGTTTATAAGAACGTTTTCCTAAATATTAGAAGAGGGATGCGTTTGTTTCTGAGTAAATCAAGTCCTGAGTTTTAAATATCGTAAGTCCGAAATACATAGCATACAGGAATCAATATAGAGAACTAAGAACGTTTGTGTTTTCAAACGAAAGTCTACAAAATGTTGTATACGTCCAACAAATTCATTGTTATTTCTTGTTACATTTATCTTTAATTCAGGATCCTTCTATTTGTGTGAATCGTATGAAACTTTGGACATAAAGTAAAATTATCTTTTAACACTTTGTAATAATTTTTGACCTGGCTTGAGAAATTAGGTGCCAGAATATGGTTTTGCAGATTTTATTTATGTATATGACTGCCTATTAATTAAAACTATTTACTTTATTTACGTGTTTCAATGTTTTTCTTAAGATTCCCGATATGAACTTTGGCATTCGACCAGTGTATTGCCTATTCTTACAGTGAGGGTTATAAGTTACAGCGGCACGCGGTGGAAATCTCCTGAAACACGAAGTACACGTGGGGAGTCACAGATGTCGCCTAAGTTGCAAACACTTTGTAAATATTAATATCTTTTAGTATTGAAAAAGGTAATCCGAAACAGAGGACTATTGTTGTTTTTTCTTCATGCAAAGCAATTATACAAATCGAACTTTAATAATTTGGGTCCATTTCTTCTCTGATAGATCAAAACAAAGCGACAAGACTGATCATATTTCGGAACAAAGGTCTTCAGAAATCTTTATGACTCCTATCAAATTAATTCGTTGTTTGTATATTTCTTGCCTATTTCTGCAGTTGTTTTTCATGTTAATTAGTATATATAGATGTGATATAAATCTAAATAATTTAAATCAATTTTGAAAATGTATGTGAGATGTTAACAATGGGTAGGTGCACATTTGTGTCCGGAATGTGAAACTGAAGGAATCTGTTCCCATGGAAATGCAAACCGACAAATATATAAATCATGATGAGTTCCTGTTGATTGTCATCTTTCTAAAATTTAATTTAATCACCCCAGCTGTCCTTTAAATTGAATCAGACGTTAATTTATTCAGACATGTATGGAAACTTGATTGTGGTTTGTGAGAATGCAGTCAAAATTTGTGTGCCATTTTGGACATTGTGTTAATATTTCAAAATCTTTAGCTATTCGTGTCGTGCTTAATTTAATGCGGAGGACCACCTTGAATTTAGCTGTAACCAAGGAAACTGATTTTGTGGACTGTACTCGACAGAGCTGTATTCATATCACTAGATAAATTTATTGCACACGCTACATTTCTTATGTGAATAAACATGAAGAAGACAACAATACATTTAATATTTGATATTAACTAAAACGGATCTTTCATTGCAAAAACAGCTGCACGCAGCCACACAACGAAGCACATCACATGTCTCAACATGTCTGTAACTATGAAGGAAGAAGAAGCCTATTTTCTTGCGCGCTGCCGAGTCACATGATCAGCTGGCCGCATAACCGGCGCCAAGTGAAATATTCATGCGCCCGCCGGAACAATAGACGATAATGGCGCAAACAGTAACATTTGGCATTCTCCAAGATCTTCGGTTGTTAACATATTTAATGGTTCATATAATTGGAATATGGCAATATTTCCGTGCTTATGTTACTGTTTGCATAGAAAAGGCTGCCTAATATATGCCTGAATTCTATCATAGCACTAGTAAAAAAGATACTGAGGTAAAATAGAGATAATTCGGGAAAGGTTAATTATCAAACTCATCTGGATCCCTGGACAAAGCACTCGCCCTGTAAGCTGTAAAGTGCATCTATTTTAAAAGGAGACAGGAAATGACAGTAAAATGGTAGATATTTAAATCAGAAGGCTGTAGCAGCGAAATTTAGGAGAAGCCGAGATCTCTAAGTCATTTTCAAGTTCAGATTTACCATCTTATTACTGTACAAAGTGATGATCTATTTTGTAGTTGTTTTGAAATGTTTTATATGATGTATTAATTAGGAAGAAAATAAGAAGTTACAACATATTTGATACAAAGAAGTATAGCATGGACAAATTAAAATTACTAATATTATAAATTACACATCTCAATCTTCTTTCCGCGAACTACCCAACATACTAAAATATAAAGAGTGGATTATATTAAGAATTCCAAAGTGAAAGTAATTACTGAAGGCGCATTTTTTACTTAAATAATTAATTTGCAGAAGGCAATCGCTATAACAACTTGGTTTAAGCTATGGAGTAGCATTGCTGGGTTTTCTCTAAAATATTCATTAGACATCCAAGAATATACTTCATTAAAATACCAGTTTGGTATTTAATCGAATTTCAGTTTTGAATTTTCCTGGAAAACTTTCTTAGAAAACATGGAAATGCAGAATATATATCCAGTAATATTTTCAAATTTAGTTTGTGTAGAGTACTATTCCTCCTCTACCTACTCTGTATGTAGGTGGTGCATAAAGTAATAATGAACAATAAGAAGAAATCACGGTGAAGATACACGGTTAGCTAAGTTAAGCTTTAAATGTCACGCGGGTTTCCCCCACAAAAGCGGCACGCGGTGGAAATCTCCTGAAACACGAAGTACACGTGGGGAGTTACAGATGTCGCGCAAGTTGCAAACACTTTGTAAATATTAACATCTTTTAGTATTGAAAAAGGTAAACCGAAACAGAGGACTATTGATGTTTTTTCTTCATGCAGAGCAATTATACAATTCGAGCTTGAATAATTTGGGTCCATATTTCACAGATAGATAAAAAAAGCGACAAGACTGTTCATATTCCGGACACAGGTCTTCAGAAATCTTTATAACTCCTCTCGAATTAATTCGTTGTTTGTAGCCAGGTCACTTCGCGCCTTCACGGCGGCTGGCAGGTTAACACCTGCAGTCGTGTCCTGGGACGCGCGCACGACCTGGAATTACTAAACCTCAACACCCTAATTTGCATCTGGTCTCTCGCTACGGGTTCCACCACTGCTTGTCGGCTGGTTAGCGACCGCAAAACGCAAGGTGGAACGAGCACTGTTTCCCCAAGGGGGAATATCCCGGCACCAGAAGCATCAGTAGAGGCCGACTGCGCCGTCTTACATAACGACACGGAGGCTTGCGCAAAAACATACATCTATTATAGCGCACGGGTAAATCCGCACAGCGTATGAGTACGGTTCCATGTAATCCTCTGGCAGGCTGCACCTGCTCTTGGCTCTCTTGGCGTTGTTTGTATATTTCTTGCCTATTTCTGCAGTTGTTATTTCATGTTAATTAACATATATAAATGTGATATAAATCTAAATAATTTAAAACAATTTTAAAAATGTATGTGAGACGGTAACAATGGTGAAGTGCATGTTTGTGTCCGTTTGTGGCTTTCGCCTTTTTTATAAATACCTGGTATCCAAGTTTATAAGTAGATATCAATAGCATTACAGACCTAATACATTTAAAAAATGTGAAACTGAAGGAATCTGTTCACATGGAAAAGCAAAACGACAAATACATAAATCATAATGAGCTCCTGTTGATTGTCATCTTTCTAAAATGTAAATTAATCACCCCAGCTGTCTCTTAAAATTCAATCAGACGTAAATTTAATCAGCCATGATTGGTAATTTCATTGTGGTTTGTGAGAATGCAGTCAGAACTTATGTGCCATTTCGGACATTAAGTTAATCTTTCAAAATCTGTAACATTTGGCATTCTCCAATAACTTCGGTTGTTAACATAATGGTTCATATAATTGAAAAATGGCAATATTTCCGTGCTTAGGTTACTGTTTGCATAAAAAAGTCTGCCTAACATATCCCTGAATTCTATCATAGCACTAGTACAAAATAAAGTAAGGTAAAACAGAGATCATTCGGGAAAGGTTGTTTATCAAACTCATCTGGATCCCTGGACAAAGCACTCGCCCTGAAAGCTGTAAAGTGTATCTACTTAAAAAGGAGATAAGAAATGACAGTAAATTGGTAGATATTTAATCATAGGGCTGTAGCAGGGAAATTTAGGAGAAACCGAAATCTCTAATTCACTTTTAAGATCAGATTAACTAGCTTATTAGTGTACAAACTGATGATCTACGGCCCCCAGATTAGGAGCCGTGGTCGCATGCAGCAGTACAACGTCGGAGGACCATTCTAACGGATCTCCGTTGACATTGCTGGACCGTTCCCACCTTCCGATTGAGGCAACAAGTACCTAACAGTAGTCGTGGACTACTTCACCATGTGACCGGAGGTGTATGCCATCCCGAACCTCTACATCCCCAGTCGGATTGCATGGCCAAGACCTTAGAGGAATACCTGAGGTAGGTCGTGGCCAGCCATCAGCGAGAATGGGACGTGCAGGGGCCACTGTTCTTGCTGGCCTACCGCTCGTCAACACACGACACCACGCGGATGACGCCAGCCAGCTTAATGTTCGGCCGAGAGTTACGCCTCCCGTGTGACCTGGCTTTTGGAAACCCTCCGGAAGCGAAATACCCGGCTACCGAGTATGTGGAGAACCTGGTGGACCATCTTCACGTCATGCACGAGATTGCTCGCCAGATCATCTAGAAGGCGAGCGACAGCATGAAGACCCGATACGACACGCAAAACAACAGCCAAAGGTTGCAGCAAAGTTACCTGGTCTGGTTGTACCGTACTACCCGGACCAAGGGACGCTGCCCGAAGCTTGAGCAACCATGGCGAGGACTGTATCTGGTGGTGAAGAGGATTCACGACGTGGTCTTATCCATCCAGAAAAGCCACGAGGAAAGATGTTGGTGGTACAGCTGGATTGGCTGGACCGCTACAATGGTGCTGTTCGGGACGACCAGCTTTGAGGATGGAGCAGTGTCACCCGAACGTCGGATTTCCCGATAGAACCGGCCGGAGGTATTGCAAGACGGAAGCATTCAGGCCACGCCTACCCATTTATCTTGTGGCTTTCACTGAAGTGGATGGTAATTAAAGTGCCACCGGTAGCTGGCCGCCGCTTTCCTCTCTCTCTGAAGTCTGGAACTGTCGGGATATTTCATCTAACGCGGAACCTTCTACATAGGTCAGTTGGTCTTGTATAAGCGACGCGCCGGGCTGTAGAGAGTCAGTTCTTGGCGTGCAGCCGTGAGGAGCACCGAGTGAGTTAACGGACAGGAAAAATGTGAACGTGCATCAAAGGAGCTGTACGTAACTGTGAGCATGCAGTAAACCTGAGACAGAGAACTGGTGAATTGAAATTGTGAGCATTACGTAGTTCTGTGTAATCGGCAATTGCTCCGACAGTAATTCGGTAGAAATAAAGAACATTTTTGAGCTGTGCAATTGGACTTTTAATTTCACGAACCCACAAAGTTACAATATGCGTGTAAGTAGCTTTAGCTATTTTCAATCACATTACATTCTCAAATCACTCATTCACAATTGCCTATCTTTCCAACTACAGCAAGTTTAACATACGGCTTCACAGAAGTAATCTCGGTGTCCATTTCTTTGTAGGTACAACAAGTGTACAGGATGAATTAATCATCACGAACTGTGGTTTTCCTCTCTGGATACAAATAATAAGCCACGTTAGCATTTATCAGGTCTAATGTGTTATTGAGAAATTTAAGCGACCATTTTTAAAGGGAGGTAATCGTTCCCCTTTTATCTCTTGGCGAAGCAGAGATTCCAGAATTTCCAAGCCTTAATTAGCAGCAACACGCTAAATATTTTAAAAGTTTGCCGAAGCCTCCTGGTTTCTGATGTTTTTGTGGTACCTTTAACAAATTCAATAAGAAATGTATATCTACTGTTATCTCTCTCTCCGCCTTTAACCGTCCTCTTACAGCACTACGTGGTGGTAGTTGATTGCTGTTCGCCTTAGCTCCTATAAGTATTGAAAACCGGATATATAGATAAGTGAGAGAGACAACCCAGGAAGGGTGATCAGCCGGAAGCCTTGTTACATATGTTACGTATGTTACCAAGCGTTATAGATATCTGTAACTTTCTCTTCCGCGGTATACAATACTGCAGGTAGTGCCATCTGTGGACAGGAAACGCGGTAAACTGAAACTTTCATTCTTTGTGATCCAACAAGTTTTTTCCCGCGGGAAATCTGCACACTAAAATATTGTCTGTTATAAACCATGTGTTTGTAAGTAATTTTAGGTATCTCTAATCACACTGCACTCTGAACTCACACATTCCCAACGTTAACATTTAGCAGAGCCAATGTTTATCGGCAAATATAAGCAGCAATTTTAATACGATGTAGATTATTCCTTTTTTATCTCTTGGCGAAGCAAAATTTCTGAATTGCAAAGCATTGCATGGAACCAGCAGGCTAAACATTTGAAAATTGCCCAAAGCCTTTTGCATTACAGTATAATTATTGTACCTTTTAATAAATTATTAAAATATGTATATCGACAATTATCTGTCCCTTCTTCCTCCTCTTCATTAGCTACCCTGTTATATCCCTAAGTAGTGTCCGCGTAATGTTGTTCTTCTTAACCCTTATGCAGGTTGAGGAACCGAATCCCTGTATCAGTGAGAGAGAGAGAGAGAGAGAGAGAGAGAGAGAGAGAGAGAGAGAGAGAGAGAGAGAGAGAGAGAGAGAGAGAGAGAGAGAGAGAGAGAGAGAGAGAGAGAGAGAGAGAGAGAGAGAGAGAGAGAGAGAGAGAGAGAGAGAATGCAAAATGGGGGATAGCCCGGTGCCTAGTATGAGGGCGAGAGAAGTGGATGACAGAAGCAGGGTGAGATGAAATGACAGGGTTGATGATAATGGAGAAATTGATGGAAAGCTTGTGAGTGAAACAGGAGGACCTGGAGAAAGCCTGACGTAGCACCGTGTTGTCCACCACTAATCTCAAATTGCGGTCTTTTGGGATCAAACCCAGTCCTCATTGGTGAGAGTCGATCCTCCGAAACACTCAGACACAACGCGGCAATTGTCTATCTGGGTGCAACTTACTTAAATAAAAGAATTTTTATAATATATGTTTACTTGATCTGAAAACATAATACGATTCCACACAATGAACTTTAGTTTCTCGAAAATCAACTCTTTTTTAGATGCAGTGGTTATTTGTTTTTGTAATATGTTACTGTCCGTTGTCAGGACTCAGCGAATCTTAACTTATTCCGCTTTTCATATGTTTTTTCAAAAGTGTGTGGTAAAAATATATTTGCATATCAATCGGCAGACATGCTGCTCGTATCGTATAAATGTATAGTAGCTGTATGGAACTTTCGTCACAAATGTTATAATTAATTATCCGTAAATTAATTATACGTTCTCGTGTTTTTAATTGACGTCGTACAACGTGAAGCCATATCGGACCTTGAAATTTTCAAAATCATGCTCAAGAGAGTATGGGTTCCTTGGAGCTCAGAGTTACCCCTCATTCGTCATTCAGGATAACGGAAATCTCCGGAACAACCTTATCCAGGGAACTCAACCTGAACGAGATGGAACTCGCGACCTCTTGAACGTGAGGCAGACACGCTACCATCTACGCTAGAGAGGCTGGCACATGGGCTGACTTGCCGGTGAGAAATTGTCAAATGAAGTAATCAAAGATTAAGTATTCTTGAAATGCTAATGAAATGTCCTAACAAATGCCACATTGCTAGAATCATATGGATATAATCATTATCATTTCCGAATTCAAGTACCAAAAAGATATTTTCTAAATTTAAAATTGAATTCATATTTTAAGTAAGCCAAAATCGTTGATAGTTACCCATTTTAGATCGCTTCAATTCTCACAAACAATTATTTGCTTCTTTGACGTCGTGTGTATACATCTCGCTACCCTTAGCTTTCAGTAAATGAAACGTTTTTAAATCCACTGTAAATCAAAACAATACGCTTAAATATCTTATAAAAACTGTGAAGTCTTCCAATTCTTGTTTCTCAGTATGGGAGATTACAAGTAGAGCCATCTATGGACGGCAAAAGGCAGTTGTTTGTTATTTTTATTGCTGCTGAGAGAAAACGTATTTCCCGGCACAGAATCGGTAACTGATATATTGCCTTTCCGGAGTAGGTTTAAGTTTAGTGAGTTCCACATATTAAATTTAGTTTATCGAAACTCAGCTGTTCAGTAGTTGCAGTGTTCAGTAGTGTGGTAAAAGGTGATTTACGTATCATTCGGTAGTCATGCCACTCGCATCGTCTAAATATATAGCTGCAGTATGACCCTTGCTTCATAAATGTTATACATAATTATCCGTATTTCAAATCCGTGCTTCTTCCTTGCAGAGAATCGGTAAGTGAAATATTGTCTTTCATTAGGAGTATCCTTAATTTAGGATTACTGTGCAGGTGATTCGACAGTGCGACCTGTTTTGACCTCGTGTACCTGTGCCCCAATTGGGGCATCCCCATGAGTAAGGACGAAACAAAGGGTTCGCTCGCTCGCTCGTGCTGGCTGGCTGTATACAGCCAGAAGGTTTTTGCTGCGTGCCCACCCATTAAGGGTTTTACCGCAGGTAGGATTATAAATGAAAGATGTAGGATGAAGGTGATGTAGGTTTTTGATTGGAAGTTTATTTTGAGGTTACCAAGGTACCTTCGGGTCGAAAGAGAGGATGCAGTACTTAGCACCCATTTTGTTTTGTTTTAAATATTTTGTAATTTAGTTGGGGAGAAAGAAACAAAGGGTGGCCGCCCCCAAGGTGCCAGGTCAGAACAGAGGGCACAGTCCTTCCATTTTTACTTAAATGGTAACATCCTCAAGTACAACAAGTACCTTTTTAGCTCTTCTCAATTTTCATGAAATAAAACGCACTTAAATCTATGCTAAACATAACGAACATAGTTATGTATATCATTAAACTTCGTGAATAATTGCAGTTCGTCTTCTCTAGTGTACCATATTACAGGTGATACCATCTGTGTACAGCAACTGGAACTGCCGTTGTTTCTGAACCAACATGTTTTTTCTTGCGGATCTCTCTAAAGTGCTGTCTAGTATGTGCGTAACTTAACGTATTTAAAATCACACAACATTACCGAATCACTCTTTCACAATGACCTATCCAACCAAATATTCCAAATTTATCATACACCACCACAATGGTAGTCTCACTGCGTATTTCGCTGTGGATGAAACAGGCATACAGGAGATATAAAATTTATGTACTACGGTTCACCTCTCTGGATAAAAAATAATAAGTAACCTTAACATCCATCAGAGCCAATCACAAGTTTGCAGAGGGTTGTTTTTCAATCAGTTATTAAAGCACTCTCTACAGAAATCCACGCTATTAGCTATGAAGACAACTGAGACGCAACTGGCGCGATGGCTTAACTAAATGCAGATGACTGTTATAAATTCCGAAATGTCCCGCTTTTGAGAACAAGGAAGAAAAAATGTTTAAAACAAGCCATTGTTGTCGGAATCGGACTTGTGCAATTTAGCTTTGAATGCAGTTGAAATGTGTGGAATTTATGACAGTGGACGAGAAGCACAATAATAGAAACTGCAATGGTCCTCCCTTTCTTTCTATGTACCGAAAATTAAAGGAACTTAGGAAAATTTATAATAATTCATAAAAATATTAAAATATGTAAAATTATGTACTATACTGTGAAATATATATTATAGCTCAAAGTATGTAAAATATGTAATTTAAAATGTAGAAATAAGGGTCTTTGCAGCATAATTCGTCGACATTTTAGATATTTTTATAATTAACGGCAACAGAATATGTAATTACACAAACTCCGGGCTCTAGTTATCGTCATTGTTGGTTTCATATATCAACAGAAATGGCCGTTATACACGGTGTTCATTTTTGTCTGTGGTTTTACCGCGCAAAATTTGTCATCATTAACATGGCTGATGGAGCGAGTTTATATACGATTATCCTACCGGCTTGCGATGTTACTTGATCTGCTGACAGCAGCTTTGAAGTCTCCCTCTACCGGCAGTTAAATATACTACTTGAGGGTTGGGTTGTGCCCACGTAATATAAAGGTGCGTAATTTCTCCTGGTGTGTAGATACGATAGATGTTTTAGTTTGTTTCAATGAATGTGAACACTAAATGACGGATAAATACAAACAATATATTGCAATCTGGTGTTTCTCTGTAAAGATATATAACTTAATATAATTCAGTAAAGGAATATAAAATTAATAGCAGTAATAGTTTCAAAACATTTTAGTAAACAAGCAGATTTTCCTTTTTGTCCTATCAACAGTGTATGTCACTTCGAACAATGAATAAATAAATAAATGCATGTGTGAATGAATGAAGCAGATGATATAATATTCAAATGAGGCCATGTTCCCTAGAGTTCAGGGTTAACCGATATTCGTCTTCTTAGGATAAGGGAAAACGTTGGAAAAAACTTTGTCCAGGTAAATTGGTTTAAGAGGTAGAGTAGCATTGCTGAATTATCTTTTAAATATTCATGTCAGAACAGTATTTCACAGATATTTCATAGAAAGCGACAGGAACTATCATATTTCAGAACAAACTCCTTCACAAAGTCTTGAAATTCAAACAAAATTAATTCCTTCCTTGTATAGTCACTGCAATGTGAAGCTTGTCAACAGTTAAGCCATTTAGCCTATACAGTTGTGGTAGAAATCTAAATAAATAAACAGAAATTTTGAAAATGGTGTGAGACGGTAACAAAAGCGAAGTGAAAGTTTGGGTCCATTTGTGTCCTTCGTTTTTGTCGTTTAGGAGTATTGGGTACCCCGATTTAGCAGTAGACATTGAATGCATTAGAGACCTTCTATATTTTTAAAAAGTTGTAACAGAAGGCACATTTTCGCATGAAAATCGAGGGGCAAATCGGCAAATGTATAAATCTGGATGAATTCCTGTTGATTGCCATCTTTGTAACAAATACATAAATCGACGCAGCTGTCTCCTATGATTCCATTAAACTTTAGTTATATCAGACAGGTTTGGAAAGTTGATTGTGGTTTGTGAGAATTCAGTCAAGATTTATTTGATATTTCGGGCATTGAGTTAATCTGTCAATATCTGTAACTTTTCTCATACTCCGGATTTCAACATATTCGGATTTCAACATATTTAGTGGTTCTAATGAATGATAACTTTCAATATTTCCATGCTGATATTACCCTTTGCACAAAAAAAAAAAATTGGCTACTTATTTCCTGAATTCTATAATAGCATTAGTACAACATAAAGGGAATTAAACAGAAAATGCCTCAGGAATAATTAATTATGAGATTTGTCTGGAATGCTGGACTTAAGCACTATCACTGTAAAGTGTAAAATGTATCCATTTTAAAAGGAGACAACAAATCAGAGGAAATTGATAGATATTCAACTCAGAAGGTTGTAGCTAGAAAATATAGGTGATGCAAAGGTTTATAAGATATGTTTAAGATTAGATTAACCCCTTACTACAGAACAAAGTGATGATTTATGTTGTAGTTGTAGAGAGATGTGTTAATTTTATGTTGTATTAATAAGATAGAAAATGACAATTTGCCATAGTTATTATACCAAGAAGATTTTCATGGAGCTATCAAAGTTATTAATATGATAAATTACATTGCGTGACTGTTTATTCCAAAGCTACAAAACATAATAAAAACAACAGATATAACATATCATCACGAAATCCCAACTGAAGGAAAAAGAACTTAAAAAATCTCTAAATCAAAACATTTGCGATGGCAGACGCTAGATTATCTTTGTTTAAGCGGTAGTGCGTTACTGCAGAATTTTCTTCAAAATCCTCATGTGTCATCCCTGAATATACATAACTGTTTGGTATTTAACCAACTTTCCAGTTTTCAATTTTGCTGTGAAGCTGTTTTTAGATGACATGAAACCGCAAAATACATATGCCCAGTAAAATTTCCAACTTAAATTAGTATACAATGCAGTTTCTCCTATACCGTCTATGTATGTACGTGGTGCACAAATTATTTGGAGAAAACCTGCCGTAGCACCGTGTTGTCCACAACATATATCAAATTGCGGTCTTTTGGGAGCGAACCCAGTCCGCCTTGGTGAGAGTCTATCGTCCAAAGCACTCAGCCACAAACGCGGCAATTATATTTTTCGACGCAATTTACGTGAATAAATGAAAAAAGTTTTTAAACATTTGTTCACTTGATCTGAAAGTTTAGAAGATTCCACACAACAAACTTTAGTTTCTCAAAATTAAACTTTTTTGCAGATGCAGTTGTTATTTGTTTTGTAATATATGACGGTACGTTGTCAGGACTAGGCGAATGTCAAATTTTGGCGCTTTTCATATGTTTTTTGAAAAGTGTGAGGTAAAAATATATTTGCATATCAATTGGCAGTCATGCTACTCGTATCGTCTTAGTGTATAGTAGCTGTTTGGGCCTTGCGTCACAAATTTTATAAATAATTACCCGTAAATTAATTACACGTACTCATTTTTTGTAATTTACGTCCTTCAACATTAAGCCATATCGTTCGTTGAAATGGGTGAAGTTCTGCTCAAACGAGTACCCGGTCCTTGGAGCTCAGAGTTACACGCCATTCGTCTTTTAGGATAAGGGAAAACCCCGGAAAAAACCTTATTCCTGGAACTCAACCAGACCGACATCGAACTCGTGACCTGTTGAAAGTGAGGCAGACACGCTACCATCTACGCTAGAGAGGCTGCCATAGGCACTGACTTGTCAGTGAGAAATTATCAAATGAAGTAATCAAAGATTAAGTATCTTTGAAATTCTAATTAACTCTCCCAACAAATGCCACAAAGCACTAGAATCACATGGATATAATTATCATCATCTTCGAATTCAAGTACCAACAAAATATTTTCCAAATTTAATATTGAATTCATATTCTAGGTAAGCTAAACTTGTTGATAGTTACCTATTTTAGAACGCTTCAATTCTCACGCACAATTATTTGTTTCTTTGACGTAGTGTGTACACATTCTCGCTACCCTTATCTTTCAGAAAATGAAACGCGCTTAAATCCACTGTAAATCTAAAGAATACACTTGAATATTGTTTAAAACACTATAAAGTCTTCCAATACTTGTTTCTTGGTACGGGGGATTACAAGTAGAGCCAGCTATGGACGGCAAAGTGTTTGGTATTTTTATTGCTACTGAGAGAAAACGTATTTCCCGGCAGAGAATCGGTAACTGATATATTGTCTCTCCGGAGTAGGTTTAAGTTTAGTCAATTCCACACATCAACTTTAGTTTTTCGAAACTCAGCTGTTTAGCAGTTGCGTTTGTTGTTTGCTTTTGTGATAGGCAACGGTCCGTTGTCTGAACTAAGGCAACGTTAACTTTTGGCGGTTTTCATATGTTTTTTCAAAAGTGCGCTAAAGGGACATTTGTGTATCAATCGACAGTCACGCTACTCGTATCGTCTAAATATATAGTAGCAGTAGTACCCTTGCTTCATAAATTTTATAAAGAATTATCCGTAATTTAAATCCGTGCTTTTTCCTTCGGGAAAATCGGTAAGTGAAATCTTGTCTCGCATTAAGGAGCAGCTTTAATTTAGGATTACCTTGGAGCTGATTCGACGGTGTGACCAGTCTTGACCTCGTGTACCTATGCCCCAAATGGGGCATCCCCGTAAGTAAGGCCGAGGAAACACATAGTGGCCGCCCCAGGGAGGGGGGACAGAACAGAGGGCACAGTCCTTGCATTTTTACTTAAATGGTAACCTCCTCAATTACAACAACCACCTCCCCCCTCGAAGGACAACAGACATTCCATACGTACTAATATTGAAAATGAAACGGAGGGACAGAAATATTGGGAGATGTAATTTACAACTCTAACATTCGCCAGGGAGGGCCCTCGAAAAAACCCATGCGTTAGGTAAGTCGGCCACGCGAATCGAACCCGAAACTCATGAATGCACACCACAGATAAAACCTCCTGATACTATGCGCTAAATATCTCATATCTGAAATATGTTTATAAGTAACCTAAGGTACTACGATTACACTACATCCTCGAATAATTGCTCTACATTCCAGACTTAACATACAGCATTAAGGAAGTAATTAAGGTCCACTGTAGATAAAACATAGGCATACTCACATGTGTAAAAATTTGGTCTGCTCTTGGCATCTGTTAAGTTCGATGCTGAGCCTTTGCAATCACTAGAAAATCAGGAATGGGGAGTAGCATTTTCAAGATATAATCATATTCTAAAATTAAAACTAATAGCAGACAACATATCGACATTATTTAATGAGATAGCATAAGCTTATATAATGTAGACTGCTTTATTATATTTTATGACCTACAGTTGAAAGAAGTCTGAAAAAGTTACTCAGAATAAGCTACATCACAGGCCTTTCCCAAAATATTCAAGCTACACGTTTCCTTATGGAGATATACAGAACATACACTATCATGACCAGATCGCTAGATATAATGTACACAGTTAAGGAAAACGCAAAATGGATCTCTTTTGGAGGCAGATATCACATTCTAAGTCTTGCTGTCAACTCTTATTCTCCGCTGCAATGCTTCGCTCTAACATTTAAAGCTTAATTACTTCTAGTTAGTAAGGAGAACGATTGTGTTCCACACAAAAATTCGACCCCGAGAAGTAGCATAAACCTACTTTTGAAAATCTCTGAAGAAATAAAGCCGTTTTCTCCAAAATCTCATTGTGGGGTTATCTGTGGGTTGCGAATAACGTAATTCCAAGGTGAAATCAAACTTTTTTTTATAGATTTATAGTTATTAGCCCTAAATATATATCTAGCATTTAAGGTGTCATTATTATATGCAAGTACCAATTGACAAATCAGCCCCGTGATCAAGAATTGGAAATCCCATATATATCACATAAGCTACAATCTTCTATATATACATTTTAGAGTGCTTCCATTCTCACGCACGAATACTTGTCTCTCTGGCATGTGTATGTATACGCCCTTAGTTGTCCTCAATTTTCACGAACTGAAACATACTTAAATCTATGCTAAACATAAACAGCAGCAGCACAATGCTGGCGGGCTGTTTGGAACAACCCGAAGGGTGGTCAAATCTTGTACCTGCTCTGGGAAGAGCTTAACCACGTAGTGGCGGGATGTGGATGTTGCAGAATGACGGGTGTATTTTAAGTGGGGTTAGTATAGGGAGGTAGCTTTTTGCTCCTCAGGGAATGATGAACCGGGTGCAACGGACAGCGAGCACCGCTGGTGGGTTAGTTAATAAACTAGGAAGAAGGTATGTATAATTTTGAATATTCCATAATAACAATTTTGGATTAGCTGAAATTTAATTTAGGCTGGAATGGAGATCATGTGGTTACCGGTAGTGATCGCAAGACATGCGGGGTAACCGGTATCGCTTTAAGCGACGCTCACGAGGAACATAATCCCCAAGGGATCTGACGAGGGCGCTCTGATGTTGTGGCAAACCCTCGAAGAATTTTGTCGCCCGGCGCCTAAATTCATCCTCCACATATCGGAGGGATGAAGCCTCGTGAAGTAATCTCACGGGGAACCTTGTACAAACAGAATAAATAATCCGAAGACATTTATTCTGTGCACGTTGGAGCAGAACTAGATGTGAGCCTGCGGCCATACCCCAGACTTCGCACGCATAGAGCATGATAGGGAGGACCAGAGCCATAAAGAGGCGCAACTTTAGGGCAACAGACATCGCAGACCGAAGCACAGGGTATAGCGATGCCACGGCACCACACGACCGATGAGCTTGCTCTTGGATGTGCTCCCGAAAAGTTAGGCCCCTGTCCAGCTTGACTCCCAAGTATTTGATTGAATTCTCCCACCTGATCCCTTGCCCGAAGTAGGTAAATTGGGGGAAGTTTGCGGGAAAGCGGCGCTTGGTGAACAATATCGCTTGGCTTTTCTCCGTATTAATGGACAATCGCCAAAGCGTGCACCATTCCTGGAGGAGGATTAGGTAACGTTGGATGCGGTTGAAGGTTCTGCGTGGGTGTCTATTTGTTGAGAATGGCAGCACGTCGTCAGCATATTGTGCTATGTTGACGTGCTGTTCAGTGGGAAGGTCAGCCACATAGACGCTGTACAGCGTCGGGGATAACACAGAACCTTCGGGGATTCCGCCGCGGATAGACCTTCGTGTAGATGTTTTTCCCGCCACTGTGACAGTGAAGAATCTATGTTTTAGGAAAGAGTGAAGAAGGTGTATGACTTGAGTGGGTAGCTCCAGTTGGATGAATTTCTAGAGAAGACCCGCGTGCCAGGTCGTAGAGAAAGCCTTTTCCACGTCCAGAGAAACCGCCGAGGTGAATGCCTTGTCCTGGAAACCCAGGGCTGCAGCCTCCACCACGCGCAGCAACTGCTGTGACGTAGAATGCCCAGGACGAAAGCCAAACTGGTGAGGAGGGATGGCTTGTATGTCACCCAGAAGGGGGGACATGCGGGCTAAGAAAAGTCTCTCGAAAACCTTCGAGAGAACAGAAAGAGGCTGATGGAGCGGTAGTTGGCAGGATTAACCGGGTCTTTTCCTGGCTTCAAGATGCATATCACCGGAGCCTCTCTCCAACTACGTGGAAAGTGACTCAGGGAGAGACACATATTGAAGACTTTGGTAAGAAATAACACGGCCCTGAAAGGAAGGTGGCGGAGCATAAGTGGCGTTATGCCATCAGGTCCCGCTGCCTTTTTTGGTTTGAGGCGCCGGAGTACGCCCTGAAGCTCACTGGGCCTTATTACTGGGAGTCTGTCCGCCTCAGCCGGGGTTCGCCGAAGGTATCGACGAACCTCCTGCCTAACGCGGTCAGAGAAGGCAGGGTCCTGGGGGTCTTCTCTAGGCCTCATGGTCCTCTCAAGGTAGTCGGCGAACACCGTAGCCTTGGCCTGTGGTTCGTAGGACAGGCCTTGGGTACCCTGGAGTGGGGAGTTTGGTGTCCCTTGGCGGTTCCGAAGTCTTTTAATGACCCTCCACACGTCTCCGTCCTCGAGATTCATACGAGACATCGTGTCCTCCCACGCGCGCTCTCTGTGCTCACGGAGGCGGGCACGAACTTCTCGGCACAGTCGCCGATGAAGCCCTCGATTATGAGGCGTGCGGTGTCTCTGGTAGAGCCGCCTTGCTGCCCATGAACGGCGAATGAGATGTAGGATGTCTAGGGGAAGAGCATCCGGATGAAGAGGGGCGGGGGTGATAACTGTAAGGTTGCGGACCGTTCGCTTCACGACTGAGGTGAAGGACGGGACCGCAGCCTCAAGGGAGGGAATGTCGGTTATGTTGGGGTTGGGGGGAATGGAGCCATTCAGGCAGATTTTGACGCAATCCCAGTCCACATCCCGGTTTTGAACCGAGACGTCATGGTTGGCAATCCGTGTATTGACCTCAGCAAGTACTGGGTTGTGATCTGAATGTAATGCGTTAAGCGAAGTGAGTGAGAAATGAAATGGAAAGCGTTTGATGATAGCGAAGTCGATGTGAGATGGGCGACCCCGACCACGCGGGTAATGAGTGGGTTGCCATGGGCCCTCTACTCGAAGGTGAGGGTCCGCATCTACCATGCGGATAATGTCACTGCCTGTCCTATCCGCTCAGGGACCATGATGCCAACGCTGATGTTTGGCATTGAAGTCCCCGGCCATAATGGCATTAGGATGTAAGGAAAGAATGGAGTGGTAGTCATTGGCTACGTACTGTGAGCGGGGAGTATGGTAGGCTGATACTACCAGGACTTCAGAACCGCCAAGGTTCACGCAGGCTGCCGTGGCTTCTAATGTCTGGAGTTGTGGAAGCTGGACAGCTCGATGGACCACACTTCTCCTCACCAGGATCGCTGTGCCGCCTCCACGGCGACCAGCACGATCCGTTCGGAGACAATGATACCCCGAGAGATGGAAGGGGATCTGGGGGCGGAGATGGGTTTCCGACACCAAGATGAGGTCCAAAACATTGGATCTTGCAAAATGTAGGAGCACGTCCCGTTGAACCGCCACTCCAGCCGCGTTCCAGAACGCGAACCTGAACGAGGTACTAGACCTAGTTCGTGCTGCCATTCTGTGCCGGGTCGGTAAAGGAGGTCAGTAGGGCAAGCCCCTCCATGGCTGTCACCATGCGGGTTGCGGGGTCTGTAGTGGAGGTATACCGCACCAGCAGTTCACAGAGTCGCTCACCGTGGGACTGTAACAGCTGATACAGCCACGTCAGCAACTCCGACCGTGGTGAGGAGGAGGGAGTAGTGTGTGAAGTTTGGGACTTCGAAGGTGAGGAGTGTCTTGGGGCTGGCCTACCTTTGGCTTTCTTGTCCCTAATCTGTCGAGCAGGCTTGGGTTCACCAGACCCGCTCCCAGCCTCGGAATGCGAGTGCGCCCTTTTGGTCGCCTCACGACCCTCCTCCCTTCTGGGAATGGCTCTAGGTGGGGCTGGAGCTTTGTGTTGTTTTTTGTGTTTGGCTGTGCGGAGGTGTGTATCCTTGGGGGGTTGTGTCTTGCCCCGCAAAGTCGTCGAGTCACCGGCTGGTTTGCGCACCACCTCAGCAAAGGATGGGGCACTATTGGAGCTAGGCAACTGTTGCCGTGGTGCTACGGAAGAGGTTGCCCTCTCCGCTACTGGCTCAGAACGGATTTTCTGGGTTATTGTCCCTGGAGCTGGTCTCCTAGAGGCAATAACCGCCTTCCTGGTAGGGCAACCTCCATAGCATGCTATGTGCCCTCCTTTGCAGTTGGCGCAGGTTGGAACTTCCGTGATGGCACGGGGGCAGTCCTCTCGGAGGTGGGTGCCACCGTACCTCAAGCAGCGAGGATTACGGTGGCAGAAGAGGCTGGAATGATTAAATCCCAGACATCTGTAGCACTGTGGGGGCCCGCCAGAGCCTTTGGCTGGTTCCAGAGTGACCCGGAGGTAGCAGATGGTGCGAACATCATCCAACTTAACCTCGGGGTCGTTTACCCGCTCCACCACTACTAGGAACAGGGGAAGGGGAGCTTTAGTTCCCTGGCGATCTAAAGCAGGTCGAGTGAGCTGCTTCACTATTCTAGGGATGATACCCTGGCGGGTGAGGTCTGCCCTTATGTCATCCACGGAAGTGTCCGCGGGTAACCCTCGGATGACTCGGCGTACATCACGGGCCTTATTCAGGCCAAAGGTGAAGTGAGGAATTTTCCTCTGCTTGAGTTGCAATAGAATCTTGGTATAGCCCCCTCATTCTTTGCGTGGAAGACAAATCGGCTCTTGTTCCTTTTCACCGAACACTCGTTCACGAGGGTCGGCATAACCTCCTTAAGGAAGCCTACGGCCCCCAAGAAGTTGTCCACGATGATAGGCGGTATGTGCCGCCTTTGACTTCCAGCCTGGTTCTGACCGGAGGTGGGTCGAGAAGACTGGCCAGAGGGCACGCCCTCTGCAGCCAGTCTTGCTGCCCGCTTGGTTCTCCGTGATCTTACCTCACGGAACTCCTCACCCTCGCCATCCGACGAGAGGTCCGATGAGCTGAGCTCCCGGCCTCCCTCAGATGCCGAGGAGTAAGCAGAGTTGCAGGAGAGCACGGATGTCCTCCCACTCCTGGATTGAAAACTGCGCACACTAGTGCGCTCGTCGTCGGAGTCGGACTCCGCAATTTTGTCTACACGAGAAACAGCTTCCCGCGAGACGCCCTGGTCAGAAGGTTGTTCAAGAAGGACTACCTTGCCCTTTCCGCCGTGGCATTGTTGGCAAGTTTTCCTCTTCCTTAATCCTCCAGTGGAGGTGCTTGGGTTGGCCGTAGCAGCCGGTTCATCAGACCCTGTACGGGTCGAGGTGGAAGGAATATCACTGGCTTCTGCCATTGGAAAAATTGGAAGTGACAAAAAGAAAGAAAGAAAAAAGAAAAACTAGTGAAGGAGGTACTGAGCAGGTACACTAACAGCCCTGCACCCGAAGGTGCAGTGCAATCAACCGCCCTACGGGTGTACTTACCTCTAGGCAGCGGGTGCTGAACAGCTTGCAACTCAGAGGACCGGACACCTGTTTTCACAGAATGCGCCTCACCCTAGTCACAAGGACTGGATGGCTCAGGTCTTGAGTCGCCCCGCTACCTGTGTAGATTTTCCTTCTCTAGGATGGTGAAGAAGGCAGCTGAGTGTTGTCCCTCAGAAGAAGGCAGCGTTTTCTGCGACGTCGGTAGAGTAGCGCAATTGCCGGGAGCTTCCCTAAGGTCCCTCCCGATGGTGGCAATCCGCTTACTCTGACGCTGCGTAGTCCCAAGCTGGTCTCTCTGGAGAGGCGATGTTGACTGCTCGACGTCTCGAGGAGAAGTCCTCCCAGTCCTAAACATAAGGAACACAGTTACATATCTTATAAATCTTCTTAGATGATTGCAATTCGTCTTTTCTTGTATACGATGTTATCGGTAGTGCCATCTGTGGACAGCAACTGGAGCTTCTGTTGTTTCGGAGCCAACATGTTTTTCCTGGCAGATATCCGTGTACTAAAATATTGTCTGGCATGTGAGTAACTTAACGTATTTAATATCACACTACAATCTCAAATCACTCATTCACAACGATTTAACTTCCCAAGTATTCCAAATTTAGCATACCACTTCACAGACGTAGCCTCACTGCCGATTTCGTTGTAGTTGCTACAAGGATAGAGGATATTTAAAAATTCGCACACTACGGTTCTCCTCTCTGGATACAAAATAATAAGTCACGTCATGTTCATCAGAGCTAACAGTTATCGGCAAATATAACAAGACAAACAAAATGGCAGCACTGTATCTTAACTCTGAAAATCGTGATTTTACAATTTCGTTCTACTTGTCTATACCTATGGTGACGTTCTTTAGGCGCGTCGATAGTTCTTTGTGGTATGACAAAAGTGGGTTCTAGCATGAGTATGTGGCAGGTAAAAGGAAAGCAGAAAGCATATCAGAAAGTAGAAAATTGTGAATGTAAAGGAATACTTCAATTCATAATTACTTGTACCTCATAGTATGTTTAAAGAAATATTAAGAGTTGATGGTTCTACACTCTTGGAGCAATCAGGTTTGCTTAACCAGACAGTAGTACAAGAAGGGTAATTTAAGCATTAGAGTTTACTGTAAAAAGGCAATTCATTAGCTGCTTTCACGTAAAAGTGATAGTTCGCTGTACGGAAGGTGCAGTTTGTATATATCTTAAATTTCCATAACCATTTGCTTTGAACAAGTTGTATACGAAATCGTTAAGGAAATTATTCTTAAGTGCAACAGTAGTTGAGATGTTTAAGAAATTGGAAAGCCGCACTAGAATCACAAACTACACTAAGAATTTTCCAACCTGCTGTTGATATTTAGTGATTATACACAAACCCGACGAACTCGTAAATGTGAGAGAGCGTATTGCTAAGCAGTATAACACAAGGGGCGTCCGGAAAGTAAGTTCCGTTTCAATTTATCTCCGCTGCAGCGCTGCGATCGAAGTTCCGCACATGCACGGCAAACGCTCTGTATCAAGGAGAAGAAACGTGCGCCTTGTGAGTTCGCTGCCAGCTACGTACGCTTTGTTGTGCTTGTTTACAATGTCAGTGATGATTGAAAATCCCGCCGCTTGTGAAAACAGAGATGTGATTCGTTTTCTGAAAGCAAGGAAACTGAAACCACCTGAAATTTATCGGCAAACTTGCGATGTCATAAGGTTTTGTGTTCCTTCACGAAACGTACGACTACACACTCGCAAATGCGACGAAAAACATCCTACAGGGATTTGACTGGGATGTGTTGGAACACCCCCATACAGCCGTGACCTACCTCCAAGCGACTTTCATTTGTTTTTGCATCTTAAATTCTTCCTTGGCGGTCAACACTTCAACAATAACGAAGAGGTGAAAGAAAATGTTGACAACTGGTTGAAGACACAGGTGACAAACTTCTATGAAGAAGGCATACAAAAACTTGTGCCTTGCTATGACAAATACCTGAAAAATTTCGGAAGTTATATAGAAAAGTAGTTTAGGAGTTGTAGCATTTCGTGCAATACATAATTTTTTTGTATCTGTACACAATTTAATTTTATTACCAAACAGAACTTAGTTTCTGGACCTACCTCATAATATAAGGTTTTCAGTATCGCTGCTAAATATACTTGCAACGTAAATACTCCACATACATGAAATCGTAGAAAGCTAAGACAATGACTGTTCTACAGATTCTTATCAAAATAATTTTGATTTTTCTGGAAAGTGTATGTCAATATTTTTGCGTAAGATAACATTTCAGCAAAAACCATTGATTTTATTTTAGAGAATCTAAAATAATAGTACAAAAATATACCGTAGTATATAATGTCATTGATAAGAGTCCATATTTTCTGACCTATAGGAAGTCGAACCTAAACGGGATATATAATTATAAACTAGTTTCATATGAATTGGGCATTTTTGTGAAGCGGACACACATATTACAATGTTGCTTCCTGCCGTCACCTAATGCTTCAAAATGGAAAATTACAAGAAAATACTATATATTAACAACAGAACCCTTGCTGCCTTCCCCGCAATACGTTAGCTCTAGAGGATTTGTCCTCCTGCTGCCTCCGTAGTCGATGTCATACTTTGGTCGATCTCTCTATTATGCTACATCGCTATACCTGCCCCCACGGTTTCCCTTATCATCTCTCTCTCTCTCTCCCTCTCTTTCTCTGACATACACACTTTCTGTTCGTTTTCAGTTACCATCTGTTTATGCAAGTATGATGTAAAGTGAGGTTTTTAAAACAGCTTCTTCTGAAGGCAACTAGTTTATGTACACGATTAGTAGAGTTGAAAAATTCTTATACTCCTTTAGACATTCAACTTAATTGGGTTTTATGGATATCAAGGCTTCTGTGGAATATCAATGTTATGTCATTTTAATGCAACACTGTGAAACGAAGCAGAAAAGAATATATGATTTATTGTTGTTCATTACTTTTTCTCCGACGTACCAAACGAGATGTCTCTATGATAAATTGTGAGGTCCGTACTAGGAAGGTACCAGAATGCTTCTTGGGACCGGCCATTCCGATAATGTATTTTACGCAGTCCTCCCTGGTTGCCTAGACGAATGCTAGGATGGTTTTCTTTTATCCTAAAATTTATTTAATCCTTTTCTTACCATTTAAGGCCAAGTTGGAGCCTATGGTCAGTCTCTGACATTGGGGCCTCTACTGAGTCACCTAACGTGGTCCGAGTTCCCCTCCTGTCACCCAAGCTCTAGGACTCTGCCTCCCCGATCTGGTTTTCGCCGCGTTTACGCAACCGTGGTTTTGCTGTTTCTGTTTCCTGTTATTTAACACGTATACACAATACACACAAACACCCAGGCTTAAGGCGGGATTTGAAAAAGTGCTCCTCCATACTGCCGAGCGATAAACATACACTCAGATCAGTGACTGGTAACACTAAGCTCTATGTACCCTGTACTCACTTGAGTATTAATTCATTCATTGTTCGATATGACTTAATGCTGGAGGATGTCCCTCACTCCGATAGATGAATGACTCGTGTCTCTAAGCTCTATGTACCCTGTTCTCATTTTAACATGATTTCTTCCATCGTCCGATATGACTTAATGCTACAGGTTTTATTTTATTCTGAAGGACGAATGTCTAGCAACATTAAGCTCTATGTACCCTGTACTCATTTGAACATTATTTCATTAATTGTCCGAGATGACGTAATGCTGGAGGTTTTTCCTTCATTGTGAAAGATGAATGACTTCTGACTCTAAGCTCTATGTACCCTGTTCTCATTTGAACACGATTACATCCATCGTTCGATATTTTTAATGCTGGTCAATGACTCGTAGCTCTAAGCTCTAAGTACCCTGTAGTCATTTGAACATGATTTCTTTCATCGTCCAATATTACTTAATGCTGGAGATTTTCTCCTATCCTGAAAGATGAATATCTGGTGACTATAAGCCCTATGTAACCTGGACTCATTTCTGGATCATTTCATTCATCGTCCAATATGACTTTATCATAGAGGGTTTCCTTTAATCTTAAAGATCAATGACTGCCAACCCTAAAACCTATGTACCCTGTAATCACTTGAACACCATTCCTTCATCGTCAGGTATGAACTAACTGGAAGCCTTCTTTTATCCTGAAAGGTGTATGTCTGGTCATTCTAATCCCCATGTACCCTGGATTCATTTGAAGAATATTTCATTCGTCCCCCGATATGCCTTTATGCTGGCCGTTTTCCTTTATTCCCAATGACTGCTAACACTAAGCTTTATGTACCCTGTACTCATTTGAACACCAATCCATTCATCCTGGGATATGACTTAACTTTTCTAGGTTTTCCCTAATTCTGAAGGATGCATGTCCGGTAATTCTAAGGCCTGTACTCATTTCCACATCAATCTATTCATCGTCGGATATAACTAAACGTTGGAGGTTTTACCTTATACTGAAAGATGAATGTGTGAAAAATTCTAAGCTCCATGTACCCTGTACTCATTTGAACATCAATCCATTCATCGTCGGATGTGACTAAATGCTAGAGGTTTTCCTTTATTCTGAAAGATGAATGTTTGGTGACTCTAAGACATATGTATCCTGTACTCATTTGAACATCAACCCATTCATCGTCGGATATGACTTAGCATTGAAGGTTTTACCTTATACTGAAAGATGAATGTTTGGTTACTGTAAGCTCTATGTACCCTGTACTTATTTTAACATCAATCCTTTCATCGTCCCTTATGCTGATAGATGAATGTCTGGTAAATATAAGCTATACGTAACTTGGACTTATTTCGGCATTTATTCATTCATCGTCAGATATGACTTAACTTTGGATCTTTTACTTAATCCTGAAAGATGAACGTCAGGTAACTGTAAGCTCTATGTAACCAGTACTCATTTAGACAACACGTCGTTCAACATCTTATATGACATAACACTGGAGTCTTCCTCTTTTTCTTAAAGATAAATGTCTGGTCGCTTAAAGCTCTATGTACCCTGTACTCATTAGAACACAATTTCAATCATCTCATGATATGACTTATCTTAGTGCTGGAGGTTTTCCTTTACTCTGAAACATGAATGACCAGTGAACCTAAGCTCTATGTACCTCCTTCTCATTTGAACATGATTTCATCCATCGTCCGATATGACATAATACTGGAGGTTTTTCTTTATTCTGAAGGATGAATGACTGGTAACTCTAAGCTGTATGTACCATGTATTCATTTAAACATTATTTCATCCATCGTCATATTTGATATAATGCTGTAGGATTTTCTTTATCCTGAAAGGTGAATGACTGGTAACTCTAAGCTCTTTGTACCGTGTACTCATTTGAACCTCATTTCTTTCATCGTTCGGTATTTCTTAACGCTGGAAGTTTTTCTCAATTCCTGAAAGGTTAATGTCTGGTAACTATAAGGTCTGTGTAACCTGGACTCATTTTTTGCATCACTTCTCTCATCGTCCGATATGATATAACGTTAAGGATATTATCTTATTCTGAAGCTGAATGTCTAATAACTCTCAGCTATATGTATCCTGTTCTCATTTAGACAACATTTCATTGTGCTTCCCATGTCACTTAGCACTGGAGGATTTCGCTTCTCCTTGGGGCAGGTCGAGGTGTCAGGTGAGTATTGCCGCGCAGTTTAGCTCAATTATTTGGCAGGGGATTGAGTCCTAGGGTTGTCAGCATCGCTAACAAAATTTGAAGAATATCGATGTCCTCGGCTGCTTACGCAGTTGTCCTAATATTTATGAATATAGGATCAGTCTCAAGGATCTCTTGATACAGGGCGTTCTGGGAGGATCAATTAGGGTACTTGGAAAGAAAGACAGATTAATTCTCTTATGACGATCGGTTGTATTTCAATTACTCTCGAAATACATGTTAATTAGGCGAAATCTGAATGGTAGTTTTCGCGTTTGCGTGGTAGCACCCCCGTGTATATAACACGATTCGTCGGTTTAGCACCCCGCCACTAACTAGCTTTAATTGAACGTGATCTCTTTAGCATAGTCTTCGGTTCCTTAAAGAACGTGATTTCTGCCTTCGTGCCGTTATTTAATGAACGCTATTTATGTCCGCGTGCGTTAGCACGACGAACTAGCTTGACCCCCAGCTAGCGACTGATTTAATAAATGCGATTTCTGTCAGCGCGCGTAAGCACGACGATCTCGGTCGACTCTCAGCAAGCGACTGGACTTTGTATATATATTTGTTCCAGGCTATCCATATGACACTCGCTTCCCCTTCAGCTCATTAATTTTAATTAGTTGTTTGATAGAACACATATGGAGTCCCAGTTACGAGAATCTCACTTTAGACCACCTAAGATGTCCCCTTCCTGTCAAACTATGTTTGGAAGGAAGCGCCAGCTGTGACCTTTCAAATTTATTGTTGCGGTCAGATTTCCTAGGGGAGGAAGAATCCTACCTTTCAGAGCTCGTAACAATCTCTATACTGCACACACAAGATATTTGCTCCAATAAACGTATACATTCCTTTAACATACAATTAATCTTCGATACATTCCTTAACAGCCAATAACGCAACTCCACGAAGAGGGTACCAATTTATCCTGAAAAAAGAATATTAGGTAACTCTAAGCTCTATGTACACTGTAGTCATTTGAACATTATTTCGTTCATCGTTTGATATAAGTTGTTGGAGGCGGTTTCCCTTTATTCTGAAACTGGATGACTGCTAACCCTGGGCTCCATGTAAAATGAACTCATTTGAGTTTTATTTCATTCATCGTCAGATATGACTTAATGCTGGATGTGTTCGTTTAAACTGACAGATGAGTGACTGGTAACTCTAAAGCTCTATGTAACATGTACTCATTTTAACATCCTTTCGTTCATCGTCCGATATGACTTAATGCTGAAGGTTTATCCTTCATTCTGCAAGATGGATGACTTGTAACACTAAGCTCTTTGTACCGTGTACTCATTTGAACCTGATTTCTTTCATCGTTCGATATTTCTTAACGCTGGAAGTTTTCCCAATTCCTGACAGGTTATTGTCTTCTAAGTATAAGGTCTATGTAACCTGAACTCATTTTTTGCATCATTTCTCTCATCGTCCGATATCATATATCGTTAGGGACATTATCTTATTATGAAGCTGAAATTCTAATAACTCTCAGCTATATGTATCCTGTTCTCATTTAGACAACATTTCATTCATCGTGTAGTATGGATTAACATTGCAGATTTTCGCCTATCCCAAAGATGAACTTCTGGTAAACCTAAGTTCTATGTGCTCTGTACTCATTCAGACTTTTCATTCATCGTCCGGTATAACCTAACATTGGAGGTTCTCCTTTATCCTGAAAGATCAATGACTGGTAAATCTAAGCTCTAGGTACCCTGTTCTCATTTGAACATGATTTCTTCCATCGTCCGATATGACATAATGCCAGAGGTTTTCTTTTATTCTTAAGGATGAATGCCTGGCAACACTAAGCTCTATGTACATGATTTCTTCCATCGTCCGATATGACTTAATGCTAGAAGCTTTCTTTTATTCTGAAGAATGAATGACTGTTAACTCTACGCTCTGTGTATTCTGTACTCATTTGAACATTATTTACTTCATCGTCCGATGTAACCTGTTTCTTTCCTGCTGGTGGTTTTCCCTTATCATGAAACATGAACGGCTGGTAACTCCTAGCTTTATGTATCCTGTACTCATTTATCCAACATTACATTCATTATTCCATATGACTTATCATTGGGGTTTTCCTCTAATTCTTAAAGTTGTATGTCTGGTCACTTTATGCTCTATGTACTCTGTACTCATTTGAACATTATTATAATCATCGCCCGATATGACATAATGCTGGAGGTTTTCCTTTATTCTGAAGGACCAATGACTAGTAACACTAAGCTCTATGTACCCTGTTCTTATTTGAACATGATTTCATCCATCGTTCGATAGTTTTTAATGCTAGTGGTTTTCCTTTATTCTGAAAGATCAATGACTCGTAACTCTAAACTCTTTGTACCCTGTAGTCATTTGAACATAATTTCCTTCATCGTCCAATATTACTTAATTTTGGGGTTTTTCTCCTATCTTGAAAGATGAATGTCTGGTAACTATAAGCTCTATGTAACCTGGAGTCATTTCTGCATGATTTCATTCATCGACTGATATGACTTTATGCTAGAGGGTTTCCTTTATTCTTAAAGATTAACGACTGCTAACCCTAAACTCAATTACACTGTACTTATTTGAATAGTATTACTTCATCGTCAGGTATGAACTAACTGGAAGCCTTCTTTTATCCTGAAAGCTGTATGTCTGGTCATTCTAAGCCCCATGTAATCTGTACTCATTTGAAGAAAATTTCATTCGACGCCCGATATGCCTTTATGCAGGAGGTTTTCCTTTATTCTCAATGACTGCTCAAGATCTTTTCAAGATCAATGAGTGCTAACACTAAGATTTATGTACCCTGTGCTCATTTGAACACCAATCCATTCATCGTCGTATATGAGTAAACGTTTCTGGGGTTTCCCTTATTCTAAAAGATGAATGTCCGCTAACTCGAAGCTCTATGTACCCTGTACTCATACGAGCATCAATCCATTAATCGTCGCATATGACTTCATGCTGGAGGTTTTCCTTTATTCAGAAAGATGAATGTCTGGTGACTCTAAGGCCTATGTAACCTGTACTCGTTTGAAGATCAATCCATTCATCGTCGGATATGACTTAAGGCTGGAAGCTTTCGTTTATCCTGAAAGATGAATGTCTGGTACCTATCAGCTCTATGCAACCTGGACGCATTTCTGTCTCATTTCATTCATCGACCAATATGATATAACTTTAGGGATATTATCTTATTCTGAAGCCGAATTTCAAATAACTCTCAGCTATATGTATCCTGTTCTCATTTAGACAACATTTCATTCATCGTGCAATATGACTTAACATTGCAGGTTTTCGCCTATCCCAAAGATGAACTTCTGGAAAATCTAAGTTCTATGCGTTCTGTGCTCATTTAGACCTTTCATTCTTCGTCCGATACAACCTAACTTTGAAAGTTCTTCTTTATTCCGAAAGATCAACGACTGGTAACTATAAGCACTATGTACCCTGTACTTATTTGAACATAATTACTTCCGTCGTCCGATATGACATAATGCTAGAGGTTTTCTTTTATTCTGAAGGATGAATGTCGGGAAACACTAAGCTCTGTGTACCCTGTACTCATTTGAACATGATTTATTCCATTGTCCGTTATGACTCAATGCTAGAGGTTTTCTTTTAATCTGAAGGATGAATGACTGTTAACTCTACACTCTATGTATCCTGTACTCATTTGAACATTATTTCCTTCATCGTCCGATGTAACTTGTTTCTTCCCTCCTGGTGGTTTTCTCATACCCTGAAACATGAACGGCTGGTAACTCCTAGCTTTATGTATCCTGTACTCATTTAGACAACATTTCATTTATCATCCGATATGACTGAACATTGGGGTTTCCCTCTTATCCTTAAAGTTGGAGTCTGGTCACTTTATTCTCTATGTACCCTGTACTCATTGGAACATTATTTCATTCATCGCCCGATATGACATAATGCTGGAGGTTTGCCTTTATTCTGAAAGATCAATGACTTGTAGCACAATGCTCTGTGTACCCTGTACTCACTTGAACATTATTTCATCTATCGTCAGAGATGACTGAGTCCTGGAGATTTTTCCTTCATTGTGAAAGATGAATGACTTGTGACTCTAAGCTCTAAGTACCCTGTTCTCATTTGAACATTATTACATCCATCCTTCGATAGTCTTTAATGCTGGTGGTTTTCCTTTATTCTGAAAGATCAATGACTCCTAGCTCTAAGCTCCTTGTACCCTGTAGTCATTTGAACATGATTTCTTTCATCGTCCAATATAACTTAATACTGGAGATTTTCTCCTATCCTGAAAGATGAATGTCTGGTAACTATAAGCTCTATGTAACCTGGACTCATTTCTGAATGATTTCTATCATCGTCTGATATGACCTTATGCTACAGGGTTTCCATTATTCTTAAAGATCAACGACTGCTAACCCTAAACTCTATGTACCCTGTACTCATTTGAACATTATTATTTCATCGTCAGGTATGAACTAACTGGAAGCCTTCTGTTATCCTGAAAGGTGTATGTCTGGTCATTCTAAGCCCCATGTACCCTGTCCGCATTTGAAGAATATTTCATTCGACGCCCGATATGCCTTTATGCTGGAGGTTTTCGATTATTCTCAATGCCTGCTCAAGATCTCTTCAGGATCAATGACTGCTAACATTAAGATATATGTACCCTGTACTCATTTGAAAATCAATGCATTCAGCGTCGGAGTTGAGTACAAGCTGGATGTTTTCCTTTATTCTGAAAGATGAATGTCTGGTGACTCTAAGATCTATGTAACCTGTACTCGTTTCAACATCAATCCTTTCATCGTCGGATGTGCCAGCCTTGAAGGTTTTACCTTATACTGAAAGATGAATGCTTAGTTACGCTAAGCTCAATGTACACTGTACTCATTTGAGCATCAATCCATTCATTGTCGGATATCACTAAATGCTAGGGGTTTTCCCTTATGCTGATAGATGAATGTCTGGTAAATATAAGCTATACGTAACTTGGACTCATTTCTGCATCTATTTATTCATCGTCCGATATGACTTAAAGTTGTATCTCTTACCTAATCCTGAAAGATGAACGTCAGGTAACTGTAAGCTCTAAGTAACCTCTATTCATTTAGACAAGATGTCGTTCAACATGTGATATGACATAACACTGGAGGCTGCCTCTTTTTCTTAAAGGTAAATGTCTGGTCGCTTAAAGCTCTCTGTACACTGTACCAATTTGAACACTATTTCAATCATCCCATGATATGACTTATCTTATTGCTGGGAGATTTAATTTATCCTGAAAGATGAATGAATTGTTACCCTAAGCCCTATGTACACCCTTCTCATTTGAACATGATTTCATGCATCGTCCGTTATGACATAATGCTGGAGGTTTTCCTTTATTCTGAAAGATGAGTGACTGGTAACTCTAAGCCATGCACCCATTTCAACATTATTTCATTCATCCTCCGATATGACTTTATGCTGGACGTTCGTCCTTCCATCTGAAAGCTGAATGACTTGTAACTCTAAGCTCTATGTACCCTGTACTCTTTTGAACATTATCTATTTCATCGTCCGATATTGCTTAATGCTGGAGGTTTTTCCATATACTGAAAGATGAATGTCTGGTAACTATAAGCTCTATGTAACTTGGACTCATTTCTGCATTATACCATTCATCGTCTGATATGACTTTATGCTGGAGGTTTTCCCACATTCTGCAAGATGAAAGACTTGGAACTCTAAGCACTATGTACCCTGTACTCATTTAACATGATTTCTTTCTTCCTCCGATATTACTTAATGCTGGAGATTTTACCATATCCTGAAAGATGAATGTCTGGTAACTATCAGCTCTAAGTAACTTGCTTTCATTTATGCATCATTTCATTCATCGTCCGATATGACTTAACTTTGGAGGTTGTACCTAATCCTGAAAGATGATCGTCTGGTAACTGTAAGCTCCATGTACCTTGTACTCAGACAACATTTCGACATCATCCGATACGACTTAACAATGGAGGTTTCCTATTCTCCTTTAAGATGAATGTCTGGATGTTTTCCATTATTCTGAAGGATCAATGACTAGTAACGCTAAACCCTATGTATCCTGTACTCATTTGAACATTATTGCCATCATCGTCGTATATGACTTAATGCTGTAGGTTTTACTTGTATCTAAAAGATTAATAATGAGTAACTCTAAGATCTATACACCCTGTACTCATTTGAGCATAATGTCGTTCATCGTAGGATATGACCTAATGCTGGAAGTTTTCCCTTATTCTGAAAGATGAATGTCTGGTAACTATAAGCTCTATGAAGCCTTGGTGATTTCTGGATCATTTCATTCATTGTCCGATATGACTTAACGTTGAGGATATTACGTTATCCTGAAAGATGAACGTCTGGTAACTCAGCTATATATACCCTGTTCTTATTTAGACAACATTTCAATCTTCCTCCGATATGACTTAGCACTGGAGGTTTTCTTTTATTCTGAAGGATGAGTGTCTGGTAACTCTAAGCTCTATGGCCCCTGTACTCTTTTGAACATGATTTCTTCCATCGTCCGACATGACTTAATGCTAGAGGTTTTCTTTTATTCTGAAATATGAATGACTGGTAACTCTAAGGTCTTTGTACCCTGTACTCCTTTGAACCTGATTTCTTTTATCGTCCGATATTACTTAACGCTGGAAGTTTCCTTAATTCCTAAAAAGTTAATGTCTGGTAACTATAAGCTCTATGCAACCTGGACTCGTTTCTGCATCATTTCACTTATCTTCCGATAGGACTTAACGTTTGAGGTTGTACCGAATCCTGAAAAATGAACGACTTGCAACTGTAAGCTCGATGTACCCTGGACTTATTTATACCACGTTTCATTCATCATCCGATATTAGTAGAGGGATTATGTTCCCTCTGGATACAAGACGTCGCGACGCCGACGTCGGTGGGAGGGGGGAGGGGAGGGGGGTGAGGACCACCCAAGATGTTGCAGGTGGTATGGAAGGGACAGACATGTCTCGGCGCGCATTCCCAGGGCTTTTTTTTAATGGAAGCCATAAATTATTGTATATGTACGTTCTAGATACTAGACGTCGTGACATCTGGCGTCTGTGGAAGGGGAAATGAGATCGGCCACCTGTTACTTGACAAAGATTATGTGTTATGGAAGGGGCATACATGTCTCGAGAGGTTTCTGTGATATGTTGGATTGAACATCTGTTAAGGGTTAACCGACGTCGATGTTATGTGAAAGGATGCAGCCATGTTTAATGACCCTCATAAATAAGGGGCCTGAGATTGCCCTCCTGTTCCGCGACAAAGAGTATGTGTTCCCAGAGTTTTTTAAGGGAAGTCATAAATTATTTTTTTCCGCCAAACACTTTCCCCACCTCTGAATTCCCCCACGACTATTGAAAGAGTATATAAGACTCTCCAGCTTGGAGCGCTAAATTAGTTCGTGGATTCTCTCAGCGTTCTTATTTGCTATGTCTGATATGTCAACTCTTGGGAGTGAGTGTGCAGCGGAGGCGCATCATTACGCGTATTACCACAAAGAGTTATGCAACGGTCTTATGCATTCAATCGTTTGTAACAGACCTTCATACCATGATCAGATGTCTTCTCGGGAAGTATGCACAGAAAACTGCCCAGTCTACAGAAAGCGATACATGTAAGTATAATAGCAATTATTCTTTTTTTCTAGAGAATTTAATGCCGTTTTATATTTAAGTAGAAAAAGTAATTTGAAACCTATTCGTTATTCCAGGCAAGAGCCGGTTCATGAGCAAGAACAAAGCGGAGTTGATGAAGTTGATAGATTCGCTTCAAGTCACGAGGCCATACACCACTCTGAATTTTGTAACGGTGATACGCATGCAACCCTGTGTACGCAGCCCGAGGCTCATGAACATATGTACTCTTACTTCCTCTGCAATGAGAAGTGTAGCGTGTACCAGCTCAGACAGAGACAATCAAAGTAAGTGAAATTAAAGAAGTTCACGACTCTTTCCTTACAGAATCGTTGAAATATATAATTCCATGTACAAAAAATACCATTGTTACAGGCTTCGAATGACAGTTCGAGATCCTAGGCCTGTTATTGATTGCGATACCTCCAGCGATGAGGCTGAAAAGGATGCTGTTACGGAGCGATCTACACAGCTTGTAGACGACTTCCTGCCAGATCAGGGCGATGAAATTACTGAGAATGTTACTCCCGAGCGTACCCCGAGCATACAATCCGAACGCCGCAAAACATCAATGTAAGTATTGCTATCATACAACTTAAAAAAAGAAACTCTTGCGCCTCTTAAGTGCTATTCTCTCAGGAGACAATCTATTTTTTTCTCTCTTGCTAACACACATGTTATGTGCTCTGTTTCAGGACAGCTATAAGGAAACCTCGAAAAAAGGTACTTAAAAATAGCTTTGCGGATCTCCAAAGGCGGCTGACACTCTTAGAAGAGCGAATGACGTCTGCTGCTGCTACCCCAAAGAGGCATGCAAGTAGTTCGCGTGTACCAAGGCGCCTGAACCTCTGAAAGAATTAGAGGGAACAGATTCGGGCTTCTTCATTAAAAAAACGGGAAACATGACATCGGCTACCATGCTCCACGACGTTCAAATATCCAAAAGTTACAGTGTTAACGTAGGACTAATCTTTCGTATTCCAGCTGTAATCATAAAGAATAGAGCCAGTGACAATTTTGTGTATATGCCAGTGTATGACTGGGAAATTATTAAAAGTAGGCTTCATGTATTTGAAGCATTCCTCAAAGAGAGAAACTACGTGTGCTGTGATTACAGTGAGAACATTGTATATTCCTTTAATGTCATTGTGTATATGGAAGATGAGAGGATCAGATTTCTGAATACAGTTCTAAACAGAGGTGAAATACTTTTAAATTGTAGTGAATTTTGTCAGTTAAAGAGGTTGGAAGGTTATATACAGAGACACTTAACGAATCTAACTCTCTGTAATGAAATATCATATGTAGGGACAAGGAGCTGGAGAAGGGCGGTTTTGGAAATGTACAATGATATGAAATAAAACTAAATTACTTTTCATATTATATATCTTTTTTATTCACTTGAAATCCTTGTTACATGCATCCTATATCCTGTATATCCTTCATTACAAGAATCCTTGATGAAATTAAATTAATGACTGCATCACATGAGTCAGAGGCTTGTATGTGAAAACTCTGTCATGTATTACCAGACAATACAAAGTAGTCTGTGCGGGTATATTTGCACTAGTTTCAATTTCAAGTCTGATATTGACAGCGCCATTTATAATTTCCTCAGGCTGATGCGAGCAGTCTATGATGAACAATGGTGCATGCTTGAGAAAATCTTTTCTCTTCAATAGAGGGTAGTTTTCTTTCCCGTAATAAGAGTTTTGGAACTTTGAATACATTTCATATAAAGCTGCAAATCTAGAGTTCCCAAAGTCCAAGTTCATATCGTGATTGGGATAACACTCACTATTGAGATAAAGCCGCAAATTTGTTATGTTACAATGATCAAACTCGGAACAGTCCTTTGATGCATTATTTGTTCTTGATGTCTGGGCTCCCACTATAACAAATCTCGGCTTCTCCGGTTTCGAAGTTGTTGCGACGTTCCATGTAAATGATCTAGTTTGCGGAACAGCCGGCTGGGTATGTATATCCATTGTTCTAAATGCGATATGCAGTGGTCTGTCTGCCTTGACGATCTTGAGGATTTCTACCTTTTCAGTGTCAGAAAGGCGGATTACAGGCATCCTCCATTCGATGCGAGCAAGTTTAACGATACCATTTCCTTCTCCTTCGGGTGCCAGAATGCAGTTCTTAGAGTCCTTAGATCGAATGAGCACCAACTCAAACTTGCTATTGAGAACGAGGTCCTTGTGGTCATCTGCAAATCCCAGAAGCATTGACAGGGGCACTACGGCATTGAATGCTCCGCTTGTTGAGTGCACAATATCCACATCTTCTCCAGGATAGCACCATCCGGCATTGATCAAACGATTCGATTCCATGGGATTGAGAGCAGCATAGTTGCGCATAGTCGATGTAATGCCAGGATTCCTTGTTCTATCTATACAAGTTCCATTCATGTCCAGCCGAATCTCATCAAACATAAATGCCAGGGCATTGTTAGTCAACTTCGCCAACGTAGCTGTTCCATTAGGCTTAGAAACAGATCCCTCAATGTAGAGATAACTCCGGTTAGGCAGAGTATATAAATCTTCCGCTTGACAAGGTATCCTAATCTCGTCATTAGCGTCCAGAGCTGATGTATTATACGGGAGAAACACATGTTCCTCTTCTTTAGCAATCTTATCCTCAAATGAAGGCGTTTCGGTCACGTTAAAGATGTCCATTACAGAATTCTGAAGCCCAAAGCTTCGAGGAACTTCTTGCTGCTCGATGTTAACACTCTAAGAGTCAAAGGGTGAGTACGGAGATTATGTGATTGTACTGTATTATATGCTTTGCGTTGGTTTCTCCTTCTAAAATCTATCCCCATTTCGTCGAATATGAAGACGTATGCTTATATCCTCGTTTCTAAAGTTGATGCTATCTCCGTTCTGATCGACCACACGAAGGGTGATTTGATCGATAAGATTAGTGTCTATTATAGGCAGGTAAATAGGGTTCGGAGACTCTTGAGAAATGTGATATCCAGGCGGGACAGAAGGGAAAAATTCATAGATCGAGTGTCCTCTTTTACCATCGATGAAAGAGCCTGTCGCAATACTGCATTCGATTCGAATGATGCTCACCTTAAATATGTTTACTAGGAAATCAGATTCAGTCACCTGATTAGGAGCAATAACTTTGTTTTCATTGAATCCTAAAAGAGATCCAATAGAACGTCCCCTAGAAAAATCAATAGAAAAGGGGCACTTGATTTCAGCCTTCATTGTGTTATTATTAGGACGAATGAAGAAGTCGTTTTCATCGAATTTAAGCTTATCTTTGAGGTAAGTATTAATATCAGCAATTTCGTAGGTCCCAGGCGGAATATCGATGACCTTAAGAGTGTCATTGGAAATGTAATGGAAGAGATTATTGCTCTCGTCCACATTGGGAATGGAATAGAAGGTTTCAAAATTCAGAAGAGCAATTTCATAATACCCTCGAGGATCAATCCTCAGAGGGGGATTCAGGTAGGTAGTAAGATCAGAATCATTCCCGCTAACAGCAATAGTGTAACTCATTGTGATAGAAATTGCAAGCACAGGTGTCCACAGATAACTGAGCTAAAACTGTGAAATCTTCTTGTATTATACATCAGCTTAACTCCTTTGAGATAGCTTTCTACCTCTTTCGGAGGTTTCAAGTGTCCAAAGCTATCGAAATAAAACGCAATATCACCTTCCTTCTTTATAGCTACCCAATGAGTTCCTTCATTATCAGAGTAATCGAGATCGACAATAATCCTCTCTCGTTGATATGGCTTTGAAGGTAGCTTATCGAGCATATATACACCTCTAAAATAGGGAATTCTTAAACGACGAGCGTATAATGCAAGCTCATTGTTACTTAGGGCTTTTTCCGGGACAAGTATAGCCCCTGACCGGAGTTTTTTGAAGGATGCTTATTCAGGGACTGCTTCCTCCTCTTCAGACCATTTCCTTTAGTAGACCTATTTGCTTTTATGGCTCTGGCAATTTTGGAAGCAAGAGCTAAAGATGCGCCGAGTGGTAGCATTGGGAGAAAACTACCAGTTCTCTTCTTGTTAATCTTTTTATTACTTTTTCTCCCTCGGAGACCTTTTCCTTTTGCTTCCATCTCCCTGTTATGTCGCGTCATTTCTGCAAGCTGTTTATCTGCAGCTTTCTTCTTATTCACTGCTGCTGCAATTTGAGCTGCACCTCCGGCTGCAGCCCCTAAGGCTGCAATAATTCGTATGAGAGGCAGAAATCCACCATGCTTCTTTTTCCGGGATCCTGCACCAATAGCTACCTTGCCCTTCATAATTGATGTTACCAGCCTTGCAGCCAACTTTTCCCCTAGGCTAGCATCTGATGATTGAACTCTTTTCCAGGCCTTCTCTGCTAGTATTTTATCAGCAATATTTCGCGAGGCGGAGTCCTTGCGCTCTGCGTAGGCGATGTCGTGAAATTTACAAGCTTCGTCCAAAGAATTAATTCCAGGATCTCCTCTCTTGAGGCGTCTTTCTAGTTTTGTCCCTGGACCGCAATATCTGTAACCGGGTAAGTGTACTTCAAATGGCAGGCGATTAATAAGGGAGTTAAGTATCCCTGATCCTCTGGAGGTCTTACTCCTCCTATGTACCATCATAAACTACTCTATTTTATGATTTGCCATCATATTTTATACAATTTCGAATCTAGCGTCTCCTGTTGAAGAATTTCACATCCATTAAGATACCACATTTTCGCAAGTGTATATATAAACACTAGTAATGCACTTAAAATTCAGTCGTTAGGATGGAGCTTGTGAAGCAAGATTGCTCCCTACCTATTCAGGTGCTAGACTTTGAAAGTGATTTCAGGCGCGAACAACACGGGAAGCTATTTCCTTCTAACGTCAGAGCTCTTATTCTAGGAAGTTCCAGTGCAGGAAAAACCAATGTACTTCTGAATTGGCTGCTTCATGAGAATGGCTTGCGCTTTGAAAATGTGCACATATACTCAAAGTCCCTTTATCAACCAGAGTATCAATATCTCATAAACCTACTCGGAAACATTGATGGCATCGAAATAAAAACCTATGAGGATGGAGAAAGCGTATTACATCCCACCGACGTTAAAGAAAACTCAATATTTATATTTGATGATGTCATCACTGAAAAGCAAGGAAAGATTGCCTCCTTTTACAGCATGGGAAGACATCGAAACGTCGACTCAATATATTTAGCACAGTCCTATGCGAAAATCCCGAAACATTTAATTCGCGATAATACCAATATGATTATTCTATTTAGACAAGATAATTTAAATCTGAAACACATATATGAAGATTATGTAAACACTGACATGACATATACAGAATTTAAAGACTTGTGCAAAGGCGTCTGGGATAGTGGATCAGAAGGAAGACCATTCGTGACAATTGTTCCTGAATTCTCTATCAATGGCGGTCGATATTGGAATGGGTTTGATGTATATATTAAAGTAGAAAATAAGGAAAATGTCATTTGAAGTTCATCATGAGTATTGACAGGTTCGGAGCACGGAGAGCTCCCCCAACCAAAAGATCACTTCAGCACTTTATCATTAACAGAGATGGGAAAGGCAATTATCAATTTAAGAATAAGAGGCTATGTATTGTCCAGGATCCTGAAGAAGATAATGACGCGAGCACTAAACGATATGTGGATGCACTCGAAAATAGGATGATTGTTTTCTCGCAGCAGAATACTGGGAGAATTGAGACAAACGTCAAGGTCATGATCAAGGATTTGGTTTCAAAGTATATTTTCAAAAGAGATCAAGAGAATAACATAGTGATTGATAATACCAGATTTAAAGTATTATTAGATCCTATTCATGATAATGATGTGGTAAATAGAAAGTTCTTTACTGAGTATATGAACTCTCGCATTCAGCCGCGAGATAATAATGGCAACATCATATTTAGCAAAAAGCGAATCATTGATATAGCAGATCCTGTGGGAGATCTGGACGCTGTAAATAAAAGATTTCTCCGAAGCATGATTATTCAAAAGGCAAACGAGACATGGAATAACTTAAACAAATTTGTTATAAGGGAAATTGAAAAACTGATAGACAAGAACCTGAAAACAATTAGAGAACATTTGAACAAGACAAACAATGCGATGGATGCACTGACGCAGTCTACAAAAGAAACTGAGGACTCGCTGAAGAATTCTATTACTCAAGCGAAAGAGGTCCATCAAACACTAGAAAATAGATGTAATATGCTCTCAAGTGAAATGAGCAGGCAGAGCAAAGAGTTTGGCACCAATTTTGAACGTGCAAAGGCAGTTACCGAACAGATTGCTAAAACAGTGGATACATTGAAAACGAGGCTATCATTAATGAGAGGACACCTTGTTATTCAACTACAAGCGTTTCCTCCCAGGACTGGTAACGGTGCGTACATACTTTCTACAGCTGACAGATACTATTCATTTACAAAAGATGCAAATCTCTTATCGTGCACTATTGTAGTGCCAGAACAAGAATTGAGGAGCAGCGAACGTATACTTGCTCATCGCAAAACCGACATTACAATCTCAATACACAATCATACCATTAAGACCTTTCCTGTAATCGTTAAAAAGGACGATCGCATATCATTCACTCCACTTACTAATCGTGCATTCGATCGAGGTGCTTTACACATCGAGTTAGTGCTTGAATATAAACTCTTACCAACACCGATTCTATAAATAAATGCAATCTCTTAGCATGAGACCATTTGCACAATGGACAGTGAAAGCATAAGACTAAAGGAATCTATAGCCAAGCATTCTAAGGCTATACGCGAAAAGTTGAGAGGGTTAAAAGGGCACCAGCTTGATACCCAGAGAGTAATGAGTGAGGCTCTTCAACCAGTAACAGAACCGCTGCGTGATATATTACAACTCCAGAAAAACAATACACCTACAACACCGGCGGAGGAAAGCAAGATAAAAAATAATGTGCCAGTTGAGGATGAGAAAAGAGAAAAAATAATTAGCTATCTCCAGAAAGTTCGAAAGAAGGACAGAAATGAATTAGGTGCATCATATGGTATAAGATACGAAGATGGTAGCCACATGCTGGGAAACAAGATCATTGACTTTATTAATAATCGAATTCGAGTAGGTGAAGAAGCGTATGAGGTTACACCTGGATTAAGTGAACTCATTTTTAAGAGGATCCCTGAAATGCATGCGTATACAGAAGAGGATCTGGATACTTATGGAAAAATACTGAGATCAACTCTAGTGCATCGGCGAAACTATAGCAAGCATGGACAGCTGAGGGCGGGCAATTCATACAAGTATAAAAGTGTTATACGTCCATTAGTGAAGAAACACAAAGGTTTAGGATTGGAGTGGAAGGAGCATCGTCCTGGCGCAGAGCAAGACTACATCTATTGGAACGACCCCAACGACCTGGTAAATCGCCTCAGGCTTCTAGTTGCATCTAGGGACGCAGGAAATAACAATCATACCCAAGAAATTAGGGAGATAATTCAAGAACTGAAATCGGCTAAAATTATAGCATGACCCAAGTAAAGCAACATATAGCTAGTGAACTTCATGCTCCTGCACGGAGGAATTTTTTACGACGCAAGATCATCAGTAAAGGACTACATGATCTGGTGCAGATCGACCTGGTGGAGATGATACCGCATGCAAGAATAAATAAGAACTTCAAATATATCCTTATTGCAGTCAACTTCTACTCTAAAATGGCGTATGCCAAGCCATTAAAGACCAAGTCGGGGCTCCAAGTTTCAAAGGCTATGGAGGATATATTACATGACATGAAAACACCTCCCAGACATATACAGAGTGATAACGGGAAAGAATTTTATAACAAACACTTCAAGAATTTAATGGAGAAGTATAATATCAATCACTACAGTACTTATACACATCTCAAGGCTGCAGCCGTGGAACGGTTAATAAGAACATTAAAGAATATGATGTATCGAGAGTTTCTAGCCCAAGGTTCCTACAAGTGGCTAGATCTCTTACCTAGAATCATTGCAAAATACAATGACACTTACCACACCACTATCCGAATGAAGCCTCGTGAAGTGCAGAACAATGATCTTCTTTTGTCTGTTTACAACTATGATGAGCCGCCAATAGAGAAGAGGAGTGCCAGAAAGTTTAGTGTTGGTGATTATGTGAGGATATCAAAACATAAAGGACATTTTGAAAAGGGGTTTGAACCAAACTGGAGCGTTGAAATCTTCAAAGTGGCTAAGGTGAAGCAAACCAATCCTGTCACATACCTTCTAAAGGATAAGGACGGCGAGGAAATAAAGGGAGCTTTCTACGGTCATGAACTTCACTCAACATTATTTCCCAACACTTATTTGGTTGAGAAGATCTTGAGGCACCAAGGAAACAGGATTCTTGTGAAGTGGTATGGATTCCGTAATAGCCAGTGGATTGACAGGAAGGATTTATTGTAAAAAAACAATCATAGTGAAATAAAGAACACTGCATCTCAAAACATATATGTATTTTTTTATTTTCTGAAAAGTTCCTATCCTTTTAACAATAGTATTTACAATAAAATAATAATAAATAAATAAAAAAGTATACATTTATACATATATACATATGTACACTGAGATGGAGATGGGGCATCCGAGTTATGGTGAAATGTCTCATGAAGACCTGAGGGAATAATGGCCCCACGCAAGTGTTGCATGGGAGCCATCAATAAGCTTACGCTTAGTGTCTCCTCCGTGCAATGCAATTTTATTAATTTCGACCGTCGAAACTTTATGTTTGGTGCTTCTGAAGCAAATTTGTTTAGCCAAAAATTTTTTATTCAAATCCAGCAGACACTCGAAATATTTCTCAAAGGTGATTGTTCGCATTCCACCTTTGGTAATCCCCTTCGCCTTCATAACCGTTTGTTTGTCATATTTATAGCTGTAGAGCTTTGCTCTGAGACCAACATATTCGGTCATCACCCTTCCACCCAATTCATCTTTAAACAACCCAATCTTTTTCTTATTGGCCGGCTTTATCCCATATACATAATCGGGTGCATAATTTGAGGTATCAAAAAGGTGGGGATGCATCTTCATGAAGTGGTATATATCGGAACTTGTTTCCAGAATGAATGAATCTGTGTCCATATAATCCAGGACAAGATCATTCAGATGGGGTTTCATTACATGATAAAAAAATCATACATAATAAATTTTGAGATGTCTAAAATCGCCTGACCAATATAGATTGGCTTGTTCATGAGGATCTCCTCTCTAGCCAAATCTATGCCAACCAAGTTTTCATGGAAAAGAATGCTCCTTATATACGTTGGACGTGCCGTATATTTCTGCGCTTGCTTCCAGGTAGTTACTATACAGAAATTACGGTGGTTACGCACGTTTTCCATAAACTTGCCGTACACAGCGTTGTTCATTTTCTTCCAGAGGTTTTGACCAAACTTAGAAGTTTCCCTGGCTCGCTTATTGGCATTAAGGTCAATATAAACCTTAAGCCATTTAGCTTGGTCATACGACACCACCCGATGAATATGTCTCAATATCAGCCCTAATTCTAAGCACTGCTGCAAGGTTTTATAATGCAAGACATATTTGCTTTTGTCAGTGAGACTTGCAATCAGTTTCTTGTATTGGCTGCCGGGTGGTATCTCACTCTGGGGGCAGAGAGGAAGATCATTATGGGCGTCGTGGCGATGGTCAGGATACTCTAGATCTACTTCTAGAACATATCCTGTCTTGGAGTTCTCGGGGATCCTGGCGAAGTTTATGCTCTCTATTTCATTCCTCTCAAGCCATCTCAGGTTGCCATGCGGTAAAGTTCTGGCCATGGAACAGCCATATAAGTTATTAGCATCCAAGTATGCTAGAAAGTTCCTTTTTTGATCAGGCTTATAGTCTGGCATATATTCATGGTTGGCTTTGGAGTAGCGCTTTGATGCTGTGCAAAGACCCCCACGAATACCTTTCTCGAAAAAGTCTAGCATACCGGGATCCGATAGTAACTCTAATTCGACTCCAGTTGTTTTCAGCATGGCGTCGAAAGCTAGCGATGGTAAGGTGTAGTACCATGCTGGGTCCAGATGATACATCTCCAGTGACAAGTCTCTAAACTTTTCAAAAGCATCCGCTAAAAGAAGCGTATATATCTTCAAATAAAGATCACTATATTCCCCG
>JAUKNK010000076.1:3945000-3948966 GCA_030765055.1 Mantis religiosa | reverse complement strand
TGAATGAGTGATTTGAGAAAGTAGTGTGATTCTCTTAAAGTTAAGTTACTCACATAGCAGACTATATTTTAGTTTACAGATATCGGCCAGAAAAAAACATTTTGGCTCAGAAAAAACGGAAGTTCCGGTTGTGTCTACAGATGGCACCACCTGTAATATCGGATACCAAAAAAGACGAATTACAAATATTTACGAAGTTTTGTTGGATATGAATTTGTGTGCGTTAAGTTTAGCAGAAATTTAAGTGCGTTCTATTTCGCGAAGTTTGAGAAAAGCTAAGAATTTTTACACAAAAATGTTGCAGTAACAATTTATTGAGCATGAGAATGGAAGCATTCGAAAGTGAATACAATTAGAAGTTTTTAGCTTATTCAAAATTTGTATTTAGGGTCAAATCAAGGTATATCATATTAGAGTTTTAGTGCTGGAACTTCTATGCGACGACAAATGAATTGTAATATACATATTTAGGGTTAACAGCTATTAATTTATAAACAAAGTTTGATTTCTCTTTGGAAATACGTGATGCTCAACTCAGAGATACCCGCAAACTGAGATTTTGTTGAATACGGTTTGATTTCTTCAGAGATCCTCAAAACTGTGAGTTCTGTTACATCTCATTGTAGAATCTTTGGGTGGAACACAATTCTTCTGGTACTAACTAGAAATAAGTAAACTTTCAACCATATGTTGAAATGTTGCACCAGAGAATGAGAGTTGTCAATAAAACTTACGATTTGATTTCTACCTCCAAAAGAGATACATTTTGTGTTTTCCTTCCCTATGTTAGTTATATCCAGCGGTTTGACCATGATGACGTAAGTTCGGTATATTTGCATAACAAAAAGTGTAGCTTTAATATTTTTGGAAATGTCTCAGATATGCTTTTCGTTCTGACCAACTTTTGTAAGTTTTCTTTCCTGTAACTCATAAAATCTAACTAAGCAGAGTACATTATATAGGTTTATGTTATCTCATAAACAATTCCGATATGTTCTTTGCTTTTGGTTTCAAATTTAGAATATGGTGTAGAATATTTTAGTAATACCTGTAGAAACGGTGCACACTTTGTAAGCATTTGCTAAAATTTAACAATGTTATACCAGTACCTGGGTGGCTTTGGGCAATTTTAAACTATTTAAAATGCTGATGATATATCAGTCTTTTAAATTCAGCAATCTTTCCTTCGCTAAAAATATAAAAAGGAATAATAATTTCCGTTGAAGAAGGTTACACACATTTTCTAACAACCTATTAGCTCTGCTGAATGTGAAGGTGCGTATTTTGCTGTATCTAGAGAGGAAAACCACAGTGCGAGATATTTAATATATTCCTGTATACTCATTGTACCTGCAAAGAAACGGACACCGCGATTACTTCTGTGAAGGGGAAGGTATGCTAAATTTGGAATAGTGGGAAAAATAAGTCTTGTGAATGAGTGAATTGATAATGTAGTGTAATTGTAAATAGCTGAAGTTACAATAAATGCTACGTACCAGAAAATATTTTAGTTACACATTTCCGTCAAGAAAAACATGTTGACTCAGTAAAATGAAAGTTCCACACAACCTTGTTTTACTGTCCACAGATGGCACTACTTGTAATACAGTATACGAAGGAAGAAGTGTAACACATATTATAAGTTTTATAAGATACGTGACTGAGTGGTGTTATTTCGCCATGACAAAAAGTAGCTGAGAATGTATATACGCAAATGTCGAAGAAACAGCTAACTATACCTGAAAATAGAAGCATTCGAAAATGGATGTATACACTGAGGATTTTAGCTTATATAACATATGTTTTGGAATGCTTTTACATTGTTCTGTTGGTGGTTTTATCCAATAATAACAAATGAATGTGAGATACATATTAGAGTTAATAGCTATGAACATATTAACAAAGTTTTATTTCCCTGTGGAATTATGTCATTTACAACTTACAGATACCACCACAATGAGGTTTTACTGAAAACTGTTTTATTTCTTAAGAGAACTTGAGATTTCTGCTAAATCTTGGAGTCAAAGTTGTGGAAGGTCACAATTCTTCTCACGCTAACTAAAAGAAAGAAAGCCGTAAACCATAAAGCGAAATATTGACACAGAGAATAAAAGGTGACAATAAAACATACGATGTGACTTCTACTTTCAAAAGAGATCATTTTTGGTTTTCTTAACTGATATATAATATCTAGCGATTTAATCATGATGCCACATGTTCGATTATTTTTTATAACAAAAAGTGTAGATTGAATATTTGGGAAAAGTTTTAGAAGTGGTCCTCAACTAGCATTTGTAACATTTTTCTTTCTTTGCTATTCAAATTATAACTAACCAGTGTTAATTATATCAGTTTATGGTACTTCATTAAACAATTTTTGCCTTTAGTTTAAATTTGGAAAATGGTTGCATCTTTAAAATGCTACTCCACATTCCTGATTTTCTAGTGACTGCAAAGGCTCAGCACACAGCTTAAACGACGCAAAGAGTTCAACAAACTTTAATTCACATGTGACTATATCTATGTTTGGATTTACAACGGATGTAATTACTTCTCTAAACCTGTATGTTAATTTTGGAACGTGGGTGAACGATTCGAGTATGTAGTTTCATTGTAGGTAATACCGTAAGTTAACTATAAACATATTTTAAATACGAGATAACCAGCGGAATGGGTAAGGCGCTTTAACTTACAGTTAAACACTTGCCAATTACACAGAATTACGTAAAGCACACAATTACGATTCACCAGTTCGTTCGTTACAATTCCACTTTGCTCTCGCAATTACCTAAACTCCTCCGACGCAAGCACACAGTCTTCTCGTCCTTACACTAGCGTTGCATTCTTCCACTGCTTGCCAAGAAGAACTGCCTGACTCCTCATTGAAGCCCTTTTTATAGGAATATCACTGTTTTTCTAGAAGTCTCTGGTTTTCCGCTAATCACCCGAAAGTTCCAGTGGACAGGAGAAGGCGAGAGTAACGTCCTGGGACAACTGACATTACCCTAATCACCCCTCAGTTAGTGACTGAGATTAATGGGGGGGCGGCGTCTCTCGGCTGCCTCGGGTCACTTCCAGCTGTCGCCGGTCGTGCCTTCCCCTAATTGGGTGACTATATATATATATATAATATATTGAAAGTATTTGCTATATTGTACAAGAATAATATCAGAACGTAGGGGAGCTTTGGTCAATTTTCAGACGTTTAGCGTGCTGTTATTATATAGGTTTTGGACATTCCGCTATCTTTTCTTCCCAGGTGATAAAAAAGGAATGACGACTTCTGTTTAAAATAGTTGCTGCAATTTGCGGATAACCTATTAGCTCTGCTGAATGTTAACTTGGCTAATTATAGAGTATCCAGAGAGGAAAACCACAGTGCGCGGTATCTAATATATACTGTATACCTGTGGCACCTACAACGAAATGGGCAAAGAGGCTACCTCTGTGAAGGGGTATGTACAATTTGGAATAGTTGGAAAACTAACGCCACTCAAACAGCCATGTTTTGCTTTCCACAGGGCACTACCTGTAATATTGTATACCAAGGAAGAAGAATGGCAAGTATTGAAAATAAAGCCTATGGTATTTCTAAGAAAACCGCTAGCGCTATTAACAATTCACAGCGGAATTTTTCGAAAATAACTTCGCACATTCTCAGAAGATGTTGAACATAAAAATATTGTAAGTACTGTATAATTAAAACAAATATCGTGTACTATCCCTAAAGGTCTGCCTTTAACAGGAAATAATTTAGCCTAATTTGTTTGTATTAAGGTAAAGTTCCATTTTGTGCATCAAGATCATCTCTATCACTTGCGATTTAACAGCTACTTAACAGTCCTCTATGATATACCCGGGTAATTAAAATACCTGCCATAATTTAAAACAAACATTTCAATTGTCATGAAAATTACTTAAAACTGGTATTTCAATCAAAAAGCTAGCGCCAAATTTAACAAATCA
>JAUKNK010000076.1:3870000-3940000 GCA_030765055.1 Mantis religiosa | reverse complement strand
CGTAAACTTCATTATCGGAGTGGCCGGTCCCAAGAATTAATTCTGGTGCTCCCAAGTACAAACTCGCAAGTTATGGCGGGCCATCTCGTTTGTTACGTCGTAGAAAAAGTAAAACAACCGATATAAATCGCTATGCTTTTTTCCTTGTTTCGTTCTACAAGGTTTAAAAAAATATATAGCATAATATTTCACACAAGCCTTGATATTTATAAAGCTCAACGAAGGAATCATTAAAAGGTTATAAATGGTTTTCAACCTTAGTATTCGTGTACATAAACCAATTGGGTAACAAGCACATTAGAAGAAGCCGTTTTAAAAACTTCACTTTAAATCTTAGTTGCACAGACAAATGCTAATGAGACGAAAGGAAGTTGGCCCGAGCAGGAGGTTGGAAGGGAGGTAGGGAGGCAGGCAGGCAAGGAGTGGGGGGTGTAATGATGAGGAAAAGGTGCAGGCTGGTGTGGGTTCTTTTTCGGTTTGTTGTCCTAATGTGTGCCTGTTTAGGGCTGGAGTGTGAAAGGTTGGACGGTGAGGTGGAAAGGTGGGTGTTTTGTCTAATCGTCGGTGAGCTGGGATCTCTTTCTCAGGTTCGGTTATGAAAAGTCGTGTTGACCGTCTTTCAATTCCTTTATTTTTCTTTAGCCGGGCTCTCGTAGCTCTCTTGTTAACACTTGCGTTGTCTTCCTATTTTCCTTTCCCCTTACGATGTTTTTACGTTGCTTCGCGGACTCCCTTGTTATTCCCTATATTTGCACTATCTTTATGACCATAACTCTAAGTCGGACTGCGACATCTGATCCTACTTTTATCACAATACTCAGTACCGCAGTAACCTTCCAATAACACGTCTTCTCCCCGTCGTCCTCACTAGCAGAGTGACGCTCTTTTGCCTCTCGTATTTTCAGCTTCTATCCTAGCTTTTCTTTCCTATCACCGCCCATTTTCTATTCCTTTCCTATTTTACGCCTATCACGTGATTTACTCTACATTTTATTGGCAGGGTTTATTTCTTTAATTTTCTCTTATTGGTCACCTCCGTATGTCGTTCCTCTGCATCAGTACTATTCTCCGCCCCTCTGGGTTGTATGACCTCTCAGCGTCATAACGGTATTCTATCATGCTTGGCTGAGTTTTCCTTATACCTCGCATATTTTACTGGCGTCTTGGTGTCGGTTCTATTGTTCTGTGTTTCCTGCCTTGTATGTGCCCAGAGGCAACTCCTGTCCAATTTTTCCTTCATTTGTACTGTAATGCTATTTCGAATATTCTTTTTAACTATGTTTCTTATATCATTTATTCCCTTTTTATTCCCATTATGCTTATTTATGATCTCTACTATTGTATTAGTTTCTATTGATCTATTCCTCTTGGAACCTGAGGTTCTGCTTCAAATGCCCTTCGGAGGAATATTGCTATTTTTCTCACAAGTTGTGAAAAAATTCAATTCCTTCGAAAGTCCCACTAAACGCGACCTTCAAAGTTTAACTAACGTGCTACCGCTGACAATTGTTACCTAGTTTCTCCTCTTTCCCTTCGTCAACGCAAGTGCAAGCAAGGAGCTTTAGAGCGTTTGTTTGGTTGTTTTTTTTTACAATAAATACATACATACATTTATACATTTATGCCCTTATATACATTGTTACATATTGTTTTAGTTTTCAATTCCTCGATGCCGTACTTATGACACATTGGTTTCCTTGGTCGTCGAGTTGACACAGGATATGCTCGAAAACCTGAACTTGATACGTCGTGTATATATAAAAAGTTCTGTCGCTGCGTGGGTGTTCTAGTAAGATTGCTTGTCCGAATAGCTCTTTCACCCTTTCGAAAATTTCTTGGTGTGTGTTCGTCCACCGCCATCTTGTGCCTTTCTTTAAGAGTGCTCTCAGAGGTGCTATCTCCTTCGCATAATTAATTAGGAAGCGTGCCTCATATTGGAAGATGCCCAATACTCGACGTAACTGTCTAATGTTTTTCGGAGGTGGAATTTCCCTGATTGCTTTAATTCTATCTTTGTCTGGAGATATTCCTTTTTCCGAAATGTTGTATCCCAAACATTTTGTTTCCAACTGGAAGAACTTTGTCTTCTCCAAATTCAAGGTAAGCCCATTTGTTCTCAGCTTTGAGATGACATAATCTAAATGTTGTATGTGTTCTTCTATTGTCCTGTCGTGAATAATGAAGTTATCGACGTACTCTGTCAAGAATTCTTGCGCATGATCTTTAAATATTGCATACATGGCTCTTAAGAAACCACTTGCGCTCACTGATAAGCCGAAAGGCAATCTCGTGAATTCTAACACGCGGCCTTGGTACAAGAATCCGGTGAATTTTCTTAGGTGTGGAGGTATGGGAATTTGTAAATATGAGTTTGTAAGATCTATTGAGGAGAACCATTTCTTTCTTCCTATGCCGGCTAGTGTTTGTTCTATACTGAGGGTCCTAAAGTGGTCTGGCATAATAAATTTATTGAGGTGTCTGGCATCTATGGTAATGCGTACCTTCCCATTACTTTTACGTACAATGCACAGAGGGTTTATGTAGGGCGTATTTGATTCCTGTATAATATTCTGTTTTAGCATTTGTTTGATGGTTTCATCTACTGCTTGTTTTAAATTCATAGGAATGTTCCTACATTTGTAGCGCCAGGGATTTACTTCTTTTATGTGAAATTCGTAACAGAACGATGTACATAAGCCTGTTTTTTCTGTAAATGCGTCTTTATTCTTCCATAAAACGGAGAAAAGAGTTTGTTTTTGGCTGTCGTTTAGTTGTGTGGTTCCCTGTACTTTGTCATTTATTTTGGTCCATATGTTTACGTACGGATCTGGTATTTCAGGGGGAAGTCTAAAGGTTGATTCTGTCTCTCCTTGTTTGACAGGTGTATTTTCTCTTACGTCCAGGGAGCCGTTTCTTATAGTGGTGTGTGGATAACTGGCTTCGTTTCGTCTACCTGGGTCTCCCTTGCTCTCGCAGGTGTCGTCAAAATTATCCTCGACTGTATCATCTTTGTTTACTATTTGGATTCTAAGTTCCGCAATGTGAACACCTGATTTTACCTGCACATATTGCACAAAAAAGGTTTCTTCCTCTAATAGGTTTTCTGCCTCTGTTAAGTTAATGACCTGGTCAGTCAGCTGAGAGAACCCGATCGTTGCCTCTTCGTTATCTCGTCGTATAGTTAAATACCTGTTTGCATAGTTGATGTTGGCTTTAAATGCCTCTAGGAAATCACTTCCTAAAATGATTTGGACTGCCAGATGTGGTATTATTAAGAAAATGAGTTCGACGTGCATTTGTCCTAAACGAAATGGAATCATTGTTTGTTTTTGAATGCGTTGTTTTTTTTCTGCTGATGGCTGTCAAAATATATACATTCTTTGTGGGTAGTGTTTGTAGACGTAAACCTTTCATTTCTAAGTCGTTAAAGAATTTTAAACTGCATACAGAAGCAGTTGCTCCTGTATCCAAGGTTGCCTGATAAATTTCTTCGTTTATGGTGATTTCTATTTGTGGCGTTTCTACAATGTCCGGTTGTTTTATTTTTCCAGTCGTATTGTCACTTTCGGCCTCTGTCTCATCTGCCTGTATTTGTAATTTTGCTACAGCTTTGCTCCTGTTCCCATCTTGTTTCACATACCTCGGGGTCGGATTCGGGAACGTTATCCTACCCACATCTAGTTTTCCTGGTGGAGTGTGTTCGTTGCGCCGTTTAGAGATGTGTGTGTAGTTGGTACGAACGTCTGATTTGCAAACCATTTCTGTCGTGTCACTGCGCCATTGTTATTATATACTGTCGTTGGAGATGTATTGCCTGGGTTTTCTTGCCTCGACGTTTGCTGGTTTTCCCTACTGTTCATGTGTTCTGTCCGGTTGTCTGTCACGGCGGGTCGGTTTTCCTGGTAATGTCCGTTATTGGTCCAATTACGGTCTGGTGGATTTTCTCGTGGTATGTCGTTCGTATAGGGTCTCCTAAAAGCATTATATCTTCTCTCTCTTGTTGTGTTCCTATCGTAGCCGTTTCTCCTTTGCTGTGGTCTTTGTGTACGTACCCAGTGTACGTTGTGTAGTTGTGGTTCCTGAAAATGGTGGGGATTTTCTCGGGTTTGTCTTTGGTAGCGTGTATTGTAGTTTCTGTGTTCAAATGCAGGTACATGGTCTCTGTATCGTTCTCTATTCTGGGCGTTGTCATTTCTCCGGGCATTTCCTGTGTTGTATGCCCTGGTCCCACTAAGATTCGGTTCATTGTATACCGGTCTGCCCTCTCGTGGTCCTGTGTTTGAGTCCGTCATCTGTGGTTGCAGTGCCGTCAGAAGTTCGATCGTCTCGTTTATAGTGTTCGGTCTTGCTACTATTAAATGGTTCTTTATATGTTCTGGGAAATGTTTTATCTCGAGATTAATGAATTCATGATCCTCTATCGGCGGGTCAAGCATCTTACTCTGTTGTGCTAGGTCTAGAAAGTAGTCAACCATCTGTGTTCCCTTGTGCAGATATTTCCCTGTATTTATTTTGGTCCGCACAGCATATTGTGTGGCGCTATTCCAATATTTGGTGAGAAAGTTTTGTCGAAACTCTGCATACCTGGTATGGTCACCAACTGCTAATCGAAACCACGTATGTGATCGTCCCTGTAAGCCCTTCTTAATAATAAGCATTTTGTATTCCTCTGGGATGTTTTTAAGAGTGAAATATGCTTCTACGTCCATTATATAACGCTTCGCGTTGTCCCTTTCATCATTGAATGTTGGCACGGTAATTTCATTTAATAGGTTAAAATGGTAGGGGTATCCTGTATTTGCGCAATTATTGAAAATGCTACCCTGATTCACACTATTACATGTATCTGAGGGGGCTGATGAAGGCGTGTTCTGGCACGAGTTCAACATCCCCTGCCTAACCGGTACGTTCGGAATGTCAGTACTCTGAGGCTGGTCATTTGTTATTCTGAGGTCGTTAATGGCCTCTTTGAGCACTGTCATTTCTCGCGTATGGTTTGCAATGGTTACTTGCGTTGACCGGTGAGCTGCGGCCGCCTGCGTCAAAGTTTCTTTAATTATTATGAGTTCAGACTGTGTCTGCTCGTGCCATTCCTTTTGTCTATTTTCTATACTGGCGCACGTATTTCGCAACTCATCGCTCAACTGGGCATGCACATTATTACTGGTACTAGACATGTTATTTATTCTTTCTTTGATATTTACAATGTCCTGCTGTGCATCATGCATTTCTGTACGCATGTGTAGGAATTCTGCCTGAGTTGTGGCCTGTCCTAACCTAATGTTCTCTAGGTGTCTATTTTGTTCTATTAGTTTACTTTCTAACTGGTTTCGTAAAGTTTGTGTTTGTTCTGCTATTTTCTTTTCTAGGGTCTGATTTTGCTCTAATATTTTCGTTTCTAGTCTTTGGGTTTTCTCTCCTAGTTCTCCTAATCTGGTCTCTAGGTTCTGATTTTGTTCTTCTAATCTATTTTCTAGGGTCTGGTTCTATTCTACAATTTTAGTTTCTAGTCTTTGGGTTTGTTCACCTAGTTCTCCTAATCTTGTTTCTATGTTCTGAGTTTGTTCTCCTAATCTAGTTTCTATGTTCTGAATTTGTTCTTCTAATCTAGTTTCTATGTGCTGACTTTGTTCTGCTAATCTAGTTTCTATATGCTGGCTTTGTTCTTCTAACCTAGTTTCTATATTGTTCTGAAATTGCTGGAGCATCTGTTGCATTGTAGTTGTAAGGCTTACTACTGTTGCAGTACTCATGTCTTGTGCTGGGCTGTTCATGTTTTGCTCCTGTGATTGTTCCGCCATTGTTACTTTTGTCGTTCTACCACTTCTCAGTAGCATATACTTAATGACAGTCTACGGATGTACTGCTTGGCTGGCCCTATGTCTCTTCTCCTTGTAGAAAGATGTTTAAGGTGTACTTACTCGTGCTGATGTGTTGTTTTTACCTCCTTTGGCTCTGATGGTTGTTACGTCCCTGTTGTCGTGTTGGATGCCCTCGTCCCTGGCGTTCTCCGTTGTCGTGATGTTGAATTTGTAGTTGTTGCTTCCTGTTGTCGCCGTGGTCGGTCCCCTGGTCCTCGGCGTGCGTCTCCGGTGTCGTGATGCTAAAGTTGTATGTTCCTCGTTGTCGTAGTGCCGAAATTCAGAGTTGGTTTAGGACACGTTGGGTGCCAGTTTGGTGTGGGTTCTTTTTCGGTTTGTTGTCCTAATGTGTGCTTGTTTAGGGCTGGAGTGTGAAAGGTTGGACGGTGAGGTGGAAAGGTGGGTGTTTTGTCTAATCGTCGGTGAGCTGGGATCTCTTTCTAAGGGTTCGGTTATGAAAAGTCGTGTTGACCGTCTTTCAATTCCTTTATTTTTCTTTAGCCGGGCTCTCGTAGCTCTCTTGTTAACACTTGCGTTGTCTTCCTAATTTTCCTTTCCCCTTTACGATGTTTTTACGTTGCTTCGCGGACTCCCTTGTTATTCCCTATATTTGCACTATCTTTATGACCATAACTCTAAGTCGGACTGCGACATCTGATCCTACTTTTATCACAATACTCAGTACCGGAGTAACCTTCCAATAACACGTCTTCTCCCCGTCGTCCTCACTAGCAGAGTGACGCTCTTTTGCCTCTCGTATTTTCAGCTTCTATCCTAGCTTATCTTTCCTATCACCGTCCATTTTCTATTCCTTTCCTATTTTACGCCTATCACGTGATTTACTCTACATTTTATTGGCAGGGTTTATTTCTTTAATTTTCTCTTATTGGTCACCTCCGTATGTCGTTCCTCTGCATCAGTACTATTCTCCGCCCCTCTGGGTTGTATGACCTCTCAGCGTCATAACGGTATTCTATCATGCTTGGCTGAGTTTTCCTTATACTTCGCATATTTTACTGGCGTCTTGGTGTCGGTTCTATTGTTCTGTGTTTCCTGCCTTGTATGTGCCCAGAGGCAACTCCTGTCCAATTTTTCCTTCATTTGTACTGTATTGCTATTTCGAATATTCTTTTTAACTATGTTTCTTATATCATTTATTCCCTTTTTATTCCCATTATGCTTATTTATGATCTCTACTATTGTATTAGTTTCTATTGATCTTTTCCCTCTTGGAACCTGAGGTTTCTGCTTCAAGGCAGAAGGCGTGTTATAGAGATTTAGAGAGATGGACCGAAAAATTACATTGAGAAAGCGGAAGAAGTAGGTAGGTAAAACCATTGCAGTTAAGGTAATGGGAGGTAGCACAGTATGGGCAGCATTATTAATATGTGATATGATTTACCAACTACTATCCAGCAACGCAAAGAAGGTCCCTGAAAGGAATGTGCAAACCTGACACAGCGGGACAAGGACAGCAAATCGGTGTGACATGGAACGGGTGCTACACAAGGACCAGACACTAAAACCGAGAAGATTCAGCCACAAATGAAGCCCCAAGAATGTTTTTGAATGGTCTGTAACTGTACTGACATGGGGTGTCCAGGGAGGGTGTGGGAATCTTCTACAGCCCCCCCCCCCCGCGCCTGAGGGCTCGGAAACCTTCTCTCCTGTGGACGTTAGTAGTTTCTTATATTTGGATTGATAGAGTCGATGCGAAAAATTCAATGCTACGGCCGGGAATTGAAACACGGATCTACTGCTTTCCGTTCAGTCGCTCTTAGTCATTGAGCTACCATGGCCAACTTGCCGTCATGACATTACATTTTAAAATTGACTCATATATTTGCCCGGTAAACCACTAGGGGCTCTCGCCTCCGAGATACACCGTTTGTGACGACTTACTATTGTAAGTGCTCAAGTCCCAGGCTTCATCATTTAACCCTTATTATTTAAGTTAATTGATGGTAATTATTCACTTCTTCATACTAGCCGTGACTTACCGGGGAAATATACCATTCAATTGGAGAACTTAATCCCATGACGGCAAAATGGCCATGGTAGCTCAATGGATAAAAGCGACTGGACGGAAACCATTATATCAAATCCCTGCCGTGGCATTGAATATTTCATGTCAACTGTATCAATCCAATACCTTAGCTTGTATACGGCTAGTGTCAAGCAATGAGTAATTTCCATTAATTAACTTAAATAGTTTCTTATAATTTTTGGATGTACACGACGGCAAAATATAACATTCTAAAATGTGTATGTGTGTGTGTGTGTGTGTGTGTGTGTGTGTGTGTGTGTGTGTGTATGTCGCAAGAATGACTAATTTGACCGAGTGATATAAAAGTAGTTTGACTTCTTGTAAGTCAGAAAATATGTGCATATATGAGTAAAATTATAGTCTAGAGTACTGCTATTCTATACTAGTTTTAGATTCACTAAAATATAACTTTTGAATTTTCTGAAATGTTATTTCTTTGGGGCAATTTACGTCATCCAACGTTACGTCATATCGGACGTTGAATGGAATTGATGAAATGATGCTCAAATGAGCTCAGGGTCCATATAGCTTAGAGTTACCCGACATTCATATTTCAGGTTAATGGAAAACCCCAAAAACTCCGTATCCATTTAACTCACCCTGAACGAGATTTGAACTCGGGACCTCTTGAACGTGGAGCAGACACGCTACCATGCACGCTACCGAGGAAGGCTCTGAAATGTTCTGCAAACCAGACATATAAACATATATTTTCCAAAGGAGTCACAACTATTCTTTATAGAAGTCTGTGCACGTAGTAATTTACTTAACTTTCTACGATTTCATGTCGATACAGTTTTTATGTTGCAAGATTAATTAGCAGCCATATTGAAAACATTCTTATACTGCTTAGCAATACGGTCCCTCAAAATTAGTTCCGCGGGTCTGTGTATAATCATTAATCGTCATCAGCGAGTTGGACACTTTATAGTGGAATATGTGATCCTAGTGGAGTTTTCCAACATCTTGCATTTCTCCACTAATATGGGAAGTGTTGCACTAAAAAGATAATTTTTAACGGATTTCGTGTACAAGTGGGTCATAGTAAGTGGTTATCGAGATGTAATATATATGCAAAGTGCACCTTCTGTGCAGTGCAAATGCATTTGTACGTGAAAGTAGCTAATGCATTGCCTTTTTAGAGTAAATTCTTAAACTTAATTTATCGTTCTTGTACGGTTCGGTTATGTCAACCTCATTACTCTAGCAGAATGGAACTATCAATTGTTAGTGTGTTTTTAAACATGCTTTGAACTACAAGAAATAATTACAAGTAATAATTATTATGATTGAAATTGTTGCTCTAAAATGACTTTTTTAAATTTCAATTTGGTTGTCGTTTTTCTGTTTATCTACGTCATACTCATGCTCGAACCCACACTTGTCACGCTAAAAACCACTAGCGACTCCCTTGAATAGCCTCAACACAGGTATAGACTAGTAGAGAGAAATTGTAAAATCTTGATTGACAGTTAAGTTATATTGCTGTTGGTCTTGTTTACAGTGTTAACGTGGCTTATTATGTTATACCCAGAGAGAAAAACTGCAATTCCAGATATTTAAAATATACTATATACCTGTTGAATCTACAAAGAAACGGCCACCGAAGTTACTTCTTTGAAGTGGTATGCTAAATTTGGAATAGTTGGAAAGATATGTCTTGCGAATGAGTGATTAGAGAAAGCAGTGTAATTGTAAATACCTAACCCTACTTACAAAAATAAGCTACATAGCGTGCAATATTTTAGTTTACAGAAGAAATGAAAGTTCCAGGCAACTAACGTATCTCGCTGTCCATAGATGGCACTACCTGTAATACTGTACACACAGGAAACAGAATTGCAAATATCCATAAACGTTTGTAGGATATGTACTACAGTTGAAAGTCTATGTAATGGTACTAGTATCCAAATAATATCATAAAAAACGTGTCAAATGTCATAAAAATGTACATTTTCGGGTATTTCAATCAAAATCCCTAGCGCCATTATTGACAAAATCTAAGTTTTGGAAGAATTGTACACTCATGATTGTGACAGTTAAGTTATATTGTGGTATGATATATTGTCTTGTTTACATTTGCTTGTGTTGTTTATAATGTTAACGTGGCTAATTATGTTATATCTAGAGAGGAAAGGCATAGTTCGTGATGTTAATAATTGGGAAGATATAGCATATGTATCGTCAAATGTAAACTATATCGGGTTCCTCATATCGGAATTGACTTAAGGTTATTCTAAGTAAATCTTCCAATTTGGCTATCCATACGTCCTACTCCTGAGACACGCAATGATTTTACTTTGAGATTGTGAAAACATGTTTTGCGCAACAAATTCGTTCAGCCATGGTCAAAAGCTGCAATTGCACTCGTAAAAAAGCGTTGCTGCTTTTTCTTTGCTTTACTCCCTGTAAGTTCCCTGGACAAAGTGAAGAGCAATTTTTCGATTTGCTTGTACTCAAAGACGCTTTATATGCTGTTTAATGTTATAAACCGAAGAAACTCGCTTATAAAAGAACTATTTGGCTTACAGGGCATAAAAATTGTTCGCCTTACTTGTAAAACAATATAGTATATGGTCACATAAAGCAGATGGTAGCCTTATGCTTTGAGCTTGCGTCTTAAGAGCTGTAAAACGCATAGTTATATCAATGAAAGGGATAACTTATGTAAACAAATTAAATAAGCCAAGTTATCTTTATAAATACGTGGTCTGAAACGTTTCCGACCTAATAAAATAGAAAACATTTTTTATGAATTTTTTATTATTTTTTCAACACAGTCCCCTTGTTACTCTACACACTTCTCCCCGCAATGCTTCCATCTCTGTAACCCGTCCAAATATTACTCGGCGTTTCCCTCTGCAAAATAATTGCTCACGGATGTGATTGCTTCTTCATGTCACGAAAATCTCTGTCCTCCGAGCTCAATTTTCAGATGAGAAAACAAAAGGAAGTCGCTTGACCATGTAAGAAACTTTTGCATAATAACAGTAGTAACCTGTTATTTACCATCTTGTTAATACAACAGTCACATAGAACATTTCATAACGACTACAAAATAGATCATCACTTTGTACATAATGAGGTAGTTAATGTAATCTTGAAAATGCTTTAGAGATCTCGGCTTCTCCTAAATTTCCCTGCCACAGTCTTCTAATTTTAATATCTACCAATTTACTCTCATTTCTTGTCTCCTTAAAAATTAGATGCACTTTACACTTTACAGGGATAGTGCTCTGTCCCAGGATCCAGATGATCTAGATAATTAGCCATTTCCGAATATTCTCTGTTATACTTCTGTTTCTTTTGTACTAATGCTATGATAGAATTCAGGCATATATTGGGCAGGATTTTTTAAGGAATCAGTAGCATAAGCACGGAAATATCCTCAGTTTTCAATTAATAGGACTATTAATTATGTTAGCAAAAGCAGTTATAATGTCAAATGTTACGGAATTTGAAAGATTAACTCAATGTCCGAAATGGCAAGCAAACTTTGACTTCTTTCTCCAAACCACAATCAAATTACCAAACATTTCTGATTAAATTAACGTCTGACTGAATCCTTAGGGACACCACTGGCGATTAAATTACATTGTAAAGGGATGACAATCAACAGGCATTCATCATGATATATGTATTTGTCGTTTTTCATTTCCAAGTGACAGATGCTTTCGGTTTTAATTTTTTAAATATTGGATATCTCTAAAGCTATTAATATGTAGTGCTAAATCTGGGTACGCAGTATTCTTAAACAAAGAAACGAAAGCCACAAGTGGACCCAAACATGCATTTAGCTTTCGTTACCGTCTCACTGCATTTTTAAAATTCTTTTATTTATTTAGAATTATATCACAACCAACAATGCTAAATAACATAGCTATGTGTTGTCTACCAAAGATAAGAAATATTCAACCAACCATGTCCAACGCAGCAGCACAGAGGTGTCGTTGAAGGTGAACCCTGCTCCATGGAACAGGGGCCTTCGACTTATTGCCATCCCGGGACAGTGTCCCTTACTGGCATTTTAAGAAGGATGAATAACAGATGGTGGTTTGATGGCTGGTTTTTGTTCTGATGAATTGGGTTTTAAAGAGAAGGGATGAAATTCAATATGAGAGTGATAGGTTTATGATGTGCCTAGAGAGGTTCTGGGGTGTTTGTAGGTAGCCCCGGGGTCTATATCATATTCCCCGAGACCCCTGATGAGTTGATTGAAACTAGAAGGTAGGTCAGAGTAGAACTTATGTGAGAGTTTTTGGATGTAGGTGGTGAGCTTGGGAAATGAAAGATCTTGGTGTATGTTGTTATTTGGGATGTACCACTCAGCACCTGTAGCAATTCTTAAATATCGGTTTTGCAGGACCTGGAGTTTATATAAATTTGAGGGGGCTGCAGCACCCCATACCTGACATGCATAAGTTATCGCCGGCCTCAGTATTTGTTGGTAAATGAGGATCTTGTTCCTGAGACTCATTGGTGACTTTTTATTGTATAATGCATAGAGCATGCCCATGCGTTTTGTAATTTTGGAGGCGACAGAAAGGATGTGGGCTTTCCAAGTTAGGCGCATGTCCAGTGTAACTCCAAGATATTGGGCTTGGATGCTCCAGGGAATGTGTTCTCCTGCGAGGTGCAGCTCTGGTACGTCCTGGGTTTGACGTCGGGTGAAGGTGACTGCCTGCGACTTTGCGGCGTTTATACGTAATCGCCAGGTTAGGAACCAGGCGGAAATCATGGTAGCATATTTCTGTAGGCGTTGTACAGCAATATGATGTTGACATGAGGCCGTGGTGATTGCTGTATCGTCAGCGAATAAATAGAGTTTGCAGCTCCAGATAGTGGGAAGGGTGTTGATGTAAGTTAAGAAGAGCAGGGGGCCAAGTACACTACCTTGGGGTACCCCTGCATTGATGAAATAGGTTTGGGAAGCAATGTCATCTCTGACGACAGAAAAGGTGCGTTGCGTGAGGTAATGGTTGACAAGATGGATTATGTAGGGGGGAAAGTTGTAATTTATTAAACGGTAGAGGAGGCCTTGATGCCAGACAGAGTCGAAGGCCTTTGAAATATCAAGGAAGAGAGCTGCGACGTACTGACGATTATTGAATGCGCGGGTCACCTCATCTACCAGACGTAACAGTTGGTGCGATGTGGAGTGGCATCGGCGGAATCCAAATTGTTCCGGGCGCAGGATGTTCAACTCATCTAGGAGCTTTTGGAGGCGATGTTTGATTACCTTCTCAAATAGTTTGCTGATTGCTGGTAGCAGACTAATGGGTCGGTGGTTTTCGATGAGTTTAGAATCCTTGCCGGGTTTGGGGATGGTAATGAGCTTGGCATGTTTCCATTTTTTGGGAAAGTAGGAGAGAAGGAGCAGACTATTGAAGAGATGGACTATTAGTGCTACCCAGTTTTGCGGGAGTACCTTGAAGGCAGCGTAAGGTATGTGATCGTAGCCAGCAGCTTTGTAAGGTCTGACTGAAGTAATTAAACCTTTGACCTCAGCGATGGTGGTGAGGTGCACTTCATCTGTATTATAGGGAGAGGAAAGGAAATGTTGTACCTGCTGTTCAATTTCTGCGACCTGTTCATGGTCGAGGGATTCTGCAGGATGGAAGGTAGCTGCCAGGTGTTCGGCTAGGAGTTCCACTTTTTCTCTAGAGGATTGTGCTGTTCTTTGGCCGTCAGTAAGTGGCGGGTCGGAGGTGGGTATTCGGAGCAGAGCCTTAGACATCCTCCAGAGAGAGACATCGGTGGTGTCGAGTGTACATAATTTCCTCTCCCATTCTTCGTTGAAGTGGTCTGCTAGTTCCAGCTTCACTACGTTTTGGAGTCGATTCCATTCCCTCTTATCTTGTGGTTGGCGCGTGTTTTGAAATTTCCGCCGTGCTCTGTTTTTAGCCGAGATGAGTTGGCGCAAATGTTTTGGGAGGGGTTTAAGGGGACTATGTGGAGATTTGCGGACAGGAGTTGCTTCGCGCATGGCATCAGCCATGGTGGTGGTGATGAAGTCCTCCAGTTCGTCAGCTGCCGCAATTGTTGTACAAGGGTGTATATGGGCAGGTTTTTCGGCCATGATAATTGAAAATTTGCTCCAGTTGGTTTGTCGGGGATTTGCATGAGAAGGTAAAGATTTAGGTGTTAATTTTGCCTTGTAGAGAAGGATGATGGGGAAATGATCGGAAGAAAGTTCAGGAAGTGAAAAGATTGTTGGGTGACTACGGATGTTGCACAGTAGAGCTATATCCAACCAATCAGGAGGTCCACGATCTCCGTGTGTTATGGTCGGAGAGGTAGGAGCAAGCACAACCAAATTTTTACGCTCTATGTAGCGTTCTAGTAGGCGTCCACGACTGTTTGTGATGGTGGAGTTCCAGAGAGTGCTCTTGGCGTTGTAATCTCCCATGGCTATGGCAGGAGAGCCAGTAAAAATGTGGTCCAAAGATCGCTGACTAATCGCTCTACTCGGTGGAATATAAACCGAGTGGATATTGAGGGGTCCCTTGTCGGTTGCAACCTGGATACCCGTTACTTCTAGACCGTCAACAGCAGGCAAGTGTAGGCGATGATGGGTAATGTGCCTTTGAATGTAAATAGCTGTCCCACCATAACCGTCCGGACGATCAGTCCTGTGACAAATCATTCCTGGAATGGTGGCCTTGTACCGTGGAGCTAGATGGGTCTCCTGAACAAGGAAGATGTTGATTTTGTTCACGGCGATGAAGTTAGTGGCTTCACGTATCTTATGCCGTAGTCCATTAGCATTCCAGGAACAAATGCGTAGGCTGGTGAGGTTTTGTATGATATTATTGACGTCCGCCATTGTTGCCCATAAAGATGAAGACGGTGTGTACCAGGATTGTTTGTGATGGTATCGTAGGGGGGCGGGTAGCCAATGCATCGGCTAAGGCAGCTGCAAAATCAGCCTGCAGGTGTAGAGGAATCCTGGTCATTAGATTTAGAAATTGTTCATCCGGGATGGATGGTTTAGGATTCTGTGGTAGGGACTGAATTGTTGCTGGGCGAGTCAGGAGCCGTTGTTGCATGGGCGTTCTGGATTCACCAGTTGTTGTTCCTGCTGGAAACGCAGACTTATTGATTGGTACAGGTATGTATGGAGATTTTGTAGGAAGTGTCCTAATTGTAGAAGGACGTTGGGATGATGTGAGCGTCTGGGGTTGGGCTGCTGCCGTGATTTGTTTTTGTAGAGACTGTGGTTCGGGTACAGCAGTTTGCTGACCTTGCTGTTGTGGTGCGGAAGCAGTGAGTGCCGCGGCGTAGTTTTTGTATTGCGGCCTTATTGTCGGCGGGAGTCCTGGGTATCGGGTCCCTTTGAAAGCTTCCTTGGGGATGCCTTGCGGGTTAGGTACCTTTGGGGCAGCATCAAAGCGTGTGCGTTGTCCGTGCTTGTTCAGTTCCATTTCAATACGGGCTTCCTGCCAGACAGGGCACTTGGCGTATCGACAGGAGTGCTCTCCTCCACAATTGCAGCAGGTGGGTTTTGAATCAGGGAGGCTTAGCTTCGAGCATTCTGGCCGTTTGTGCCCTGATTCTCCGCAGTGTGAGCACACTGGTTCTAGTCGGCAGCCCGCCGCGCTGTGCGTGAACTGCTGACAGTTCGTGCATTGTAACGGGCGTGCTGGTGGTCTATAAGGCTCAACCCTTATGACAGCATCGAACATATGTGTCTCCTGATATATCTCACTTGATTTAGATTCCTTCCGAAGAGCTACCCTAAAGTGAGGAAGTTTTTGTTGTGCTGAGGACCGGTTTGAACGAAGTTGTCCAACTCGCTCAACCGGGTATTCTAGTTTTTGCAGGAGTTCCAGGACATCTGATTCTGTGATGTACATCGGTAGATCTTTTAAGGTAACGTACATCAATTTTTCTTCTGGTAATAGGGTGGTAAGATACTGCACTTTAGAATCTGTCAGGAACTTACGGATGAGTCTGTGGTCAGCTGGTGTGGCAGGGAGGAAAGCGATGGAGCCGCTCATGTTCTTGATGACAAATTTAGTGTCTGGGTGTCCGTCGTGTAGTGCTTTTGTAAGCTCACGGGCCTGGCACGGATCACGTAAAAAGATGGGTGTGACCTTGTTTGATCGAGTTGTACCTTGTACATTAGAGGTAGGTTGTGTTTGGTTTTGGAGAGGTGGAGCAGGTACAGCTGCTAGATCCTCTTCCATATTTTCGGCAGGAGGCGGTGGTGTTGAGCATTTGCGCCTCTTTTGATTTACCACAGGCAGTGAGGGGTAGTCTTCGTCCAAGTTATTTTCTGCAAGAGCAGCAAAACTATTTGACGTAGCAGGTGGTAGCATATTCATGTTTCTAGGACCCTTGGCTGCTCTTTTTGTGGCAGGCGTTTGCCAAGAGTTAAATTGTTGCTCGTCATTTTGCAGTAGATAGGTGGCAATGACGTCGATCCTTTGGCGGTGGTAGGAATATACTTTAAAAGCAGTGGCCGTGATGCAGACATCCTCAGATGTGGGGACGGAGAACATTTGCGTATCTGCTTGATTCAGATATTTGGTTCTGGCTGCTCTTTCCAGCTTTAGTGTACGTATTTCCCCTCTGGATAGTGGATAATTTGGTTGGGTTATTAAAGCTTCTCCCAAGAAGCTAGTTATGTCGCCTCCAGTCAGATAGTAGTCTTCTGAAGAATGCTCAGAAGCGGCCGCTGTTTTGTCTGTTTGAGGTGTAGTTATGGCGGTGTCCATGGCGGTGCTTATGCAACTTGCGCTGGCTGATGTTGGGTGCACATATGGGTTATTTTGTGCCTTCATGTGTGCTACAATTGGTGCGTTCGTGGCCGACATGATCAATGTGAAGTATTAGCCAATGGGGGCTGCCAATACAAAGACCAATCAGGAAGGGCAATGGAGCGACCAATGAGAAGAGAGGGTGTGATGTGTAACCAAAAAGGGGTCTGATGGCCCCTTTTTGCGTGATATTGTGGATGATAAGAGGAAAAGAAGAAGAAGAAGATTTAATAGAACAAGTCTAGGGCGCTGAGGAGCCCGAACAGTAGCGGACCTACCCTTAAAGGGCGCCGAAAAACCAGTCACAAGGACTGTTGGCTGCGGTCTTACTGTTCTACCCAGTCACTTTGTTTGATGAGATGTTGAAATGTTGAAGATCTAGCAGGCTCAGATCCCTGCTTCTGGCCTCCAAGAGGCTAAGTAGGTTCTCCACAGTGCTCTAACAGGTGCTCTCTCTGTGAAGTCTCCAGCTCGAATGAATGTCCAACGAATGAATTTTGCACGAGTTATACACATTTCTGAAGTTTTTTGTTCTGAAAGATGATAGTTCTTGTCGCTTTATTTTGATCTGTCTGTGAAATATTGACCAAAATCATTAAAGTTCACATTGTATAAAAGCTTTGCATGAAAACAAATCATAAGTTTCCTCGTGTTCTGGAACGCATTTCTTATAACTAAGAAATATTGATATATACAAAGTAGTTACAGCTTGCGCGACATCTTTAATTCCCCACGGGTACCTCCTGTTTCAGGAGACTTCCACTGTGTGTCGCTGGTGTGGGAGAAACCCGCGGGACATTTAAATGTCAATTTTGATAACGGATAACTTCGCCATGTTTTCTTCTTAGTCTTGAATAATACTTTGTGCACCAATTACATACAGAGTAGGTAGAGGAGGAATTGCATTCTATAGAAATTAAATTTGAAAAGTATACTGGATATGTATTTTGCGATTCTATGTTATTTAAGAAAGCTTTACAACGAAATTTAAAAGTTGTATTTCCTTTAAATGCCAAACTGGTATTTTAATTCAGTATATTCAAGTTTGACTAATGAATATTTTGAAGAAATTTCTGCAATGCTACACTACCGATTAAACCAGTTACCTGGATCAGTTTTTCAGGGTTCCCCTTATCCTAAGAAGACGAATATCGGGTAACTCTGACCTCTAGGTAACCTGGCCCCATTTGGGTATTATATTATCCTCCTCATTCATTCACTCATTCATTTATTCGTTCATGGTTCAAAGTGACGTACACTGTTGAAAGCACAAGAGAAGGAAATCCTGTTTCGGTACTGGAATGTTTTGAATCTAATATGGCTATTAATTTGATATTACTTATTAAATTATGTTAAGCTATAAAACTTCAAAGGGGAACAATAGATTGCAAGATATGGTTTGCATTTATCCGTCATCTAGTGTTCAAATCCATTAAAATATCTACAAGAATTATCGTATCTACGAACCAGGCGAAACTACGCACCTCTTTATTACGCAGGCATGACCCAACCCTCATAATGCATTTTTACCTGCCGGTAGGAGGTGCCCTTAAAGCACCTGTCAGCAGATCAAATACGATCACCAGTTGCTAGGGGAATCGTATATAAACTCGCTCCATCAGCGATGCTATTCGGGACGTCAAATTTTGCGTGTTAAGGCTACAGACAAAAATGAACAACGTGCATAACGGCCTTTTCTGTTGATACATGAAACCAATAAGGACGATAATTAGAGCCCATTCTTTATGTAATTACACATTCTCTTGCTGTTAATTATAAAAAAATGTCGACGGATTAAACTGTAAAGGCCCTTATTCCAAAATTTTAAATTACATACTTTTACATATTTTCAGCTCTAAGACATATTTCACAGTATAATACATGAATTAACCTATTTTAATATTTTTTTCTAAATTATTATAGATTTTCCTCAATTCCACTAACTTTCGTTACATATTAAAAACGAAGAGACCATTGCAACTTCTATTATTGGCTTCTCATTCACGGTCGTCAATTCTAACCATCTCCACTGCATTTGAAGCTAAAATGTACAAGTCCGATTCCGAAAACATTGACTCCTTTTAAACGTTTTTTCTTCCACGTTCTCAAAAGTGGATTGTTTCAGATTTTATAACAGTCATTTACATTTTCTTAGCTATGGTACTGTTTGCGTCGTCGTTGTCTCCATTGATAAAAGCGTGGTTTTCTGTTGACAGTGCTTTAATAACTGATGGAGAAACATTCCTCTACCAAACTTGTAATAAACGTATAGGATGTATGATGAAATCTCAAATAGGACAAAATTTACGAGGCAATCTACATACTAAAGATAACGAGTTTTTTCAAACAAACACGTACTACATACACATTTGCAGGGATAGCCTTCATTATGTTATAGTAGATTTTACAGAAAACTATGTTTGGCCTTAGTTGCAGTGAACATACCCCGGAACGAGCTTCACGTACCTGCATTTAAACACCTCTTACACAAATGCTGCAGCCGCAACATTCCCTACGCATTCACTCTGAGGGCGAATTTCTTGGATTTTGTTACGTTGACGTATTAGAAAAAATAAGGATTCACATAGGCAACTCACCTATCTTGATTCCTGCTGATGAGACGTCGGTTGCTTCGGGCCGTTTCATCGCTAATTTAATAGTGGGTAAGATGGACTTAGCAGCTGCATCAAAACCTTTACTTTTTATGACAAACCTTTGGATTTAACCAACAGATCAACCATTGCTAGATTCCTTAGTAGATTCCTTAAGGTACTATTGCTAGATTGCGTAAAAGGAGATAGAGGATTCTACCACGAGTACAGCTTCATACATGTTAAAAGTGGGGAATTCGCTTACTGCATTTTATCCAAACATAGTGTATATTACAAAAACGAATAACAACTGCTTCTGCAAAGCTCCTTAGTTTTGGAAATGGAAAGCTATAGGTCTCAAATCAACTTCAGTCTTCAGATAAATCAATGGAGCGAAATTGGCGGGAAAAAAATCAAGGAGGAAGAGTTTTCGAAATTCTGGAACAGATGGAGTATTCGACATATTTTAGTCAAATCAGAGGAGGCCCGTATCTGTCAGAGTCCGACCTTAGGCCCAAATTTGGACTGAAATGATAGGAAACAGAGAAAAGAAAATTCGAGATAAAGTAGAAACAATCTCGGCATTCGTCTAATCAATCATTGGGATCCACTTTATCGGATTGGCCAGTCCCAGGAGTCAATTCTGGTACCTCCATTGCATGAACCTCGCAAATGTTTGGGGAGCCGTCTCGTTTAATACGTCCGAGAAAAAAGTAAACTATAGTAATAAATCAGTTATGCTTTATATTTCGTTTTGCAATGTATTGAATTAAAATGATAAAAAGATTGTTTTCCACAGAAATCTTGATATTTATAGAACATATTTAGTGTGAATGTTTGAAAGGGTTTAACAATTTTAACTCAAATTGTCGTGTACCAAACGATTGTGTAACAAGCACATCAGAAGAAGCTGTTTAAAAAACCTCAATTTACATTGTAGTTGCATAAACAGATGGTAATATACAGCGAGATGAAAAGTTGAGATGGATAGTAAGGGAAATGTTGGAGGCATATAGGGATATAAAGTAATAGAGGGATGGACCGAAATATAACATTTAGTGCGGAGGAAGTAGGAGGACAAGGGCTCTAGGGTTAACGTAATGTGGAGAACCAAGAGTGGGTCCTGCTATTAATGTGTGTTGTATTTTGTAATTTTCGATTTTGGAGGTATAAGATGACGGCACAAAATAACATTGTAATATATATGTGCATGTCGCAAGAAGGACTAATAGTTATAGAATTAGTTTTTAGTCTTAGTTTCCATTAGTTTCACCTTCGTAAATGTCAGAAGATATCTGTTCTTGCGAATGATAATTATACTTACAGTAGGGTTATTCTACTGTTATTCTAGATTCTCTAAAGTATAAGTCGGTGACTGTTCTAAAATGTTTTGTCAAGAAAGGGGATTAACATACACTTTCAAGTAACATCAAAATTATTTTTATTAACGTCTATCCATAAGTCATTGTATTATATCTCTACGATTGCATGTAGCTGCAGTTTTCATGTAGCCAAGTTAATTAGCAGCCATATTGAAAACGTTAATCTATTATACTGCTTAGCAATTCGGTCCCTCAGATTTACGCGTTCATCTGGTTTGTGTATAACCACAAATGTCATCAGCAAGCTGGTCACTTTTTGGTGGAGTGTGTGATTCTAGTGGATTTTTCCAACTTCTTAAATATGTCAATTAGTGTTGCTCTTAAGAATCATTTCTTTAATAATTCCTTATACCGCTTCATCATGGTAATGGTTTTAGAGAATTAATATATATGCAAACTGCAGTGAAATTTCATTGGACGTGAAATCAGCTGATGCATTGCCTTTTTACAGTAAACTCTAACCCTTAAATTACACTTCTTATACTACTGTTCGGTTAAGACAACCTGATTTCTCTAACACGCTAGAACTATCAACTGTTAATATTTCTTTTCAACATGCTCTGAAGTACAAGTAATTATGAATAGAAGTGCTGCTCCACACTCTCCTTTTCTTACTTTCTGATTTTGTTTTCGTTTTTCCTTTTGCCTACTACATACTCATACTCGAGGCCACATTTGTCATGCCACAAAGTACTAGCGACGCGCTTAAAGAACACCACCATAGGTATAGACAAGTATGTCGAAATTGTAAAATCACGATTGTGAGAGTCAAGATATACTGCAGCCAATTTGTTTGTTTGTTTATATTTGCCAATAACTATTAGCTCTGATGAATGTTAAGGTGACTTATTATTTTGTATCCGGAGAGGAGAACTATTGTGTGTGATTTTTTATTTATCCTCTATCCCTGTTGCACATACAACGAAATCGGTAGGGAGATGCGGCATACCCGCATGTCAGATTTAGATAGGTTGGTGTTTACTTTTGATTTGGGTTCTAATTGGAGCTATGAGATCTCTTGTCCTCAGGTGAATGGTTGTAGGAAATGGATTTGTTGTTTGTTGGCTGCTCAGTTGTCTCAATAATACACTGGTTCGTTGCAAAAAATTATTTAATTTAATTCTCACTAAGTTCGTTGATTCAGATTGATTTGTAGCGGTGACCACCTGTTACTAAACTTCCTAACAGATTTCTCTTAATTCTTTATACGGCGAATACTTTGCTATTATAAACTTCTTCTGCTGCTTCTCTCACGCTGGTTGCGTTATTCTTGACTTCCCTACATTTCGGACTTAGAAATCTTTACGACCTCTTCTTCACGCGCACTAACACGTCTTTCCCCTCGTAGTATGACTGTTGAAGTGATTTTTCGCCTGCTCTGCGATTCAGTTCGTACTTTATTCTGATCCCCCCTCTAACTGTTATCACATGACCAAAATAACTCACCCTTCTCCCCATCTCTCAAATCTTACATTATTATTGGTTTCTCATTTTATTTCGATTTTTCTTTATTGGTTAGCAAAACTCATCGAACTCATTGACGTTACATCCCACCGTGAGTTGGGTCACGCCTACCCTGGGCTCTTTGTAACGGTATACATCGTTATCGCCTCAGCAAAGTAAATCCTTTTAGGTCTTACGCTTGACCGCATCTAGAAAACCTTATTGTTCCTACACATTCTTGGTTATTTCTCAGACATTGAACCTTTCCTTAAACAAAGAGGCTAACGGTCACCTCTTCCTGTCTCCCCGACTTGTGTTCAGATTTTACAGAAATATTTTCTCTCCCTTACATGGATTCTAGCATGTTAGTTGTCTTAAATTATATTCTTCCCATCTTATTCTTAATTAAACCGCTATTTTAATCATTACTCTAATTTCATTCTAATTTCATATTAATATAACAATATTTTATATTAGTTTAGCAAAGCATTTTTTATTAATTTATCTTCTTTTTTTAATTCTCGTGATTTCAATTAATTCGCCACCTCCTAATCGCTGTCTGATACTGCGGTTACATAATGCCCGTTTGACAAAAATGAAATACCCATTATTTAAATTTTGTCAAACCCCCGTCATGACATTTCCTCCTTATATATCTTATAATTTCTCATTCCCTACTCGAAACATTTTTCGGTGGTCACCGTTTCGCTCATCTTCATCAGTGTGTTACTTTATACACATAGAATGGTCAATATGGTACATCATATACATAGAATTATAGATATGATACATTACGTACATAGACAAGTACACTGTCGTATATGTGGTTATTATCCTATATACAAATAACATTCGTGATACCTCAACTATATATACACTTCACTGAATTATCCTTGTCTCACTTGACATCAACTTGATTTTACCTTATTACATTCCTTAAGTACTACATCAATGTTACTATATTACAGTTTACAATATTATATTTTACATTCAATGATTTTTTTTATATTATTATATTAACTTATTGGGACGTTTCTTTATCTTTCAGTCCTTCACCGTAAGAACATTCGTCCTCACATTATTATAGTTTGCGTAATGATGTCCAAATATGGTTACCTCTACCTGCACTCAGTTGTCTACCTGTAATCAGGTGTTTCGTTTACCTGACGGTAAACATTGGCAGTTCATTGTCCTGTCTTTCCACTTCACTTTTCACTCTAAACTTTCTTTCACTTTGTCACGCCTAAGTCTGTGACCTTTACAATAACAATATAGCCTTTTGGCACATGAATACATCAGTACTTATACTATATTTACATTTCACAAATTATTTTTTAAAGATCTTTCTAACATGTTCATTAGCTGTGGTTATTCTTATTACATTATCATTTGGTTTGTGCACAGGAATTTTGGAACTTGCAACTCCCACGCAGTGTTTGAATTTTAAACGAAAACGTTACCCGTACTAATTATATAACTTTTACTTGGTATTCTTTACATCTTCGTATATATAATTTCAATCACATTTACACAGATGATTCTGGGTCTACTCTGTACTGTTTACAACGTTTTTTTGACGATATGGCCTTATTAGGGAGATGTTATATCTGCCTATCGGTTTACCATTTCTTGGGTGTATTAGAGCATACGCTCTGTCACCAAATATTTTCACAATCCGGTAAGGGCCTTTCCAAAGCATATATAGCTTTTTAGTCTTCTTTCCTAACAAATCTGACTTGTCGAACGATTTCACTAGAACTAAGTCGCCGACCTTTGGTTCCCAATTCTTCTTATACCGCAGTTTCTTTGCGTTTCTTTTCTCTACTTTTTCCATTATTCTTTTAACAGCATTCTGGATCCGTTCTCGATCTGTCTCGGTCGTCACCTGTATACTTTCCGGAACACCCTCTATTATTGGTTCCGGTGTTAAATTCCTATGCAATTGGATAGGAGCATATCCTGTGGTTAGATTGACTGAATTATTGAATATAAACTCAATATAGTTGATGTGGTCTGGCCAGGTAGTCTGTTTCAATGAACAAAGGACTCGGAGATGAACACCTAGGTATTTCAGTACGCGCTCGCTTGGATTATAGCATGGATGGTACGACGTTGTATTATAGATGCGAATCCATCTTCCAACATTTCCTGTATTTTAAGGTTCACTGCCTCCTGTAAATCCAATGGAATAGGTCTGCACTTATATTTGAATGGGGGAACATCATGTATCTCGAATTCATACTCAAAATCACTATAGGTCCCAGTGTGTTCCGAAAATACATTTCTATGTTTACATAAAATGTTATAAAAAATCTCTTTTTGGTGGTCGTTGAGAAGGTTTGAGTTTGCTACTGTTTCTCTTATTCTATAGGTCATGTTTACGTTATTTTCGACTACCTGGAGATCATCTGGTAGGGTAATTATCTCCTGTTCATCTGCTTCTGCCTGCCCAAGTCCGTATGACGTCATCTCTAAAAGCCCTTCTCCAGCTATATATTCATCCTTATCATAGTTTCTCATCTCTTCTGCTTCTAATGGATTCATCTTAACTAGCTCCATCCCTCCTATTCGTATAAATTCTACAAAAAATGTTTCTCCATCTATTTCTTTTTCTTCATCTGTCAATCTTATCTCATTTTCTGCTTCCTTTGAGCTAAACGGAACTTTAACTATGACGTCTTTAATTTTGATTTCCAAGGCTTCCATTTCATAATTCAACTTAGCTTGAAGCGCATACAACACGTCATTACCCATAATAATGTCTACAGATAGCCTATTAATAACAAAACATACAAATTCTATTGTATCCTCCCCAATGGTGACTTTCAAAAGCATTTGTGTATTAATCTTTTGTTTGGCGCGACCTACCGCCAGAGTACAATATGCACTTTTCACGGGCAATGTTTGCAATTTCATTCCATTGTTTTTTTAAGTGATAAAAGAATGCTTGACTTATAGCTGAAACTGAGGATCCTGAATCTATGGTAATGTGCCATTTTTCTTTGTTTATTATTGCAGCAATACGTGGAGCATCTCTCACTTCTTGCAATTCTGTTAAGTGATTGTTTATTTGAGTACCGTTTACTCTTTCTGTTTCTGTTTTATTCTGTACCACCCTACTCAGAGCTGTGTCCCTGTTCAAATTAAGAACTAGCGTGTTCATCCGGGTCCGATGCGGGACGTCTTCTATCGCACCCTGGAGTCGTTTCCCGTCTGCTGTGTCGTATCTGGCCTTTCATCCACCTCGGGCGCCGCGTCCCTCAGTGTGGGTGGAGGAGAACGCACCCATTCTCTTGAGAGAAGTTGATTCCTCTGTCTTACTTCAGGTCTGTCTGTATTGTTCTCTCTACCAGCGTCACGTGGTTGATACTGTCTATTAGCTTCTGGTAGTCGGAACGTCGGTCTTGCATTCCCTCTTCGAAGAAATGGGGGGTGACCCCTATTTCCATTCCTAGCTACATGTACATATCTTATAGGGAAATTATATGAATTTGAATTTGGTGGTCCCTGTCTCCCTCTATTGTTGTTAGGGAATTCCCTCGGGACGTGGGCATCGTATCTTTGACGAGTAGCCATATGGTTTGTGTTAAAATTTCGGGGATTGTGTGCCCTTTCCCCGTCATGATTATTATTATTCCACGGTCTGTGTGGATTTCTCACTGGCATTCGATTCTCATGTCTATTTTGTGAATTTTGCGTCCCAACGCTTTGTAAGGCTGTTAATAATGTAATTGCCTCTCTCAATGTCTGAGGTCTTGCTACCACCATGTGATTTCTAATGTTCTCAGGAAGGTGGGGCGTGAGAAGAGAAATCAGTTCGGCTTCCTGTAATGGAGGTTGTAGATATTTACTTTTTTGCGAATATCTCAGGAAATAATCAGTAATAGACTCTCCATTATTACCTTGGTATCGGCCATTTGTTATCTGATTCCTTACTTGGTATTGCACATTGGCGTTCCAATACTTTTCTAGGAAAGCTGTTTTGAACAACTCGTAGCTGCATCCTTCTCCCACACTTACTCGTAGCCAATTAAGTTCGGCAGATTCTAACGCCCTTTGAACTATTATCATCTTATATTGCTCGGGTACGCCTCTGATGGCAAAATACTTTTCTAAGTCGGCCAAAAATTGTACTGCGTTGTCATTGCGACAATTAAATTTCGGGAGGGGCAATTCGCTTAGAAAATTCATGTGCACTGGTGGATACATATTTACGTTTTGCATATTTACTTCGCAATTATTGCTGCTTTGAGGAGAGACAGAAGGGGCGCTAACCTGTTCGTTCTGCCTCTCTCCATTGTGTGTATGTATAGAACAATTGGAACTCTCAGGTACCTGCCCTTGCTGTCCCAGCTGGAAACCAGTTACAGTATCTCTGATTTGAGATATCTCGCTTAGTGTTTCCCTCAACATTTGTGTATTCTCTGATTGAATATTTGTTACACGCGCTACCTTTTCTTTTAACTTCTCCATGTCAGCTGCTATACTATTGTTTACAGTGTCAAACCGGTCATTTATCTCTTGTACAAAAGTTACCTGTGTCGTGGTCAGTTCATCTAATCTTATTCTTTCCTTATTAATTTCCTCCCCTATTCTATTTTCTACTCCTGCAACGAGAGATTTGGCAGCTTCTAGGTCACTTCTTATAGTACCTACTTCTCGCTGCAGGGCCTCTTTTACAGACTGGATTTCCCCTGTTATTCCTTGAATTCTGACAGTGATTCTAGTTTCTGTTTCTTTCCCTTGGCTTGTAATTTGACTTACTAATTTAGCTTCTAGTGTTTGGTTCTGTTCTACTAATTTAGCTTCTAGTGATTGGTTCTGTTCTACTAATTTAGCCTCTAGTGATTGGTTCTGTTCTACGAATTTAGCTTCTAGTGATTGACTCTGAATAGTCATTTGCGCCATGAGTTTCTGGAGCATCTCTTGTAGATTTTCCATTACCCCAGGATTGTCACTTCCCCTATTTACATTTAAGCTACTTACACCATTTACACCCTCATCTACTGATCCTATAACGCTGCTTTCCATTGTCTCTTCATTAACAACTTCTAACTCTTTCTCTGTCCCCATAACTATTTGTTCCCCAGAATTTTCCATTTTAAATTTATTCTGTACGATCTTCTTATTTCTCAAAAGCATTGAACTTCCCCTTTAAATTTTCTAATTTCCCTTCCAAAATACTTATTACTAAGACATTACATAGATATTGATCTCAATGAATGATATTACATTTACAAGAAAAATAAATTGAGTATGTGTAACTCACAGTTCTGTTGTACGGCTGTGGTGTTTATGTGATGTCTTTACCAATTTTTTTTTGTGCTGCTCGTCGTCTAGTAGGCTCAGTTGATGTCGAAAGAACTTGAACTTCTCTCTTGATTGGGGGAAAATTTCACTTGTTAGTTGTTTTTGCTGTCTTCTTCGTAGTCTCTGCTGTCCTCATCGTAGTTGTCGTCGTCGGTCTTCTCACTTCTCCTCGTAGTCGTCCTTCGTCGTCGTTCTTCTCACTTCTCCTCGTCGTTGTCGTCGTTACATTTCACCCATTTCCTACAATTCGAAGCCCCAACGAGTCGGCGCCATTATGCGGCATACCCGCATGTCAGATTTAGATAGGTTGGTGTTTACTTTTGATTTGGGTTCTAATTGGAGCTATGAGATCTCTTGTCCTCAGGTGAATGGTTGTAGGAAATGGATTTGTTGTTTGTTGGCTGCTCAGTTGTCTCAATAATACACTGGTTCGTTGCAAAAAATGATTTAATTTAATTCTCACTAAGTTCGTTGATTCAGATTGATTTGTAGCGGTGACCACCTCTTACTAAACTTCCTAACAGAATTCTCTTAATTCTTTATACGGCGAATACTTTGCTATTATAAACTTCTTCTGCTGCTTCTCTCACGCTGGTTGCGTTATTCTTGACTTCCCTACATTTCGGACTTAGAAATCTTTACGACCTCTTCTTCACGCGCACTAACACGTCTTTCCCCTCGTAGTATGACTGTTGAAGTGATTTTTCGCCTGCTCTGCGATTCAGTTCGTACTTTATTCTGATCCCCCCTCTAACTGTTATCACATGACCAAAATAACCTACCCTTCTCCCCATCTCTCAAATCTTACATTATTATTGGTTTCTCATTTTATTTCGATTTTTCTTTATTGGTTAGCAAAACTCATCGAACTCATTGACGTTACATCCCACCGTGAGTAGGGTCACGCCTACCTTGGGCTCTTTGTAACGGTATACATCGTTATCGCCTCAGCAAAGTAAATCCTTTTAGGTCTTACGCTTGACCGCATCTAGAAAACCTTATTGTTCCTACACATTCTTGGTTATTTCTCAGACATTGAACCTTTCCTTAAACAAAGAGGCTAACGGTCACCTCTTCCTGTCTCCCCGACTTGTGTTCAGATTTTACAGAAATATTTTCTCTCCCTTACATGGATTCTAGCATGTTAGTTGTCTTAAATTATATTCTTCCCATCTTATTCTTAATTAAACCGCTATTTTAATCATTACTCTAATTTCATTCTAATTTCATATTAATATAACAATATTTTATATTAGTTTAGCAAAGCATTTTTATTAATTTATCTTCTTTTTTTAATTCTCGTGATTTCAATTAATTCGCCACCTCCTAATCGCTGTCTGATACTGCGGTTACAGAGACTACCTCTGTGAAGGAGTATGCTAAATTTGAAATAATTGGGAGCATAAGCAGTTGTGAATGAGTGATTTGAGAAAGTATTGTGATTCTATTAAAGCTAAGCTACTCACATACCAGACTATATTTTAGTTTGCAGATATCCGCTAGATAAAACATTTTAGATCAGAAACAACGGAAGTTCCGGTTGTGTCTACAGATGGCACTACCTGTAATATGGTATACCAAAAAAGACGAATTACAAATATTTACGAAGTTTTATATTATATATGAATTTGTGTGCGTTAAGTTTAGCAGATATTTAAGTGCGTTTTATTTCGCGAAATTTGAGAAAAGCTAAGAATTTTTACACAAAAATGTCGCAGAAACAATTTATTGAGCATGAGAATGGAAGCATTTAAAAGTGAATACAATTAGAAGTTTTTAGCTTATTCAAAATTTGTATTTAGGGTCAAATCAAGGTATATCGTGTTAGAGTTTTTGTGCTGGAACTTGTATGCAACGACAAGCTCAACTCAGAAATACCCGCAAACTGAGATTTTGCTGAATACGGTTTGATTTCTTCAGAGATCCTCAAAACTGTGAGTTCTGTTACATCTCAGGGTAGAATCCTTGGGTGGAACGCAATTCTTCTAGTACTAACTAGGAGTAGGTAAGCAAACTTTCAACCATAGAGAGAAATGTTGCACCAGAGAATAAGAGTTGTCAATAAAACATACGATTTGATTTCTAGCTCCAAAAGAGATACATTTTGTGTTTTAGTTCCCTATGTTAATTATATCCAGCGGTTTGACCATGATGACGTAAGTTCTGTATATTTACATAACAAATCGTGTAGCTTTAATATTTTGGGCAGTGTCTGAGATCTGCTTTTCGTTCTGACCAACTTTTGTAAGATTTCTTTCCTGTAACTCATAAAATCTAATTAAGCAGAGTACATTATATAAGTTTATGTTATCGCTTTAAACGATTCCGATATGTTCTTTGCTTTTGGTTTCAAATTTAGAATATGGTTTAGAATATCTTAGTAATACCTTTAGGAAACGGCACACACTTTTTTAAGCATTTGCTAAAAGTTAACAATGTTACATCAGTACGTGGGTGACTTTGGGCAATTTTAAACTATTTAACATGCTGACGATATGTCAGTCTTTTAAAGTCAGCAATCTTTTCTTCGCTAAAAATATAACAAGGAATAATAACCTCCGTTTGAAAAAGGTTACTTACATTTGCTAACAATCTTTTAGCTCTGCTGAATGTGAACGTGGCGTAGTTTGTTGTATCAGTGCGAGATATTTAATATATCCTGTATACCTATTGTACCTACAACGAAATGGACACCGCGATTACTTCTGTGAAGGGGAAGGTATGTTAAATTTGGAATAGTGGGAAACATACGTCTTGTGAATGAGTGACTTGATAATGTAGTATAATTGTAAATAGCTGAAGTTACAATAAATGCTACGTACCAGAAAATATTTTAGTTTACACATTTCCGTCAAGAAAAACATGTTGACTCAGTAAAATGAAAGTTCCACACAACCTTGTTTTGCTGTCCACAGATGGCACTACTTGTAATACAGTATACGAAGGAAGAAGTGTAACACATATTATAAAGTTTTATAAGATACCAGACTGAGTGGGTGTTATTTCGCCATGACAAAAAACAGCTATGAATGTATATACGCAAATGTCGAAGAAACAGCTAACTATACCTGAAAATAGAAGCATTAGAAAATGGATATATACACTGAGGATTTTAGCTTATATAACATATGTTTTAGAATGCTTTTACATTGTTTTGTTGGTATTTTTATCCAATAATGGCAAATGAAATGTGAGATACATATTTAGATTTAATAGCTATGAACGTATAAACAAAGTTTGATTTCCCTGTGGAATTATGTTATTTACAACTTACAGATACCACCAAAAATATTTTACTGAAAACTGTTTTATTTCTTAAGAGAACCTGAGATTTCTGCTAAATCTTGGAGTCAAAGTTGTGGAAGGAGCACAATTCTTCTCACGCTAACTAAAAGAAAGAAAGCCGTAAACCATAAAGCGAAATGTTGCAAAAGAGAATAAAAGGTGACAATAAAACATACGATGTGACTTCTAATTTCAAAGGAGATACATTTTTGGTTTTCCTTAACTGAGTAATTTATACCTAGCGATTTGATCATGACGCCGCATGTTCGGTAATTTTTCATAACAAAAAGTGTAGATTGAATATTTTGGGAAAAGTCTTAGAAGTGATCCTCATACTAACATTTGTAACATTTTCCTTTCTTTGCTATTCAAAATATAACTAAGCAGCGTTAATTATATAAGTTTATAGTACATCATTAAACAATTTCGAGAAGATTTTTGCTTTTATTTTAAATTCTGGAATATGGTTGCATCTTTAAAATGCTACTCCCCATTCCTGATTTTCTAGTGATTTCAAAGGCTCAGCATAGAGCTTAAAGGACGCAAAGAGTTCAAGAAATTTTAATGCACATGTGACTATATCTATGTTTGGATTTACAACGGAATGTAATTACTTCTCTAAACCTGTATGTTAATTTTGGAACGTGGGTGAGTGATTCGAGAACGTAGTTTTATTGTAGGTAATACTGTAAGAGAATTATAAACATATTTTAAATACGAGATAACTAGCGGAATGGGTAAGGCACTTTAGTTTGCATTCGGGAGTTCACGCTTTGAGTCCCGTGGCCTAACTTCCCGACCCATGGGATGTTTCGGTTTCTTTCCGGGTTTCCAGGCAAGTGCTGGCTACGCCAATCACATCCCCCGAATAGAGTCAACATTAAAATTTCAATGACATTGCCGAGATTTGAACCACGGATCTACTGGTTTCTATCCAGTCGCTCTAACCTTTTGAGCCACCATGACCAACTTGCCGTTTCGACATTAAATTCTCTATTTGACTCACATATTTTCACTGTGGAACACTAAGGTACTTACGACAGTAAGTCGCCACAAAACTTGTATCACGAATGCGAGATCCCCTAGTGGTCTACCGTGGAAATATAGGAGTGAAATGGAGAATGTAATTTCATTATGGCAAAATGGCCATGGTGGGTCAATGGATTAGTGCGACTGGACGGAAACCAGGAGAACCGTGGTTTAAATCCCGGCCATGGTATTGAATTTTTCATGTTGACTCGATCAATTAAAGTCCTTAGCCTATATACGGCTAGTATGAAGAAATGATTAATTTCCATCAATTAACTAAAACTTCCCCCGAATTTACTGTCCCTCCATTTCATGTCCATTGTCAATAGGGTGGAACGTCCGTTGTCCTGGGGAGGTTGTTCTACAGAGACCGATAATTGTATATATAAAGTACTTGCTATATTGTACAAGAATAATATCAGAACGTAGGGAGCTTTGGTAAATTTTCAGACGTTTAGCGTGCTGTTATTATATTAGTTTTGGACATTCCGCTATATTTTCTTTGCCAAGTGATAAAAAAGGAATAACGACTTCTGTTTAAAAAAAGTTGCTGACATTTGCGGATGACCTATTAGCTCTGCTGAATGTCAACGTGATTTATATTAGGGTATCCAGAGAGGAAAACCACAGTGCGCGGTATCTAATATATACTGTATACCTGTTGCACCTTCAACGAAATGGGCAAAGAGGCTACTTCAGTGAAGGGGTATGTACAATTTGGAATAGTTGGAAATTTTAGCCGTTGTGAACGAGTCATTTGAGAATGTAGTGTGGTTGTAATTACCTAAACTTACTTACAAACATCTTGCATACAAGACTATTTTAGTTTACAGATTTCCGCCAGAAAAAAGGACATGTTGGCTCAGAAGCAATGAATGTTTCCAACAGCCGTGTTTGCTGTCCACAGATGGCACTACCTGTAATATTGTATAGGAAGAGGAAATGCAAATATTGATAAAATATTATAAGATATATAAGTGTATTCTTTAGATTTGGCATAGATTTAAGTGCGTGTTATTTCATCGGGATTAAGAATGGCTAAGAATGTCGAAACACCCATAATTATATCTGAAAATGGAAGCATTTGAAAGATGAATATACATTGACGATTTTAGCTTATGAAAAATATACATAGGGCTAATTTGGTTTTTTCCTTCCAAGCTGCTTGGCATCAAAATTATAAACGCAAAATTTAAATAAATAAAACATCAGGGTGCAAGGTGTTGCATCTTGTCCTTCAACCCCCAGGTACATACTAGTAACCTCAGAAAAATTCATCATCCTAAAAATCAACATTTAACCCTACAATATCCCGATATTTACCTTACCTGCGGTAAAACCCTTAAAAACGGGTGGGCACGCATCAAAAACCTTCTGGCTTTATACAGCCAGCCAGCACCACATGGCATGGCATGGCTAATTTGGTAAAATCTTACGTTTTACTAGCTTTATCCGATAATAATCATAAACAAACATTTCACCTGTCATATAAAAATAAAACCTATGGTATTTCTAACAAAACCGCTAGCACTATTAGCAATTCACAGTCAAATTTTTCGAAATTTTTTTTGCATATTATCTGAAGATGTTGAACATATAAGTAATGAAGTACTGTATAATCAAAACAAATGTCGTATAATATCCCTAAAAGTCTGCCTGCAACAGGAAATAATTTTAGCCTAATTTGTTTGTTTTAAGGTAACGCTCCATTTTGTGAACAAAGATCATCTCTATCACTTGCGATTTAACAGCTACTTAAAAGTCCTATATGATATACCCGGGTAATTAAAAATACCTGCCATAATTAAACACAAACATTTTAATTGTCATGAAAATAACTTAAACCTTTGGTATTTCAATAAAAAACGCTAGCGCCAATTTTAACAAAATCAAAGTTTTCAAACATACTTCTTGTCGCATCCTTGGAATATGTTGAAGCTAAGTAAACAGTTTGCTTTCAATTATGTTCACACTACGTCTTTAGTTGAATGTTAAATATATATATAACGATCGCGTCTGTTAATACTTGAAACCAATAATCATGATAACCAAGTCACTCTCTGCCCACCTCTGTAGAGTAAACGGTAGCGCCGCGCGACGGTTATGAGTGCAGAGGTAGTGATGATATAGTTCCTTACAACTGTTTTCCCGAAAATGTTATTGTACATATGAACGATACGAGCAGCATCACTGCCCATTAGTGCGGAAATATCCTTTCTCTACTAAGGCTATTTTAACTACGTAGAATTTTTTTTAATGTTAACGTAGACTTCTCATCCTCCAGATATACTTTTGTGTACTTTTTATTATAAATGGTCAAACTATTTATGATAATATGACCGTCGGTAGCACAGAATTTTGTATTTTTTGTAACAGGGTCAGAAAATACCCCAGGCACACAATATGTGATTTTCCATGCTATCAAATTGCAGATTTACTACAATAATTAAAACTAGGCAACAATGCAGCTTCTGAACCTTCATTTGAATGTCTATTATTGTTAAACATTAGGTGACAATACTTTTGCGAATTGTGTGTTTCGGAAGTTACAGGTAAAAAGATAAAAATCCTGAAGTGATCATGTTCTACAACTCAACAAAGTCAGAAAGTGGTACTATTGATAAAAAGCCTAGGCTCTATTCAGTGAAACCTGGCACAGGAAGATGACCTCCTGATTTATTTCTTGATATGCTTGACTTAGCATGCCTCAATGCTTACGTCATGTATTTCTTTTTTCTTTCTTTTTTTTAATGTTACATCCTCCAACGTTAAGTCATATCGGAAGATTAATGGAATGGCTGAAATGATGCTCAAATGACCCCGGGGCCCATAGAGCTCAGAGCTACCCGAAATGCTTCTTTCAGGATAAGGCAACCCCCGGCAAAAAACTTTATCCAGGTAGCTCACCCTGACCGGGATTCGAACTCGGAACTCAGTAGCGTAGATGGTAGCATGTCTGCCTCACGTTCAATATGTCCGAGTTCGAAACCCGGTCAGGATGAGTTACCTGAATAAAGTCTTTTCCAAGGTTTTCCCCTATGCTTCAAGATGAATGTCGGATAACTCCAAGATCCATGGACCATGGACTCATTCTAGCATCATTTCATCCAATTGATTCACCGTACGATATGACTTAACGTTGGAGGACTTAAATTAAAAAAAAAACACTTGAACGTGAGGCAGACACGCTAACATCCACTCTACCGAGGAGCCTCCGTCATGTACTGTAAATGGTTACATCATATGAGAGTTTAAAACCCTAGAAGAGAATTCCTCTCAGAACTGGGAGAAGAGCTAGTCAGACCTCAAATTGGGAGACGCACTCTTCCCCGCCTCCAGTGCAGAACACAAAGCATTTGTTCAGCAATAACTCAAGCTGATCTAAAGGATCTTCTAAATGGCAACCAACAGCATCACGATGCAGAACTTCCAAATATGTTAAACCTAACAAACATAGTTTCATATATCATAATACTTCGTAAATAATAGTAATTCGTCTTTTCTAGTATACAATATTACAGGTAGTGCCATCTGTGGACAGCAACTGGAACCTCCGTTGTTTCTGAGCCAACGTGCTTTTCCTGGCGGATATCTGTAACCTAAAGTATAGTCTGGTATAGGAGTAACTTAATTTTTATAGCATCACACTACATTCTCATATCACTCATTCACAACGGCTTATCTTCGCAACTATTTCAAGATCGCCTCGATAGCGTAGATGGTAACGTTTCTGGCTCATGTTCAAGTGGTCCTGAGTTCGAATTTAGGTCAGGGTGAGTTAACTGGATAAGTTTTTTCAGGGGTTTTCCCTTACCCTGAAAGACCAGTGTTGGGTAACTCTAACCTCGATGTACCCCGGACGCATTGAGCATAATTTCACCCATTTCATTCCTCGTCCTTTATGACTAAATGTTGGAGGACGTAAATTAGAAAAAAACAAAAAGCATTTAGCATACCACTTGACGGAAGTAGCCTCTCTGCCGATTTCGTTGTAGGTACAACAGGAATACAGGATATTTAAAAAATCGCGCACTACGGTTCTCCTCTCTGGATACAAAATTATAAGTCACCTTAACATTCATCAGAACTAGCAGTTATTGGCAAATGTAAACAATACAAACAAAATTGTCGTAGTATGCCGTAACGCTCAAAATTGTGATTTTCCAATTTCGTTCTACTTTTCTATACCTATGGTAACGAAGTTAAAGCCCGTCGTTTGTGCTTTGTGGAAAGACAAATGTGGGTTCGGGTATGAGTATGTAGTAGGTAAAGGGAAAAACAAAAAGGAAATGAGAAAGTAGAAAAATGCGAGTGTAGAGAAACACTTCCATTCATAATTACTGTAGCTCAAAACATGTTTAAAAGTAATTTTAACAGTGGATAGTTCTAGCATGTTGGAGTAACCAGTATGCCTAAACTGAACAGTAGTACAAGAAGGGTAATTTAAGGGTAAGCATTTCTGTAAAAGGCAATGCATTAGCTACTTTCACGTACAAGTGAAATTGCACTGCACGGAAGCTGAAGTTTGCACATATATTAACTTTCAATAAACATTTACGCTCTAGCCAGGTATATACGAAATCGCTAAGGAAATGACTTTTTAGTGTATCAATAACTGGCATATTTAAGAAGATGGAAAACCCCAATAGAATCGCAAGCGCCACTAAAAGGTGTCTAGCTAGTTGATGACAGTGATTACACACAAATCCTCTGAACTCGTAAATCTGAGGGGCCCATTGCTAAGCAGTATAATAACATAAGGTTTCAATAATGCTGCTAAATAAACTTGCAATATAAAAACTGTATCTACGTGTAATCGCAGAAAGCTTATTCAACGACTTATGTACAGACTTTTATAAAAATAAAATTTATTTCCCTGGAAAATGAAATGTATGTTTATCTTTTTGTTTGACAGAACATTTCAGAAAAGTCACAGGTTTATATTTTAGAGAATCTAAAATAACAGTAAAATAACCCTACCGAAAGATGTAATATTATTCAGAAGTGCAGATATTTTCTGACTTATAGGAAGGCGAAACTAATGGAAAATATGACTACAAACTAGTTTCATGGCTAATGGTCCTTCTTGCTACGCGCACACACATATTAAAACGTTATCTTCGCCGTCATCTTATATGTAAAAAATTGAAGATGATCACAAGAAAACCTATCGTTTCAGTCCAAATTTCAGCCTATTGTCGGTCTGTTACAGATGGAGGCCTCTTCTGAGTCGTATAAAGTATGCTCAGTTCTCCACCTGTTCCAGAATTTCGTAGACTCTGTCTCCTTAGTTTGTTTTCACCACTTCTACGCAACCGTGGCTTTACTGTTTTGGTTTCCTCCTGTGTTGCACGTATACACAATACACACAAGGTGGGACTCGAACCCACACCTGTTGATACGGCAGAACGCCAGACATACACTCTAACGACCGTCGCTCATGTTTATTATCATATGTGCGACTTTTCAAAAACTTTGACAAAATTGGCGCTAGCAATTTTGATTGAAGGACAGAAGTTTAGTATATATTCATGACAAATGAAATGCTTGTCCTGAATTCTATGGAATGTTAGAAACCGTCTATAGGATAAATGATCTATAATTAGCTGGTACATCGCAAGTGATAGAGGCGGTTACAGTTCAAAAAAGAAAGGTTGCCTTAAAACATACAACTTAGGTGAAACTTATTTCGTGTTCCTTAAGGCATCTTAGGATGCGTGTACGATATTTTTTATTTTTACAGAATTTACATTCTTTTGCTGCTTAGAAATTTCGAAATCTAAGATTTTGTCAATAATAGCGAGAGCGATTATGTTTGAAGTAGCATAAGTTTTATACTTTCTTGACAAACGAATTATTTCTTTACGAGCATTAACGGATACATGTACATAAAGTTAATTTCAGTTGAAATTGGCCCTAAATATATAATTTACATACGTTAAATCGTCAATATATCTATCCATTTTCGAAAGCTTCCACTGCCACCCACACTTACTTGTTTCTTCGACATTTTTATGTATACACTCTTAGCTATTATTAGTTATGACGAAGTAACACGGGCTGTAATCTATGCCAAAGCTAAATATTACAGTTACACAGCTTATAAAAATTTTAAATATCTTCAATTATTTTTCTTCGGTATACAATATTACAGGTGCCATCTGTGGACCGGAAAGCACGGTACACTGAAGGTTACTTTGTGAAGGAACATGCCGTACCTGGCAGAAACTTGTAAACTAAAATATTGTCTGTTATGGAACATATGTTTGTAAGTAACTTTAGAAATTTGCAATCACACATCATTCTCAAGTCACTCGTTCATAATAGCTTATACTTCCAGCTATTCCCAATTTAGCATACCCCATCACAGAAGTAGCCTTTTTGCACGTTTCGTTGTATGTGCAACAGGGATAGGTTATTTATTAAATTTCTGGCGTTCCGAGTTTCCTCTCTGTGTACAACGTTATTAGTCACGTTAACATTCAGTTGACCTAATAGTTATCGGCAAATATAAGCAACAGTTTTTAAATGAAAGAGATTATTCCTTTTTTATCTCTTGGCAAAGAAAAGATTGCGGAGTTCCCAAGCCTTACATTGCACCAGCACGCCAAATATTTCACAATTGCCCAAAGCCTCCTACACTTCGGTATTATTCTCGTAGCTTTTCGATAATATCTGCAAAAATGTATATCTACAGTTATCTGTTTCTTCATCTACTTCAACTGTTCTCTAATACCCCTTCTGGTGACCGGGTATTGTTCTTCTTAACCCTTATGCGTGTTGAGGAATGGAATCCCTGGATCAGTGAGAGAGTCCAGGTTGGGTGCGTGGCATAAGAGCAGGAGAAGTGAATGACAGAAGGAGGGTCAGATGAAATGACAGGAAAGAGGATAATGGAGCAATTGGTCGAATGTTCGCAGGGGAAACCAGGGGACCACGAGAAACCTTCCGTAGCTCCGTGGTGTCACCCACATATCTCACTTTGCAGTCCCATGGGATCGAACCCAGTCCGCCTTGGTGAGAAACAAGCGGCATATACACTGAGTGGTTTTGTCTTTCTCGTTGCAGTTTACGTAAATAGAGGAAAACGGTTTTAAATATCTGTTTACAAGAATGTGTAGAGAAAATCATATAAGTCAAGGTATTTTAAGTCGCTCCACTGCTTGATCTGACAACTTAAGTCGATTTCACACATATAACTTAAGTTTCTCGAAACTAATGAGTTTTGCAGATGCAGTTATTTGTTTTTGTAATATTCCCGAAGGTTGGTTAAAATATAGTTTGCTATTTCCACGCTTTTAACATGTAAGGAGCTGCATCTGTGTACATTAGTAGGACCCTCTCTTATTTTACGCCATCTAGTTATATAGTACATTAAGTCCATTATTAATGAATCTAACAATTGTTGAACTGTTGGTTACCTCCAAAGGTTTATAATAAATTAAGTAGGGTTTTCATGAAACTTCTAAGTCCATCCTTCCCACTATTAGATTAGCGATGACACGGCCTTAAAAATTGGTCCTCTCATCGGCAGAAATACATATAGGTGAGTTAACTCAGTCAAACCCGATTTTTTCTATTACGTCAACGTAACAAAAATTCAAGTAATTCTTCCTTAGAATCGACTCATTGGGAATATAGCGGTTGCAGCATTTGTGTAAGAAGTGTTTAAATGCAGGGACCTGAAGCTTGCTCCAGGATATGTTCGCTGCAACCAACGCCATACACAGTTCTTTGTAAAATCTACTATCAGATAATGTAGGCTATCCCTGCAACTGTGTAAGTAATATCTGTTTCTCTGAAGAAACTCGTTTATTTTTATTATGCAGATTGCTTCGTTACTTCTGTTAAAATTGAGACTTCATCGTCCACCCTATACGTTAACCACATGTTTGGCAGAGGAGTGTTTTTCACTCAGTTATTAAACCACTGTGAACAGAGATCCACGATTTTAGCTATGAAGACAACGAAAACGCAACCAGTGCCATGGACAAGTCAAATCAAACTGACTGTTATATTTTCTGAAACGTTCCACTTTTGAGAACAAGGAAGAGAAGATGTTTAAAACAAGTCATAGTTTTCGGAATAGGACTCGTACAATTTAGTTTTGAGTGCAGTGGAAGTGTGTAGAATTGACGAAAGCGAATGAGAAGCACAATAATAAAAATTGCGATGCTTTCTGCTTTCTTGCAATGTAACGAAAATTAATGGCCTTGAGGAAAATTTATAATAATTCAGAAAAAATGTTAAAATATTTAAAATGATATACTATAGTGTGAAATATATATTATAGCTCTAAATATGTAAAAATATGCAATTTAAAATGTTGGAATAAGGGTCTTTAAGATTTAATTCTTGGACGTTTTAGGTTTTTATAGTTAACAGCAACAGAATATGTAATTACAAAAATTCTGGGCCCTAGTTGTCGTCATTATTGGTTTCATGTATCAACTGAAAGGGCCGTTATACACGGTGTTCATTTTTATTTGTGGTTATACCGCGCAAAATGTGACGTCATCATTAGCATTGCTGATGGAGCGAGTTTATATGCGATTGCCCTAGCGGCTGGCGATCGTAATTGATCTGATGACAGATGACAGCAGTTTAGAGGGCACTATCTGCCGGCAGATAGATATGCTATTTGAGTCGTGGGTCTGCCCGCGTAATATAAAGGTGCGTAATTTCAGCTGGTGCGTAGATGTGATAACTGTTGTAGTTTGTTTTAATAAATGTGGACACTAAATGACGGATAAATACAAACGAATTCTTGCAATTTGGTGCTTCTCTGTGAAAACATATAACTTGATATTATGTAATAAAGGAATATCCCACTAATGCAGTAAAGAAACAGATTTTACTTTTTTGGTCCTTTCAACAGTGTACGTCACATAGAACAATGGATGAATAAATGAATAAGTGAATGAATGAAGCGGATGATATAATACTCAAATAAGGCCAGGGTCACTAGAGGTCAGATTCACCCGATATTCGTCTTCGTAGGATAAGGGAAAACCCTGAAAAACTTATCGAGGTAACTTGGTTTAAGCGGTAGTGTAGTATTGCAGAATGTTCTTCAAAATGTTCATGAGTCATCCTTGAATATACTGAACTAAAACATTAGTTTGGTAACTAACCGAAGTTGCAGTTTTAAATTTTTCTCTAAATTATTCTTAGGTAGCATGGAATCTCAAGACATATAGCCAGTAAAATTTTAAAATTTAATTTGAATAGAATGCAATTCCTCCTCTACCTACTCTGTATATACATGGTGCACAAAGTAGGTACTATTCAACACTAAAATGAAAAAAAAACGGCGAAAATACCCGGTTATCAATATTGACGTTTAAATGTCCCGTGAGTTTCTCCCACCACAGTGGCGCACAGTGGAATTCTCCTGTAACACGAAGTAACCTTGTGGAATTGCAGATGTCGCGCAAGTCGTAATTACTTTGTATATGTCAATATTTGTTACTTATGACGAATCTGTTCCAAAACACGGGACTGTTGAGGTTTTGTTTTCATGCAAAGCGATTATACAAATCGAACTTTAGCAAGTTGATTTAATATTTCACATACAGTTCAAAATAAAGCGACTAGAACTATCATATTTCAGAACAAACGTCTTCAGAAATTTGTATAAGTCGAACAAAGTTAACTCGTTGTTTGTATCGGGTCTCGGCATTCCGCTTCGAGACGTCGAAGAAGAAACATCGCCTGCGAGCATCTAGAGCTTTGGAGTCATCTTTTGCCGCCATCGGGAGGGACCCTCGGGAAGCTCCCGGCAAATCTCCAGAAGAGAGCAGCAGCAACAGCGTGCGAGCGAGCGACAACCTCATAGAAAACACACCATCAGAGCAGACAGGGAAACACAAGGCCACAGCCAACACCGAAAGGTGGTTTTATAGGCGCTTAATTGTCCGGTCCTCTGTGTTTCACTCAGTTTTGCAGCCTGTACTGCCAGGTAAGTTAATAGCCTAAGGTTAGCTGTAAACTGCACCTTGGTGCAGGGCAAAATGCCCACACCAGGTGAGGGTTCTGACCAACCCACCACCCATCCCTCATCGAAACATCCATCACAGGATGCCAAACCAAGCACCAGCACTGGTGTGACTCATCCTGTAGACAGGGAAAAAACCACTGCTACAGGAACCAAAAGGCAGCGCCGACAACGCAAAGAAGGCGGAAATGGCGCTGTAAAACGTTTGGCTATAGCCGAACAGGCCACCAACCAGGGCCCTTCCCGGGATAAAAATTCTCGTTCAGGCCAAAATTCATCAAACGACTCCTCAGATTCAGAAGGAGAATATTTCCACGGAGCTGCGGCTCCAGAGATTTCGTCCTCCAGGATGGAGGAAGAGGACTTCCAGACCAGCTCCTCGGACGTCTCCACAGACGTCGATGAGGCGGAATTTCAGGAGGTAACCTCAAGGAGGAAGAAGGGACAGTCAAACGTCCTGAAGACTGATGCTACCAGCCAGCGAACCCCACCCAAGCGGCATATTCCTCCCATCATCGTGGATGATTTCCGGGGGTCGGCAGGCTTCCTAAAGGAAGTAATGCCGTCCCTCTCGAATAAATGCGAGGTGACGAGGAGGAAGAGCCGCTTTGTTTTCAAGGCGACAAACATAGAGGACTACCAGCTGCTCCTCAGGGCACTCGAGGGGAAGAAGATCCCCACTTTACCTTCGGCCTGGACAAGGCACGAGACTTAAAAAGGGTGATCAGAGGACTACCAGTGGATACACCGGTAAGCGAAATCAGCGATGACCTCACCCGACAGGGTATAACACCGCGCTTGGTCAGGCAGCTGACCAAGCCAGGACCGCAAGGTCAGCCTGGCCCCATCCCCATCCCTCTCTATCTAGTGATAGTAGAGCGATCCAACGACCCGGAGGCAAAGATAGATAGTGTCAAAACTATTTGTTACCTCCGGGTAAAGGTCGAGGCCGTCAGGAGTTCTGGCGGTCCTCCTCAGTGCCACCATTGTCTGGGGTTTAACCACTCCAGCAGGTTTTGCCGCAGAATGCAGCGTTGCCTGCGGTGTGGAGGACCTCATGACAAGGAGGCGTGTCCGAGGTCGCTTACCGATGCGCCCACTTGCGCAAACTGCAAAGGTGAGCTTATTGCCTGCTATGGCGGCTGCCCAACAAGGAAGGCGGTTATAGCTGCCAGAAGACCGGCACAGGAAAGGACACTTCAAAGAGCGCCAGCCAGGGAAGAGACCAGGACTCTCCCTTCCTCAGTCTCCAAGGCTACGACATCCAGCAGGCAGCCACCAAATGAAGACCGTCAGCAGGTTGAACGGCGCCCATCTTTTGCTGAAGTTGTGCAAAGATCCTCTGACACCCCAAAACAGTCTCGTGGGAAAACACCAGCACCCACACAGAAACACAATCAGACACGGGCCCCAGCCCCAAGAAGCGCAGCTTCCAAACCAGACTTCAATGAGAGGAGACTATCTCGCCAACCCAAGAACCCGACTGTGGTGGTGGCGCATAGCGAACCTATGCCCCCTAGACAGTTGAGGGACGAAAGGGCTCGAGGTAGGCCTGCTCCCCTTAGGTCATCCTCTCCAGCCAACACCAACATAGTGCCCACTACCATGAGCTCCACCCAACTAACGGCTTCTCTGGATCTCACGGAGGTGTTTAGGTGGTTGCAGAATTTGCTGCAATCACATGGACAAAAGATCTGTGAGATCTTAGTGAAGTTCTTCTGTGCCTCAGACCCGGCAAGCAAGATGCTGGCTGCAATGGAGGGACTTGCCCTACTGTCAACTGGTATCCAGCAATCACAGAATGGCGAATCGAACTAGGTCTCGTACCTCTTTTCGCTTCGCATTCTGGAATGCGTGTGGCCTGGTTGATCAGGGGGCGAGCTATTGCAGTTCGCTCGAGCAAATGCCCTAGACGTCATCTTAGTCAGCGAAACGCATCTCCGTCCAGACACCCGTTTCCGCATCCCGGGCTACATTTGTTATCGCGAGGATCGCCAAGGCCGCCCTGGCGGTGGTACAGCGGTACTTGTCCGGCAAAATGTAGTCCACAAACCCATCCAGCTCCCTCCTCTTCAAACCCTAGAGGCCACGGCAATCTGTCTTGACCTTGGCGGAACTGAGGTCATGGTGGTCTCTGTGTATCACCCCCCCCCCAACCGGCAGTTCGTTCCAAACGACTATCTATCTAACCTAAACTTACACCCAAGTGCTATCATGGCCGGGGACTTCAATGCAAAACATCAGCGTTGGCATTGTGGTCGTCGGGCAGATGCAAGAGGCAATCAAATCATTCGCCTAATAGATGGAGACCCACAGCTTCAAGTGCAGGGTCCCTGGCAACCAACGCACTACCCGCGAGGTGGAGGACTGCCATCAGTCATTGACTTTGCAATCACAAAGCATTTTCCATTTCATCTCACTCTTACGTCACTAAACGCACTTCATTCTGACCATAATCCGATGCTGACAGAAATCAACACTAGGGTTGCCAGTCATGACACCTCGCTTCAAACGCGAGAAGTCGATTGGGAAGGCGTAAGGAGCTGCCTCCGCACTTCCATTCCACCGAACCCAAAAGTTACAAACATCCCGGACATTGAGAGGGCAATCTCATCATTCACTTCTATCCTGACGCGAACTGCCAAAAATCTAACAGTTCATGGACCTGCACCTCTTCATCCAGACGTTCTTCCTTTAGACATCACCCTTCTTATCCGCCGCTCCTGGGCGGCACGGAGACTGTACCAGCGACACCGCACGCCACATAATCGCGCGCTCCTGCGACGTTTACGTCGACTGGTCAGGGTCCGACTGCGTGAGCACAAGGTGCAAGCGTGGGAGGACACAATGGCCAGACTGCGCGTTGAAAATGGCGACGTGTGGCGTATCGCCAGGACCCTCAGGAATCGCAAAGGTCAATACACCTCACCCATCCATGGCACCCAAGGCCTCGCCTATGAACCCCAAGCCAAAGCAAATGCGTTCGCTGACTATCTTGAACGCACTCTATGTCCGAGAGAGGACCCCCAGGACGACATCTTTTCCGAACGCGTTCGTAGGGAGGTACGCCGATTTTTTCGACGTCCTCCCGAGGACGCGGAACGACTTCCCGTCATTCGCCCCAGTGAAGTCCAGGGCGTACTCAAACGCCTCAAACCAAACAAGGCGGCGGGGCCGGATGGGCTGACACCCCTCATGCTTCGTCACCTTCCCTTCAATGCCGTTCTTTTCCTAACCAGTATCTTCAATATGTGCATCACCTTGGGGCATTTTCCTCGCGAGTGGGGAGAGGCTCGGGTGATATGTATATTGAAGCCTGGGAAGGATCCTGTACATCCTTCCAGCTACCGATCCATAAGCCTCCTTTCTACCCTCTCGAAGGTATTCGAGAGGTTAATCCTAACCCGAATGACTCCCATCTTGGGAGATGTTCAAGCTATTCCTGACCACCAGTTCGGATTTCGTCCTGGGCACTCGACTACCCAACAGCTGCTACGTGTGGTGGAGACAGCGGCCCTGGGTTTCCAGGAACGCGCCTTCACGGCAGTGGTATCTTTGGATGTCGAAAAGGCCTTCTCCACGACATGGCATGCCGGTCTGATCTTCAAACTTATCCAACTGGGGCTACCTACACAGCTAATCAACATCCTACACAGCTTTCTCAGGCACAGATCATTTAAAGTCACAGTAGCGGGGAAAACATCTACACTGAGACCCGTGAGAGGCGGAGTCCCCGAAGGCTCTGTACTATCCCCCACACTATTTAGTGTTTTCATGGCAGATTTTCCAACTCAACCACAGGTCGAAATGGCACAATATGCTGACGACGTGTTGTTGTTCTGCAAAAACAGACATATACTCAGAGCCTTCAACCCAATTCAGAGACACCTCCGTCTCACACAAGAGTGGTGCAGGCGTTGGCGGATGTCCGTAAATCCGGACAAAAGCCACGCCATTCTTTTTTACGAGGCGCCACACCCCCGCTGACCGACCAAACTTCCACTTCAGGGGCCGAAGGATAGAGTGGACTAATTCCATCAAGTACCTGGGCGTTCAACTTGATAGAGGCCTAACTTTCCGCGGACACATCAGGGAACTATCGGCACGGGTGCAGGGGGCTATTGCCTCTCTGTACCCAATGCTGGGTTCTCGCTCGATGCCAGTCCGCTTAAAGCTACACCTCTTTCGAGCGCTGATAATCCCACTCATGTTGTACGCCTGTGAAATCTGGGGCATGGCTGCCGATAGCTGGATAGCATACCTTCAGCGTGCACAGAATAGAGGACTCCGATCCATCTATTCTGTGGGCCGTTCTTTTCCCGTGAGGTTACTTCACGAAGCTTCCCTTCTCCCATACGTGGAGGACGAAATTAGACGCCGGGCAACAAAATTTTACGATAAAATTCCAGCTCATAGAAGCGCCCTGGTTCGGTCTCTAGGAGACTACGACGCTGCGAGCCGCCGATTCAGGCTTTACCGGGTACCCCGTATGGCTTGCGGGCATCCGAGGTAACAAAGGAGTTAATCCTTACAGCAGCATAAGCTAAATTACAAATCTCCAAAAGAGCTGTTTGGCTACTAATTTACCCCATTTTAGAAAAATGAAACACCAGGGTGTAAACAAAAAAGCTGTTTGGCATCCTGTACAAAATTAAAGAGGAGCAAAAGCTACCTCAACAAAATTTTCTCCAACAAAAAACTATCACATCATCCTACAAACATCAAAATTAACAACCTGCGGTCAGACCCAAAACCTGGGTGGGTACGCAGCAAAAACCTTCTGGCTGTTAACAGCCTGTCAGTACACGACTTGGACTTGGTTGTTTGTATATTCATTTCAATAGAGCTTTTCTTTATTGCTATGCAATTCAGCATATACACTTGTGGTATAAATCTAAATAAATAAAGGAAATTTGAAAACGGAGTTAGATGGTAAGAAAAGAGAAGTGCACGTGTGGTTCCTTTTGTGGCTCCCATTTTTTTGTTTAAGAATAATGTTTACCCATATTTTGTAGCAGACATTAAAGGCATTAGAGATATCTTACACTTTTTTTAAATTAAAACTGATGCCATCAGTTCCCATGGAAGTGCAAAACGACAAATATATAAATCTTGATGAATTATTGTTGAATGTCATCTTTTGAAGCTGTAATTTAATCACCACAACTATCCCTTAAGATTCAGTCAGACGTTAATTTTATCAGACATGTTTGGTAATTGGATTGTGGTTTGTGAAAATGCAGTAAAAATGCATTTGCCATTTCAGACCTTGAGTTAATCTTACAAAATCTGTAGTATTTGTCATTATCCAAGAACGTTGGTTGTTAACATAATTAATGGTTCTAATGATTGAAAACTATCAATAATCCCGTTCTTATGTTACGGTTTGTATAAAAAATCCTGCCTAGTGAATGCCTGAATTCTATCATAGTATTAGTATAAAAGAAACAAAAGTAAAACAGAGAATATTCTGGAATTATTAGTTATGAAAATCATCTGGTTCCTGAACAGAGCCTTATCTCTGTAAACTTTAAGGTGTGTCAATTTTAAAAGGCGACAAGAAATGAGAGTAAATTGGTAGATATTCAAATCAGCAGTCTGTAGCAGGGAAATTTAGGAGAAGCTGAAATCGCTAGATATAATGTACACAGTTAAGGAAAATCCAAAATGGATCTCTTTTGGAGGTAGAAACCACATTGTAAGTCTTATTGTCAACTCTTGTTCTCTGCTGCAATATTCCGCTCTATCATTCAGTGGTTACTTACTTCTAGTTAAGGCGTGAAGGAATATGCTGCAAACAAATCTTGGACCCCCCGAAGTAGCAGAAATCCTAGTTTTGAGAAGGTCTGATAAAGTAAAACTGTTTTCTGCAAAATCTCTTTGTGGGTGTATCTGCGGGTTGTGAATAACGTAAATCCAAAGTGAAATCAACACTTGTTTTTAAGTTTATAGTTATTAACCCTATAATTTCACTTGTCATTAATGCATACAAGTCCCAATAAAAATTCACCTATTTGATTCTGAATTGGAAATCCCGTATAACTTACTCAACTCCATGCTGACGGGCTGTTTGGAACAGCCCGAAGGGTGGTCAAATCGTGTACCTGCTCTGGGAAGAGCTTAACCACGTAGTGGCGGGATGTGGATGTTGCAGAATGACGTGTGTAGTTTATGTGGGGGTAGTGTAGGGAGGTAGCTTGTTGCTCCTCAGGGAATGATGAGTATAACTTACATAAGCTACAATCTTCTATATGTTCATTTTATAATGCTTTCATTCTCACGCACGGTTAATTGTTTCTCTGACATTTGTGTATATACGCTCTTAGTTGTTCTCAGTTTTCACGAATTAAAGCGCACTTATATCTATGCTAAACCTAACGAACACAGTTGCTTCTCTTATAAAGCTTCTTAAATAATTGCAATTCGTCTTTTGTAGTATACGATTTCACAAGTAGTGCCATCTGTGGACAGCAACTGGAACTTCCGTTGTTTCTGAGCCAACTTGTTTTTCCTGGCTTATATCTGTTACAAAAATATGGTCTGGTACGAGAGTAACATGCATTAAATCGTAGAAAGCTAAGCCAATGACTGTTGTACAGACCTTTACAAAAATTATCTTGATTTCACAGGAAAGTGAATGTTAATTTTCGGCTAGACAGAACATTTCAGAAAAAGCACTGATTTTATTTTAGGGAATCAAAAACAATAATAGAATAACATTACCAACAAATCCTGTTATTCAACTGGTAAAGATAAATAAGGCCTTACTGCACAAACATTACAGATCCAGTTAAAATAAGCCATTCAGTTGATATACATCTTTGTGCAATAAAAATTGTAGATAATTCAGAAATAATCGGTTACAGTGTTAGAAGATCTACACTTTTCTTTTAAGCAAAAGGTGTAAATATATATTCGCTTTAAACGGTTTTCGTTCTCGAACACAATTATTTGTTTAGTTAGATATTGTAACTGTATACATTCTAACTACTCTTCGTTTGCTCTTAACAACACGCACTTAAATCTAATAAAGTACGCTTAAAAACCTATATAAATAATTGCAATGCTTCTTTTTCGGTGTAAAATATTACCAGTGTAGCCGTCTGTGGACAGAAACATGAGTATAATTGGGTTTTGCTTCTGAGCTAAACTGCCTTTTGCTAGAGCATAATTAATGCAATAAAACTATTGCTTTGTGTGTAACAAACGTTTATAATAGTAAAGTGAGGTGTTACAATCACACTACATTCTCAACTCCCTCATTCACAACGGTTTATCTCTTCATGTATGCAGATTTGTAGATAAAAGTTTACAAAAGTACTTTCATAGGCCATTTAATTGTAGATATAACTGGGATATAGTCACATGTGGCTAAAATTTTGGTCAATACAAATTGCCTTTCTAATCGTATTGTGCTCCTATGAAACCAACAGATAAACACGAATGTGCAGACAAAGTTTATAAGTTATACAAATGTGATCAAATTGAAACTAAAAGCAAAGATCATCCCGAAAATCATATATGGGATAAAATAATTTGACGTAAATTACAGTATTAAAGTAGATCTACTTTAGCAAGATTTTGTCTATATATTGCGCGTTAGAAGTGACGGAAATGCTTACAAAAGTTATTCAGAATGAAGAGGACTTTTGAGAGATTTCCCAGAAAACTCGAGCTACACATTTTGTTGCGCAAACATATTGAACCTGCGGCACCTTGATTAAATTCTAAAGCGTTATACGTATTACGAAAAAGAAACACCTTTGAGAGTAAATCATTGCGACCTATGTGTTTTTGTCAACACTTATTGTACATTTGTGCAATATTTTGTCCATATGGTTTCTAGTTTAATTAATTACACTTAAGCAGGGGAAGTACAGTATTCCAGCAAAAAATTTAATTCCGAGATTTCACCAGAATTACACGTTTTGAGACGCTATGAATAAACTAAAAATAGTTTTAGTAAAACCTTCACGTGTATGTGTGTGTGTGTGTGTGTGGGGGGGGGGGGGGTGTCCGCGCGCGTGTTGTGTGTTTGCTTGTTTCTGTGATATGAGTAGCATAACTCAACAATAAAAGCATGCCTGGTATTTCCGTTTAATATCTTCTGAGTATTCAAGTTGTTCGAAAACTCTGACTTTGTCAAAACTGGCACCATCGCTGACCGTTCTCCTATGGAACATATCGAATATGTTACCTCGTATTCGTTGCACTTTAATCATTAGATCACGTCCACTTTCGTACTCTCATTCATACTTCCAGATACTGAGGAAGATGGGGAATTTATCTTGGTCGGAGAAAAATCGCCAACATCGCTGCTGGGAATCAAACCAGTGACCCCTACCACGGCAGACACGTGCCCCACTTACTGAGTTAGGAGGCCAAGCTACAATCCATGTTCCTAAACTCGTGAGGATTGAATCTTGGAGCAAAGGGTATCTTGCATCATGTTAGTAAATAATTTCACTACTCATAATACATTCAGTAAAATTTTTTCTCAGAGGAAGTTAAAGCATTCACTTAATACATGTTCGTTGGAATTTCCTTGACCAACCTTCTAAAATACGCTGTTTTCACGGGTATGAAACAGTAGCATTGACCCATACTAATGCTTAGCAAAAAGTGTACATATATATCCGCTTCTGAATGCTTCTGTTCTCTAAAACAATTATTTGTGTAGTTAGATATTGTAACTGTATATATTCTAGACTGTCTTCGTTTACTATTCGTAAAACGCACTTAAATCTAAGCTATCCCTCAGTAACATAATAACGCGCGCTTGAGAACTTCTATAAATAATTGCAATTATTTTATTCCGGTGTAGGTCATTACAGGTGCAGCCATCAGTGGAGAGAAACAAGAGTTTACTTGGATTTTGCTTCCGAGCTAAACTGCATTTTCCTAGAGTATAATCAATGTAAGTAAAAATTGTATCGTGGTTAACATATGTTTATAATAGTAAATTGAGGTGTTATAATCACACTACATTCTCAACTCCCTCATTCAGAGCGATTTATTTTTTCATATATGCAAATTTTAGGATATACGTTTACAAAAGTACTTTCATAGGCCATTTCATTGTAGATATAACCAGGATTAAGGCGAATATGTTTATAAATTTGGTCAATACAAATTGCCTTTCTAATCGTATTGTGCTCCTATGAAACCAACAGATAAACACGAATATGCGGACAGGGCCTTTAAAATATAAAAATATGATCAAATTGAAACTAAAAGCAAACAGGAACTAGAAAATAATTAACGGAATAAAAAAGTTGATATAAATTACACTATTAACGTAGATGTACGTTAACAAGATTTTCTCTACATATTGCGAGTTAGAAGTGACAGAAATGCTTACAAAAGTTATTCAGAATGAGGACTTCTGAGACATTTCCCACAAAACTCGAGCTACACATTTTTTGCGCAAAAATATTGAACGTGCAGCACATTGACTAAATTGCTACTCAGTGTATGCACTACATTATAAAAAAAAAAAAAAAAAAAAAATCTTACGCTCTTTGAGGGTAAGCCGTTGCAACTTATGAGTGTTTGTCAACACTTACTGTATACTTATGCAATGTTTGTTCATATGGTTTCAAGTTTACCTAATTGCACTTATGCAGGGGAAGTACTGTATCCCACCAAAAAATTTAATTCCGAGATTTTACCAGATATACACGTTCTGAGACACTATGACTAAAATAAAACTATTTTTCGTAAAAGTGTTTTGTGCGTGTGTGTACGTGTTTGTGTGTGTGTGTGTCCGTGCGCGTCTATGTGTGTTTGCTTCTGGGATCTGAGTAGCATAATTCAACAATAAAAGAATGCTTGTTATTTCCGATTAATATCTTCCGAAGATTCAAATTTTCCGAAAGCTCTGGCTTTGTCACAATTAGCACCAGCGATTTTGATTAAAATGCCAGTTGTTTCGATATTTTCACTGTAGTTGAACGGTTTTCCTTCTATTTTTCCAATAAGTTTGAAACCGTCTACATTATGGATGAAATTTCCGCAATTGGTTAAGAATCTGCATGGCAGGACGATATGCTCTAATTGAACCAATTCCTCCTCCAGAAGTATGGTTGCCGGTCTTCGCACCCATGTTTCGTGGTTGGACATTTTCCGTACCACGGTAGTGTGGGGTGTTCGTTGTCCTGGCGTGCAGGTGGAAGTTTCCATCTAAGTGAAATGTAGGGACCTTGCTCTCGCACTGTTGTGACTCTTTGGGACGGCCGTACTGTCTCCTCTAGCCTAAACTTTCCCCCTCGTGAATGCCACACTTGGGGCATACATACAACAAACCATGGGTAGTTTCAGTGTACGAGTTCCCTCCGAACTAATCCAGTTATCCAACTGGTAAGGATTGATAAGATCTTACTGCATAAAAACTATAGATCCCGTTAAAATACATCTTTGTGTCAATAAACATTTCCAATATAACTGAACTTAATTGACAACATCCATACCTTCGTTTATCAAGAGGTGTAGATATATATCCGCTTTCGTGTGTTTCCGTTCTCGAAAGCAGTTATTTGTTTAGTTGAATATTGTAACTGTATACATTCTAGCTACTCTTCGCTTACTCTTGAGAACACGCACTCAAATCTGTGCTACCCACCAGTAAAATAATAACGTACGCATGAGGACTTGTATAAGTAATTGCAATGAATCTTTTAGGGTATAAGATATTACAGGTGGAGCCATCATTGGACAGAAACAAGAGTTTACTTGGTTTTTGCTTCCCAGCTAAACTGCCTTTTGGTAGAGTTTAATCGGTGTAACTAAAATATTGTTTCGCGTGTAACATAAGTTTATAATAGTAAATTGAGGAGTTACAATCACACTACATTCTCAAATCCCTCATTCAGCGCGGTTTATATTTTTCATCTATGCAAATTTGAGGATATACGTTTACAAAAGTACCTTCATAGGCCATTCCATTGAAGATATAACTAGGATTAGGTCACAGGTGTTATAAACTTTGGTCAACACAAATCAACTGTGTTGTGTTTCTATGAAACCAACAGATAAACACAAATGTGCGGACAAAGTTTATAAGTTATAAAAAATGATCAAATTGAAACTAAAAGCAAAGAACATCTAGAAAATCATTATTGGGTTAAAATAAATTGACATAAATTACACTATTAAATTAGATCTACGTTAACAATATTTTGTCTATATATTGCGAGTTACAAGTGCCAGAAATGCCCACAAAAGTTATTCAGAATAACGAGGACTTCTAAGACATTTGCCAGAAAACTCCAGCTACACATTTTGTTGCGCAAATATGTTGAACCTGCGGCACCTGGATTAAGTTGTTAAAGGATATATATATATTAAAGAACTACGTTTTTAGGAATAAATCGTTGCAGCCTATGAGTTTTTGTGAACATTTCTTGTATATTTGGGCAATGTTTGTCCATATGTTTGAAAGTTTACTTAATTGCAATTAAGCAGGGGATGCACTGTATTCCATCAAAACATTTAATTCCGAAGTTTCACAAAAAATACACGTTTTGAGACCCTATGAATAAAATAAAACCAATTTTAGTAAAAGCGTGCTGCGCGCGCGCGTGTGTGTGTCCATGCGTGTGTTTGTTTCTGTGATCTGAGTAGCATAGCTCAACAATAAAAGCATCCTTGGTATTTGTGTTTAATATCTTCCGAGGATTCAAATTGTTCGGAAACTCTTACTTTGTCAAATTTGCTCCAGCGATTTTGATTAAAACAGCAGATGATTAAGTAGTATTCACTGCAGCTATAACGTTGTTCTTGAATTTTTCCGGGAAGTTAGTAGCCGTCTACATTAAGGAAGACAGTTCAGTAATTGGTAAAGACGGTGCATGGCAGGACGATATGTTCTGAGTGAACCAATTCCTCCTTCGGAAGTACGGTTGTCGGTCTCCGCACCCAGGTTTCGGGGTGGGACAGTTTCCGTACCACGGTATTGTGGGGTGTCCGTTTTCCTGTCCTGTCGGGGGAAGTTTCCATCTAAGCGAAATATAGGGACATTGCCCTTGCACTGTCGTGACAACTTTGGACGGCCGCTCTGTGCCTCTTCTCACCTAATCCTTCCTCCTTGGAGATGCCCCACTTGGGGCACACGTACAACAAACTATAGATAGTTTCAGTGCCGTGTTACCCCTGAACAAATCCTGTTATCCAACTGGTAAAGACAAATAAGACATTACTGCACAAATATTGCAGATCTAGTTAAAATAAGTAATTCAGTTGAAATACATCTTTGTGGCACTAAACATTGTAGATATATCAGAAATATGTGGTTACAATGTCACAGGGGCGGCTGGTGGCCCTGAAAATCGGTGGATCACACATTTATCCATGCAATTTAATTCTTTTGAAGTAACAAACGGTTGTTTAAGCCTACCATATAGACTGCTGTATACACAGGTTAACGGTAATTCACAGCGTATAACACAACATGCGTATTTCACAAACACTCTAGAGAATAACACTCTTCTATTTATGCAGCAAAAAACGGACTTGATATCTCTTCATGGCAGACTACAAGTGTACATTGCAAGATTTCGTTCTGGATTGTCTTGGAGATCCCCTTAAACACTGTAGCATTCTCCAGATAGGTTTTTCAGAACACAATCTAGCTCTGCCGGAAGTTTATCAGTCCTCGAAAAATACCAGGATTGCTTGACGTAGCTGAATCATTGTGTCCTCGTAGAGCTAACTCAAAGGTTCCACAAAACCTAATGCAGTTATCAATAATGTTTAAAACATACCTATTTTGAGCAACTTTCTGGCTATGTTTTTCAATTGTTCTCCGATATGCACTGTCCATCTGCTTTGCAAAGTGAGATTTGTGGTGGACAACACGGCGATTGGGCGGGTTTTCTCCGGGATCTCCGGTTTCCCCCGCCATCTCATTCCACCGGTGCTCCATCTTCATCTCATATATCATCAGTGTCATCGCCCCCGGTGCCATATGTAGTAAAAGCTGGCGTTAAACACTACACATTTCATCTGCTTTGCTATATTTACATTGCCAAGCATAGCAAAACTGTGTTTTTCATGTGCAGTTTTTAAGTTACGTGTTTTTAGCGCGATCATGAAGATACTGCAAAGCATTCACGCCTTGTTTTGTCCACGGATACTCACCGCCAAAGAGAACACAAGGACAGCAAAACAGGCTATTTTTAATATTACAACCACGCATCAAATTATATTTCTCATATGCATTGTTGTTAAAGTTCCTGTTGAAATATCTTGTTTTTGTTCTGACTACCTATGTGATTTTTATATTTGGCGTGGGACTTCCAAGTCGCTTATTTTCGTTTTTTTTTCTTCTAAGCTCATTTTTAAAAAGGATGTGCTAATAGACCCTTTATGGAATTCATTGTTTCTCCTTATATAATACGATATACTTGTATCTAAATAAATCACTCTTATTCACTACTCAAAGCACGACACAGCTAACAAAACACGGTACAAAGCATGTGGCTATGCTCTGGTAGGTAATAGTAATCTGTGGTTATAGTTGACCGATGAGAACATTTAATATGAGAATAATAGGTTGCGGTGAAAACAGAAGGAGAAGGCTTGGCATTCGCTATTCTCTGGCTGCTAGGTTAACCAACCTTATGCAGCCATAAGCCCCACCCTTTCCCCCTACCTGCCTCGTCAAGACCTAGGTCCATCCTGCCCTATACCTCCCCATTGTATACCACTGGTTTGCTACTGAGAGTGAACTACTTGGCACCTGCAAACAATACAGCGCGCTGAGGGCCACTGCACTAGACAAGGTCGAACTGAACGCCAAATGGAACATGCCCTTGCATTAAAGGGAGACCCGGAATTTTGGTTGTAGCGCAAACATGCTACCTAATTGAGAAGCCACCCTGCAATGTCAGAAGATCTACACTTTTGTTTAGCAAAAGGTTTAAATATATATTCGCTTTAGGTCGCTTCCTTTCTCGAACACAATTATTTGTTTAGTTAGATATTGTAACTGTATACATTCTAACTGTTCTTCGATTGCTCTTAACAGCACGCACTTAAATTCAGGCTACCCATCAATAACATAATAACGTACGCTTGAGAACTTATATAAATAATTGCAATGATTCTTTTCCGGGGTAAGATATTACCGTTGGAGCCATCTGTGGACACAAACAAGAGTATACTTGGATTATGCTTCTGTGTTAAACTGCTCTTTGCTAGAGCATAATCAATACAACTAAAATATTGTTTCGTGTAAAACATATGTTTATAATAGTAAACTGAGGTGTTAAAATTACACTACATTCTTAACTCCCACATTCACAACGGTTTATCCTTTCATCTATGCAAATTGGAAGATACACATTTACAAAAGCATTTTGATAGGCCATTTGATTGTAGATATAACTAGGATTAAGTCACATGTGGCTGAAAATTTGCTCAATACAGATTGCCTTTCTAATCGTATTGTGATCCTATGAAACAAACTGATAAACACGAATGTGCGGACAAAGTTTACAAGATATAAAAATATGATCAAATTGAAACTAAAACAAAGAACATCCCGAAAATAATTAATGGGATAAAATAATTTGACGTAAATTACAGTATTGAAGTAGATCTATGTTAACAAGATTTTGTTTAGATATTGCGCGTTACAAGTGCCAGAAGTGCCCACAAAACTTATTCAGAATAAAGACTTCTGAGACATTTCTCAGAAAACTCGAGCTATACATTTTGTTGCGCAAAAGTGTTGAACCTGCGGCACCTTGATTAAATTGTTAAGCGATGTATGTACTACAAAAAAAAAACTTACGTTCTTTGAGAGTAAATCATTGCAAACTATGAGTGTTTGCTAACATTTATTGTATATTTGTTCAATATTTTGTGCATATGGTTTCAGGTATACCTAATTGCACTTAAGCAGGGCAAGTACTGTATTCCACTAAAAAGTTTTACTTCCGATATTTCACTAGAAATACACGTTTTGAGACCCTATTAATAGAATGAAACCCTTTTTAGTAAAAGTGTCTAAATGTGTGTGTGTGTGTGTGTGTGTGTGTGTGTGTGTGTGTGTGTGTGTGTGTGTGTGTGTGTGTGTGTGTGTGTGTGTCCACTCGCGTGTTGTGTGTTTGTTTCTGTGATCTGAGTAGTATAGCTCAACAATAAAAGCATGCTTGGTATTTCCGTTTAATATCTTCCGAGGATTCAAATTGTTCGGAAACTCTGACTTTGTCATCAAATAGCACCAGCGATTTTGAGTAAATACCAGTTGTTTAAGAATTTTTCCTTACAGCTGAAATGTTTTTCTTGCATTTTTCCGGGAAATTATAAAGCGTCTACATTATGGATGAGATTTCAGTAATTGGTAGAGACGGTGCATGGCAGGACGATATGCTCTGAGTGAACCAATTCCTCCTCCGGTAGTACGGTTGGCGGTCTCCGCACCCAGGAATCTTGGTGGGACACTTTCCGAACCTCGGTAGTGTGGGGTGTCCGTTGTCCTGTACTGTCGGGGGAAGCTTCCATCTAAGTGAAATGTAGGGACATTGCCCTTGCACTGTCGTGACTCCTTGGGATTGCCGCACTTTGTCTCCTCTCGCCTAATCTTTCCCCCTCGGGGATGCCACACTTGGGACATACATACAACAAGCTATGGGTATTTTCTGTGACGAGTTCCCTCCGAACTAATCCAATTATCCAAATAGTAAAAAGAGATACGACCTTACTGCACAAAAACTTCAGATCCCGTAAAAACTACGCCATTGAATTGTTCTGAGTGTCATAAACAACTGCTAGGCAGGACATCGGAACCGTGTCTAATCAGCAATTTCCCCCTACCTCTCATTCTGCTTGGACTTTCCCTGCTGTGGCAAACTGTAGTAAAGTGGTGGGAAGCACTTAACGGCGGACACCGGCGAGGTAACTATACTACAGGTTGTTAGGGAGCGAGTTGTTTGTCAAAACAAAATGACATGACGTTCTATCCCAGTGAGAATCGAATGATTTTAAGAATCGAATACACTGTATTCGAATACTTTGAAAAATCGAAACTTTCAGTCGAATGCAAGTTCTCGGATGATGTCACATGCTGCGAATCTATATTATTTGCTTTCATTATAAACATACGTTGATAATAATGACTGAACGTATTGCAATCACATTACATTGTCAACTCGCTCCTCCACAACGCCTAGGCTGTACATCTATTCAAAATCTAACGCATAATGTTTACAGATGTAATTTTATACCAGTTTCGTTTTACATACAGCAGCGATAGCGTCACATGTGTTTAAGAAGTTGATCAACACAAGCCGCCTTTCATACTCAATTCTCTTCGTATGATATCAGCAGAACAACAGAATGAAGGCTAGAGTTTTTAGGGTATATAGAGAGTGCAAAATCGAAACTAAATGTAAAGAACATCTCGAATACGTTAAAGTGATTTATATGCACTATAAAGTATGAATATAAACATACATATATGCACCAAAATCCCGATGAATGTTCCCTAAGGTCATTATAATATGAATTTTAAAATAAATTACATTATTTCAACTCTCTAACATTTATTAAGCAATCTTTATGAAGTAATCAAAAAATGAAACTTATTCTTACACTCACGCATTAACAAAATAAATATCTATCAGCCTCTGTATCATTTTATCTAATCATTAGTCGTTTTCATTGCACTAAACAGATACTTTTTATCAATTTTTGGGAAGAAAAAATTTCTGTCTGTCGCTTAAAATATTTTTATATGGAGAGAAAAATCTCTGTTCTCCATACGAAGCCACAGAATAGAGGGTATGTGACAAAATAGGCCTAAAGCTTTTTTTCAGATTATCTTTGTGCCACATTATTCAAATCGCGAAAAACATATATTCCCCACTTCCATTTCTTCATTTGTGTTCTGGAGACAATTTCCTCGACAGAGACTTCGTGTAGTTGTAGGGCAGAAGATAAAGGCATACCCTTTTTCTTCCAAACGTATAATTACGGCTGGGATTTTACTAAAGTAGCTCTTAATAAACATTAATTTACTGTGGAAACTGCAGCAGTGATACTTGCTGTTTCAAATTTGTTCATCACATGGAGCTTCTTTTTCACATCTTCCAGATGGTCACTGTAATAAAGAAGTGTTTCAATCCATGTTTTATTTTATTTGTTCCATTTATACACTGTCTTTAACTCGAATGGTCATATCGCTGACCGTTCTCCTTTGGAACATAACGATGGTTTTAACTCGTATTCGTTGGAGTTTTATCATTAGACCACGTACAAATTCACACTCTCATTCATACTTCCAGACTCTGGGGAAGATGGGGAATTATCTTGGTCGGAAAAAAATTACCAACCACGCTGCTGGGAATCAAACCCGGGACGCCTAGCACGGCAGGCAGGTGTCCCCCCGACTGAGTTAGGAGGCCAGGCTACAATCCATGTACAGCTTGGTTAACATGAGCTGGCAGCTAGATGCGCAGTAGAAGAGGGGCAACCAGGAGAGTGGGGTTAGGACTGGCAGCCACATGCGGGCAAGAGAGAGGACAAAGCGCATGCATCTTACCTTGAGGCTGGTTTCAGGCAACAGAAGTAACACTAGCAGATTGTTCAGCTACAGACTGTTTTTTCTTCCGGAAAATTCCCCCCTTCATCTTCACTAGAAAACTCGGATGACTCACTGCTTTCATCGCTGTCATCTCCTAGATGAATGATGATTTCCTGTCCTCCATCCAGCAAACCTTCATTGCGCATGAATTCATGTTCAACCTGAATGACGTGTTGACATCTTTTCTGCCAATCTTCCGCAGAAATGTCAGAAAACTTCTCGTCAGCTAACTTAATGACGTCATCCATTTTGAACGTGTTATTTCTTTCTGCAATCCAGTTCTTTACAGTAGCCCAAATCAGTTCTATTGGATTTAACTCGGGATGATAAGGTGGAAGGCGTAAAACTGTGTGGTTATGTGCCTGAAGAAAACTGTCTATTTTGTACTTGGGGATTTTGGGTTTGAGAGGGATGATCATATTGTAAATGTCGGGTTTGTACAGGGAGGAGAAATCAATGTTTGTAAAATGTTCCATGGAGAGGTTTTGTTTCAGCCACGAAATCATTGTGTCTCTTCTGGAACTTGCAGTGGGCGCCTTATTAAGGATCACATTGTGGTAAGGTGCATTGTCAATTACCAATACGGAATTTTGGGGAAGATTAGGGATCAGTCTTTCTTTTATCCACTTCTCATAATTTGTATAGTTCATGTCATCGTGGTAGTCACCGGTTTTCTGCTGGGACTTGAACCGAATATACGCGTTAGGGATAAACCCTTGCTGGCCTCCAGTATGCACGATGATAAGACGCTGGCCTTTGGATACCGGTGCTAAGAGGCCGTGTAAACTGTTATCACTCCAAGCATACGGAGTAGTATGCAATGAATGGATATACGTCGCGTCCATATATATTATGGGACGGCCCTCGCTTCTATATCGCTTCATCATTCTAAGAAAATGGAGGTGCTTAGTTCTGATGTCATGGCGCTCCATTAAAATTTTTCTGTTTTTCTTTGTCCGTTTCCATGTAAAACCCAGCTTTGAGAGTATTTTTCTTAGTGTGGATATGCTCCCTTCAAAGTTTATCGAATCCTTTAATTTAGCATGCACCTTCCTCAGTGTCGGTCTTTGTTTGTGAATTATATAGAATTCGTTCACAGTTCGGCGCACTACTGCCTCATTAAAAGCATCCAAACTGGCACGAAAAGACCTCTTCGGTCTCTTTTTGTGTGGTGTTGAGAATGAAATCGAAGTACCACGATCAATATCTTTCGTTTCCTTAATAATTCTCCTTACACTTCTTTCAGAAACACCTGTTGCCTCAGCCACACTCTTCCCAATGTTTTTGATGCTAAGAGTTGTTAAGCCAGCTTCTGCATGTCTTTTCATGTACTTATAAAGATTACTAACAACTTCCCTGGTTTGGGAGTGCAACACTTTACCTTGTAGTTTGCTGTCCATGTTTTAAAATATTAAAGTTTGCAGTAAAAGGAAATACACTTAACGCAGACGCGCACGCGCACACACACACACACTTACACAATCACGCACGCACTTACAAGTACGCTGAAAATAACTAAGAACAACGAGAACTGCTACTTACTGTTCATATATTAAAGTACACTGTCATTTACATATAAAAATGTAAATCACACGGACCCGAGCCTTAAAAAATTCCTAAGACGCACGTCCAACCTCAACGATTTCACAACTATAACTGACCCCCACTCTTAGTGCCAGTAGGTGGCGGAGAAAGTGAGTCACTGCGCATATTTTCTCAGCTGGCACGTCTGAATAAACATACTGTACCTAAACTCGTGAGGATTGAATCTTGGAACAAAGAGTATCTTACATCATATCAGTAAATAATTTCACTACTGATAATACATTCAGCAAAACTTTTTCTCAGACGAAATTATGAAAGAAACAGTTTAGCAAAAAGTGTACATATATATCCGCTTTAGAATGCTTCTGTTCTCAATTACAGTTATTTGTTTAGTTAGATATTGTAACTGTATACATTCTAGCTAGTCTTCGTTTACTCAACGTAAAGCGCACTTAAATCTATGCTACACCTCAGAAACATAATAACGTACGCTTGAGAACTTAATAAACAATTGCAATTATTTTTTCCGGTATAAGATATTGCATGTGGAGCCATCTGGGGACAGAAACAAGAGCTTACCTTTATTTTGCTTCTGAGCTAAACTGCCTTTTCCTAGAGTATAATCAGTGTAACTAAAATATTGTTTCGTGTTTAACATATGTTTATAATAGTAAGTTGAGGTGTTACAATCACACTACATTCTCAACTCCCTCATACAGAGCGGTTTATCTCTTCATTAATGCAAATTTGAGGATATACGTCTACAAAGGTACTTTCATAGGCCATTTCGTTGTAGATATAACCAGGAGTAAGTCACATGTGTTTGAAAATTTGTTCAACACCAATCACCTTTCTAACTGTATTGTGTTCCTATGAAACCAACAGATAAGCATGTGATACTCGCTGCTTCACTTACTTTGATCACATAGTTGGAGCATCTTTTTCACATCTTCCAGGTTGTCACTGTAATAAAGGAGTGCTTCAATCCATGTTTTCTTTTTCACTTGTTCCATTTGTTCCCTTTAACTCCAATGGTCATGTCGCTGATCGTTATCCTTTGGAAAATATCGAAGGTGTAAACTCGTATTTGCTGCAGTTTAATTATTAGATCACGTACACATTCACACTCTCATTCATACTTTCAGACCCTGGGGAAGATGAAGTATTATCTTGGGCGGAGAGAAATCGCCACTGCCATTGCTGGGAATCCAAACTGAGGCCCGTAACAGGGCAGTAACGTGCCCTACCGACTGAGCTACGAGGCCAGGCTACAATCCCTGTTCGTAAACTCGTGAGGATCGAATCTTAGATTACAGAGTATCTTCAATGATATCAGTAAATAAATTCACTACTGATCATGCCTGCAGCAATACTTTCCCTCAGTGTAAATTAAGGCATTCTCTTGTGGAAAATTCGTTAAAATTTCCTTTGCCAACCTTCTACAAAAATTCTGTTACAACGTTATTTCAAAGATTTTAATTGACCCAACCCATACATACGCTTTAGAATGCTTCCGTTCTCGAACACAATTATTTGTTTATTTAGATATTACATTTGTGAACATTCTAGCTATTCTTCGTTTACTCTTAATAAAACGAACTTAAAGCTATGCTACCCATTAATAACATTATAAAATACGCTTGAGAATTTAGATAAATATTTAAAGTTATTCTTTACCAGTATAAGATATTACAGGTGGAGCCATCTCTTGACAGAAACAAGAATATTTGATATAGCTTCTGAACTAAAATTCTTTTCTTGGTGGATAATCAGTGTAACTAAAATATTGTTTACGTGTGTAACGTATGTTTATAATAGTAAATTGAGATGATACAAACACACCACATTCTCAACTCACTCAATCAGAGCGGTTTATCTCACCATTTATGCAAATTTTAATATATACGTTTCCAAAAGTACTTTCATAGGCCATTTCACTATAGATACAACTAGTATTAAGTCGTATATGTTTATAAATATTATAAAAATCTCTGGAACACAGGAGATAAACAAAATTGGGAAATGGATAAATTATACAGAGCAGAAGTAGACTGGTTAGAAGTAGAAGAATTATTGGCGGAATAAATAGTATTAATTTAGAATTAATTAAGTATGCTCCTAAAGAATTACATGACAGATTAATGTATCTATATAACAAGTGTTGGTAAACAAAGGAATTACCGCAAGAATGGATATAGCATAGGTGATATCAATATTTAAGAAAAGGGAAAGATCAGGACCTGAAAATTATAGAGGGATTAGTTTATTGTGTGCTGCCTACAAAATATATGCCAAAATAATAAGTACTCGGTAAAACAAAATAACAGATGCAATACTTCTAGAAAAACAAACTTGTTTTAGAAAAGGAAGAAGAACTATCCACAATGTTTTTACTCTTAGACAAATAATAGAAAAACGACGAGAACAAAATTTGGAGACGCACTTACTATTTATTAACTATAATAAAGCTTTTGACAAAGTATCACGAATGATACTTTGGAAAATTTTGAATAATAATAGATGCATACCTTTACAACTAACTGAATTTGTAAAAAGTATGTAAATTGACACAAAAATAAAAATAAATAACCAAAGAGAACCAGTAATAGTTAATGGTGCACTAAGACTAGGTTGTCCTTTATCAACCGCACTTTTTAATTTGTATGTTGACAGAATAGTAAGGATTTGGTCGAAAAAAGTCAATGGAGGCATTAATGTATCAGGAGCTAAATTGAAAGCTGTGCTGTATGCAGATGATCAAATAATAATGGCCACAAATGAAGATGACCTGCAGAAAATCCTGTATAGTCTAGATAAAATTGCTACAGAATATGGAATGAAAATATCAGGAAATAAATCCAAAACCATGGCACTTAAATTAATTGATCCAGTAAGATCAAAAATAGTGTTAGATTACATAATAATTGAGCGTAAATCACACTTTAAGTATTTAGGATGTAATGTCTCGTACCAAGGGGAATCTAATATAATGGAAAAATAAATAAATTTAACTATATAACAGGCACAGTAAGTAGAACATTAAAAATAAAGCAAGAAAGGACTCTATAATAAAACTATACAAAACAATGACAGTACCAACTCTGATCTACGGATCAGAAACATGGATACTAACATAAAGAAATAGTACAGATTACAGTCATCAGAAATGAAATTCATATTAGCAATAGCTGGATATACCAAAATTGATAAAAAAACGTATGCAGGATGTTAGGACAGAATTAAAAGTAGAAGAAATAAACCATACTATTGACAGAAATAGAAATCAAAAGAAAGAACATGTTCAGCGGATGAATTACAACAGAATACCAAAAATGGCCTTAAACTATAAACCTGTAGGTTAGGACAGAATTAAAAGTAGAAGAAATAAACCATACTATTGACAGAACTAGAAATCAAAAGAAAGAACATGTTCAGAGGGTGAATCATAACAGAATACCAAAAATGGCCTTAAACTATAAACCTGTAGGTTAGGACAGAATTAAAAGTAGAAGAAATAAACCATACTATTGACAGAAATAGAAATCAAAAGAAAGAACATGTTCAGAGGGTGAATCATAACAGAATACCAAAAATAGCCTTAAACTATAAACCTATAGGAAGAGGAAATCAGGGAAAGCCGAAGAAAAGATGGGCAGACCAATTTGGAGCCGGAACGGGTTAAACAATCCAAAGCCGTGAGGTAGAAGAGAGAAAAATGTTTATAAATTTGGTCAATACAAATCGCCTTTCTAATCGTATTGTGATCCTATGAAACCAACAGACAAACACGAATGTACGGACAAAGATTTTAAAATATAAAAATATGATCAAATTGAAACTAAAGGCAAAGAACATCTCGAAAATCATTAATGGGATAAAAAAGTTGACATAAATTACACTATTAAAGTAGATCTACGTTAACAAGATTTTGTCTACATTAGCGAGTTAGAAGTGACAGAAATGCTTACAAAAGTTATTCAGAATGAGGAGGACTTCTGAGACATTTCCCAGAAAACTCGAGCTATACATTTTGTTGTGCAAAAACATTGAACCTGCGGCACCTTGATTAAATAGTTCAGCGATGTATGTACTAAAAAAATAGAAAAATAAAAATAGAAAGAAAAAATAAAAAACTTGCGTTCTTTGAGAATAAATCATTGCAACTTATGAGTGTTTTTCAACACTTATTGTATATTTGTGCAATGTTTTGTCCATATGGTTTCAAGTTTACTTAAAGATAAGAGCTTTGTATGGACAGAAGGGAGCTTACTTGATTCTGAGCCAATAAACTTGTCTTTTTCTTTAACCTTCCTACTTGGACCACTAACGTGCTGTTAGAGGTTTCTTGTTCCTCTATGCCTTGTAAGGTCGGACCTGGGAAACAGAAGCTTTGGATCTCATAGAGAACTAGGATAGCTGATCAGCCCAATGCCTGGTGTGAAGGTGATGGAAGAGGAGGATATATCAGAAGGCGAGAAGAGTGATAGTAAATTTGATGGAGCAACTGGCTGAATGCTGTCTTGGGAAACCACATGATCCGTAGAACTACCATCCCAGTGCCATGTTGTCCACCACTTATCTCCTTTTACGTTCGAGTGGGATCGAACCCGAGCGTCTTGGTGAGTGCCAAGCGGTCTAAACACTTCCAATAAGCTTGTCCTGGAGTATAATAGCCATTGCTGAACTATATTCGCTGCCTAACATTAGCATTTAATAATAAACTAGTGTTACAATCGCAGTACATTCTCAACCCACTCGTCCAAAACGACGTATCATTCCATCTTTTCTAAATTCGGATATGCATTTACCCAATTAGTTTCGTAATCCATTTGGGTATAGTTGGTCAAATCATGTCATGCTTCAAGTTCCATGATATTCCTACGAAATTACGAGGAAAGAGAGGAATGGTGCTAGAGGTAAGGGAAATCGATATTTGGAAATTATATCTAAAGGCAAACAACAGCCCGAATAATATTGATGATATAATATAATTTGACGTAAGTGACACTCATTCAATAAGAAATATTCCAATAAGAAAATTTTGTCTATTCCTTACGAGTAGCACGTGAGGGGAACTATTACCAAATTCAATGAGAATGTAAAGTACTTTTGATATCTTTCCCAGAAAATTGAAGCTGCACATATTGCTTCGTTTGCAAATATAATGAGCATTGGGAATCTTCCACAAATCTTTGGAGATATTGTATAACAATATAAGTTTATCTCTCTAGAGGTGAAAAGTTGCTTCCGATGAATTTCTCTAAAGCCTTATGTATGAATGTGCAATATTTTGATCATATAGCTTAATGTTCCCTTACCTGCAGTTGGTAGAGGAAATCCTATACTCAGGCCAAGAATGAGACCCAGACATTTGAGCAGAAGGACATGTTTCGAAGCCCCATGAATAAAATAAAAATAAAAACCAATATACTATCACAATTTGCTTGTGAGAGTGTCAGTGGGGTAAATTTGTGTGAAGTCCGAGCAGCAAAACTGAAAAATAAAAAAAATCAGGGTATATAAGTATAGCATCTCTCGAGGACGCAACAAAAATGTTTTGCAAAACTCGTATTTTGAAATAAGTGACGCTAGCGAGTTTGAATGACATTCCAGAAGTTTAAAGTATTTTCGTGATAAATGAAACATTTTCATGAACCTTTACGAAATGTCACTATGTATCCGTTTTGAGTAAGTGCAAAACGGTAATATACACCGAAGGTTTTACTCCCGTTAAATACTTAATTTAGGGTAAATACATTCCCTGACAGGACACATTTCACAGATATCACATGTCTTTTGTTGTAATATAAGCTTTTCTCGTATATAAAGCTTTTAATCTCGCGGCTACGCTATCAAAGCATAACTTACAAGCCATCACATAGCGACCAGCACTATAAAGATTTAAAGACCGCTCTACGTCTCTGCATTCCGATATTCTCGTATCAACCTTTAAGAAATGTGTAATACATACATACAAACATTTATCTTATTAATATGACCTGTTTCAAGGAAACGTATTAATTATGAATATTGTGTAGATGACTCAGTAGAGAAGGTCATGTACGTAAACGTCCTTTAAAACCTTCCACTACTTGATCTGATGACGGAAGCCCACTCCACGTACATTATTTTACCTTTTGTAAATAAATTTGCCTGCGAAGTCTCTAGGTTAGCAACTTGTAAATTGTTCATTGTACTGCTCATTACATTTATCATGCTACTCAAAAGATAACCATTGCGACATCAAAGAATGCGTTAAGATACACATATTCTTTGACGCAGAGAGATGACGCACGCTCGCTATTGAGAGAGCAACGTCGTCCTTTGTTCTCCAATTTATGTCCGCAGTGCAAGCATAGACAATTATTTGTTAGACTATTTACCAAATGATCAATCAGATTAATAACCGCACCGTCGCCGAGTGTTTGGAACGCCTGACTTCCACCTAGGCGGCCCAGGTTCCATCGTAGGCGACCGCAAAGCGATAACTGTGGTTGGTAACGTAGCGCTGGTATTTTTCCGCGACCTACGGTTTCCCCCACCATCATTCCATCAACTGCTCCATCATCCAGAAGCCTGAGGACTTCATGACCACTATCTATTGGCATTTCGTCCATTACTTACACTTCCTATATATGGTCCTCTCCAATTTTCACTAAAGCACGGCTTTTATGGCATCTGGACTGGCTAACTCTAAATTATGGCTTTTTCCATGTACCTACAGCGTTCATTTAAAACCTCACGCAGCTCACGGCGTTTCGCTTCGCCTAGCTTACTGTATGTCAGCTTACTAATATTTCACTCCTGTTATCGCCCAGATAAGACTCGATAAGGGACGATTGCAGTGCTGATCACTTGAAGGTCGATACGTCTCAGCTCTCTGTCGAGTAATATCTCCCTAGTTCTTCATATTATTACGAATTTTATAAGTTTACATTACTATTGTACACTGTTGACATACATCGTAGTTATATTCATGAGTTTTTTCCAGAATGAGCTTAATAAAACAACCAAGTGTAGGTTATACACCAAACATCTCACTTATTGGTAAATACATATACTACAAATTTGCAATTATGTTTACACTAAACTTCTGATTTTGGAAGAAACCTTTTTCGGTAAAATGCTTATTTCGCCAAAGGTGGAGGACATTGGCAACATCTTCTATCTGGTACGCGTGTTATACAAGCTTAAGGCGCGGGGGAGCTGTGTAGAAGCAAAGTCTGCTATGAGACTCCCAATCTCGTACAGGCGATATGCTGTGCGCCTGTGTGGTTTTCAATGAGGATCCCCATAATACTTGCAGTACGTCATGTGGATCGATTACATTTCAGTTCTGAGTAACAGGCATATGTACACACATACATACCTATCAGTGATAACTGGCATTACAGAACGTAAGTAGAGATGTGGTTATATTAGTACTTTATCCATTTGTATTATGCATACTATTTCAGTTATATATATGGAGTATAGATGGTTGAATTAGAAATATCATTTTTTACATTTACCATGAATTACTTCACAAAATTTGGATTATTATGATAGCGCATTTAGTATTTATTGGATATGGATTCACTTGCGGCATGCCACACTCTGCTCACGGGACGTACAGTATGTCAACACCTCAGGAGGCCTAAAAATGGCGCTAGCGATTTTGATTGACATACCAGAAGTATAGGATGTGTACGTAAAAAGCGAAATATATATTTTTTTAGTTTATCTGGAATCTCATTGTCTACTTGTTTAGAACAACCAGTAAATCGAGAGACTTGAAAATCCTAATGCAGAAAAAAGATGATTCCGACTAGTGTGAAATTTGAGTGAAATTCATTTTTTGTGGCAGGAATCATCTCAGCTATTTCTGTTAATTTCACAATCCTTTGCCATCAAACCTTAATTGAAGGACCATCCCTCAGAGAATAACACAGCAAAAATCATTCAAAACCTACTTTATTTCGAATTTCTACTACCGCATTTTGGGAAATACAAAAAACATATCTGAACGGTTATTTGTGTTCATTAACATTAACGTAACTAAAGGACCAGGTCATATGTCATACCAAGCTTTTTAAGTTAGTCATTCTTCTTCCCCGGTATAAGATATTACAGGTAGAGCCATCTATGGTGAGCAGCAAGAGGTCGTTTAGAGCGTACGATACTTCTAAACTAAAACGTTTTTTGTTGGAGTAACGCTACATCTGAAAGATTTTCGCGTGCGTATTGCATGGTTTTTGTAGTATTTTGAGTATTATAATCAAACCATATTTTAAGCCCATCTCCAGAATATAATTTATTTCTATATTTTCGAAATGACATATATCTGTATTAAGAAGTAATTTCATGCAAATTTTGGTATAGTTTATCAAATAATGCCGAGTTTGAGACTCCATGGCATCCTATGAGATATAAGAAATAGAAATATCGATTATCGCGTTTAAGATATATCGATATTGGAAAATTTAAGCCAAACTAAGGAAGAAATAAGTAATCGTTAGCGGGTAAAATAAGTTTATGTATTCCAAGCTTCTTTACAAAATCTGTTTTATGAAGAACTTTTCCATTTATTATAAGCTACAAGGTGGGAAAAGTCTTAAAAAAATCGCTCAAAATTCAAAGAATTTTTTGTAGCCCTCCCTGTAAATTCACAATGCAAATTTTTGTTTCATGCAAATGTATTAAGCATACGGCATACGAAGTATGTATGTTTAGAAATAAAACGTGATATCCTATGATGTTCTTTAACTCCTAATGTATGCCCGTGCAATATTTTGAAGATACGATTTAAATATTACTTTCCTGAACTTAGTAGAGAAATTACAGTTTTACAGCGAAAAAATGGAATTGGAGATGTCACTATAATTTTTTATTCTTTGAGACACTGAATAATTAAAAAAATATTTTGGCATAAGTTCGTTTCGTGTGTGAATCTCCCTATGCCAATGCGCGTGAGGCAAGAACCACGGAACTCAACAAATAAAGATAACTGGGTATTCAACGCCTACACGTTCTAGTCAACGACACGGAGGTTTTTCGGTTGCTCTGAGTAGAACAAATTTCGCTGGCGCGCCTCAACTGCGATTTACTGGTTTTGCCGCGTTAAACACAACTGTTTTACCGCACCAAGGGAAATCTACTCAGATAAAGGGCGGTGTATGTGG